>JAGFBZ010001703.1:0-110514 GCA_018398805.1 Hirundichthys speculiger
ACATCATAAAAATCATTACATTGTTGTGAGTATTATTTGACAAATACAACCTCACATGAACACCAACATACACATTTTCCAGTTTAGAAAAATAGACATCCTTAAAATTCTTTAACTTTGAACATCGGGCTGTGCTCAATAGGCTACCGGAATATACGCTGTACTAGAATGTTTATGTAATATAAATAACATACAATTCGAATTGATTTAATTAAGCCATTATTCACGATGTGCCTCCAGGCCAGCAGGGGGCGCACTTGAGTTAAGCTACATTCTTGTTCAACGTCACTATATTCGGTGCTACGTGTGTCGTAGCCCGTCACACGTAGCACGTTTAAAAAAAGATCAGTTTTGTTATGTTTGTATAATGCCTTTGTTTAATCTTAAAGTAGAGTTGACTTGTTATGTACTAAAGGAAAAAAAATCTTGATGCTGTACTGATTTATTGAAAAAAGGCCAGTAGGCCTATTGTAAAAAAAAACAAACAAACAAAAAAAAACAGGATTTGACAGATTTGATAGTTGATAAAACACTTTCCAGTCATTTGCTATTCAGGTATAAAGAGGATAAGAAAAAACTGTATTGTAAAAAAAAAAAAAAAAGAAGAGAATTTAAACATTTTTTTGTCATTAGATTGTTTTAATCTACTGTATTGAAAAGAGCGTAAGAGAAAACACTGTATTGCTAAAGATGAAAAGGCTGGATTTGTGTAAGAGAAATAATAAAAATAAAAAAATCCTGTAATTTTCCTGTAAAATAATTTTGTGTCGTACATGATTCGAATCGTGATTTGACTTTTGTCATGAGTTGAGTGAATCGTGTTTAAAAAGTTCTTAAAATCATTGCAGCAGTGGCTAGCTGTTTTAGCCAGTGGCAGTGTCAATGGCTAGCTGTCAGTCAGACGGAGTCCAAGCATCTGATTGGACAGCTTTATTTATTTATTTATTTATTTGTCTTTTGAACATATATGAACTATGCAGTCCTTTTCATAATAATATGAATAATTATACAATGATATATCAAACAGATTTATCAAAAAATAAAAAACTTTAATGAATTCAGGCATTAATAACCTGATATTTTGTATGTTTTATAATGTTGAGATTTTTTTTTATGTTCAAAAAAAGGAGTAGAGGGAAGCTTAAGCTTTAACACTTGATATAAATTTATCTGGTGTAGTACACAAAAACTCACCTCCTGTACACTTTTCATGATCTAGAATCTATCCATCCTGATAAAAACTTTATAAAGATTTAAAAAAATTATTAGTATTTTTCAACCAGGCTGTAAATTTGTTTAATTTTGCTTCAAAGTTGGCCCTGTTAGGGTGTCTTGCAGCCAGCACCTAGTGGTCAGTAGAGGAACTGCAAAAACATGTACTTCCTGGCTGAGCTTCAACCCAGAAGTGGGACGGTTTCCACCCGGTTCCATCACCATGATGAGAGCATCATAATTTAACCTTCATAGTTGTATTTGTCCTATAAGTCTGTATCTCTATCTATCCATCTATCTATCTATCTTTATGTGAAAGAATCAAAACGACAGTGGGGTTGGATGATCTTTCTCATTCACTATGTATTAGCCTGTACGGGTAATATCCCAATTATTCAGTGTTGCTGAATGTGAATGTTGGATTCTGTATGTTGGTATTTTAATTTGATGTTTTTTAATAAATCAAGTCAGCATTTTTCAGTTGATAAAGTTTATTATATATATTGCTGGGGCTCTATAAATTTTGTTGGGAGCAGTAGTGCTATGAAAGTAAAACATTTAATATCTGTCCATCCATGGCTCTGCAGAAACCCGTTCTAGCAGTTATTGGCTGATAGTCGGTCTACACCCTCGGCCAAACATAGAGATGCTGTAAATTTTCACTTCTTTAATAAATGAGCATACTAAAAGAAAAAAAAAACAATATATATATATATATATATATAATATATATATATATATATATATATATATATATATATATATATATATATATAATGCACTGTTTTGCAGAAGGAAACAAAATCGCCGTGCTTGAATATCTTGATGTAGAGAGAAAGTTGATCAGTGTGGGAGCACAAAATTCCCAGCCTCTTGAGTGGTGTTTGAACAGCTCGTGCTGATGTCACGTTTGGCTGAGATGAGATTTCTTCTGCGTCATCATCGTACCTCTGCATCAGTCTGACGGCTGACTGAAAACTGTGATTTGTAGTCTCAGAGACAGTCTCGGTCTGGATCTGTTTTCTCAAATGTTCCCTTTTTAATTTTTTAAATTCTCATTCTTGTGAAGAGCATTCTTCCCTAATGCTGTTGTTATTATCAGGAAATGACCAAGACATTAACACAAAACAATAGTTTCATGATAAAAGAAAATAATGTAGAAACATACTCCTGCCTCTGCGTGTCCACACAGATTTATGGATGGGTAGTTGAGTTTTGTGCGCCTGTAGTCAGGCGTCAGACTGCACCGTGGAGTTGTGTCGGACTCAGATAATCCCTTCCTGCAATGATGCGAACAGTTGTAGTCTTCTGTTCAGATGCTACTAGCGTGGACGTGTTCGTCTGACTGCACAGATGGCTTTCATTCCTCCACGTTTCAGGTGACGGAGCTGAAGAGATTGCGGTTTCTCCCAGTGCACCGCTCTGTTGGATCACTGTGGAAATCACTAGATTGTGTGGAGGCAGATCCAGTTTGCATTTGCTTGTCTGGAATGAAAACGTCAATTACTTGGCTACGAAGGTAGCCGACAGCTGCGGTGTGATAGGACCGCCTTTTCTTCTCAAACCCAACTTGATCCTGTCACTATTGATTCTCTCTTGGACTATAAATGATCGTAGGAGGTGATGAAGGAAATATTACTTGCAGAACTGTGTTTGGACCTGATCTGGTTTGTGTTTTCTGCACCCAGCTGCTCGAGGCATGTTTAAAGCCCTCTGAGTCATCCTGACTGTGTCACAGCTATTTTTACCCAGACATCATACAGATATGGAGGACTTTCTCTGTCCTTTCTTTTACCGCGTTGAAGAGAAGTTGCTTGATTTCAAACACATTAGTATCTGGACTGTTTTTAATTCCTACTTTATTTGTGTAAATCACAAAATGAGGAAGGCGTTGATGCCAGCCGTAGTGCATCTCAGAATGCTGTCGAGAAGAGCTGAGCGATTTTATCGATTTTGCGATATATATCGATATTTAATTTCCCCAGAGAGTATCGATTTTTCAGCCGCGGGTATCGATATTCTAAGGGTGAATTCCAATTCGTCCCTTAACCCTCAATCTCAAAAATGTGCGCTCCCGCAAGTGCAATGTTGTCCCGATTAGTGCTGGGCAATATGACGATACATATCGTGGGGACAATAGAAAAGTGTGTATCGTGCCATTTCTCTTCTATCGTTTCAATCGTTTTTAACCTAATTTCATCAATTATTACAGCAAATATGTAATTAAATAACCTGCAATGATAAATTTGATAGAAACATATCTACTTCTACAAAGTAGCCTTTTATGTTTGCACTTTTATTCATGGTTAATGCCCTAAACAGAGTTCTCTTCAACCCTGATGTTTACTTTAGACACTTTATATTGGTTTGCAAACTTTGCACTACAAGGTTACAGATTTCAGAAAGTTGAAAAATAATTTGTGTTTATTTTTTATAGCTGAACTTCAGTGCAAAAATGTGTTTTTCCTCTCAGAAACTTGTGCACTTTAAAAAAATGTGAAAGCTACTGTACCTCTGTACCTACCTGTTTTTGCTGCACTAAAATGTATGTTTGTGACAATTCGGCTAAATGTCCTTTCAAAATAAAGTTCAAAAGTAAGCAATAAAATTCTTGTCAAACTTTTCAGAGAATAACTGAAAACATACTTTATTAAGGTATATCGTGATATATATCATTATCGTGATATAAAATAGTCCATATCGTGATATATGATTTTTTCCATATCGCCAGCACTAGTCCCGATTCTTAGAAAGTCAAATTGAGGGACGAGTTTTTGCGTAACATTTATTCTTTTACTTCACGATGTTTGCTGCCGGCCCGGTGGTCCCGGCCGGCTTCACGTTACTTGCATACCTTGTTGTGTAGCGACGGAGGACTGCACTGTAAAAAAATCCTGTTGTTTTTACAAAAAAAAACTGGCAGCTGTGGTTGCCAGAATAATTCAGTAAAAAAACACGGTGAACATGTAAACAGTTTTACTGACCAAACAGTAATTACAACAGTTTAAAATTGTAAAATAAACAGATTGTCTCATATTTTTCTACAAATTTCAAGTGTAATTTTAAAAGAGTTATTTTTGTAATAAAACTATTTAACCAAGTAAATTTAACAACATTTTTTGATTAATAGTCATAATAATGCTGTTATTTTACACTGTCTTCCAGTAAGATTTACACATATTTTATGTTTGTTGTACATGAAATTTAATTTAGTCTTACTGAAAAAATACCTTTGAATAACAGATTGTTGTGAAGGATACAACTTTTCACTTTAAAAAAATACAAAAATGTGTGTTTACTATAACAAAATACAATATTATTTGCAATTTTCTATTTTAAAATTTACAATATTTTTCGGTTCAACATTATAGAACATCATACTGGTAAATAAACACAAAATCACTGTATTTTGCTTTACAGAACTTTTATGTCACAATTTTACAGAATTTTACTGTTAATTTTACTGGCTTTTCTTACAGTGCGAATAATGTATCCTCTATTGTGTTATTTGCTAATATCAGAGAATATACAGTGCTCTTTTCAATGTTATCCCTGTGTCATTTCAGGGAATGCAGAGACAACACGGCTCTGATACATTTCAGTCTGAAGACGTAACTGCACTCAAGGGGTGTCCCATTTCACAAGATAACCCTTATGCTTACTTTCAGGGGTTAAGATTGAGGGCCAAAAATTGAGGGTTAAGGACGAGGGTTGAGATTGAGGGTTAAAGGAGGAATTGGAATTCAGCCTAAGCTTCTTTCAAAACCCCCGTGTCCCGCGTCTAAAAGCTTGCAAGCAACAATTTGCACTGTTTAAATAAATGAAACTATTTTTCTCAATAAATCTTTTATTCATTTTGTCCAGCATTTGCAAGCTGCCTGTCAGCCATATAATGTGTAATTGATGCTTTCAGTTCAATTAATTCAAACAAAGTCATTGGAACACTCACAAGATGTCACCAAAATCACTTTGTCCCTTTAAAATCTTTCGGAAAATGATGTAAATGTATTGTAAGATGAATATAATACGATATATGTCGTATCGTGAGCCGAATATCATGTATCGTATCACATCGCGAGATTAGTGTATCGCTACAGCGCTAGTACCTATCCCTAATGTGGTAGCAGCCAAAGCAAAGAGACCTGGACCTCCTCCTCTCCCATCTCCTCCAGCTCCTCTGGGAGGATACTCAGGCGTTCCCAGTCGAGACATATAATCCCTCCAGTGTGTCCCAGGGCCTCTCCCAGTTCAACATGTCCAAAACTCCTCCCCATCTCCCCACGGAGGTGTCCAGGAGACACCCCCATGGGGACTTGTTTTATTAAATTTTATTAAATTTTTTTGTTTGAGCTTTTACAGCACTTTGGTCAACTGAGGTTGCTTTAAATGTTGCTATAGAAATAAACCCGACTGAACTAATCACAGGGTTTTTAACCATTACACTTCAAAATCAATGCTTTTATGACTCTTTACTTGAACGTAGTAGCCATTTAGTGCTATTATTAAACCCAGTTTATTCATTAAGACAGATTGTTTCTTGGCCTTTATGCTGTGACGTTCCAGTCATGAGCATGTTTCTGTTGTATTTTTATTACAGGTGAACCAGTGTTTCTGACTCTCTTCTACGTATCACAGCTGGATGGCACCCTGCCATCCAGCTGTGACTGTTCCAGGACAGATGTTCAGGGCGTAGAGGGGAGTCAGTGTGTCACCACTGGACAGGATTTTTAATGTATCATTGGCCACGGTTACATGATGTTTTTTAAATTCGGAATTAATTATTCAGAATTAAATAATTCAGAATTAAACTATTTTCCTTTGAGTTTACATGGAATTCCGAATTGAGGTTAACATGGAAAACACGTTTGATCGGCTTTATCCAATTCCGCTTAAGGTCTGGGGGTTGGGAAGGGTTCTGATTGGATGGGGGGGGCGGACGTCTTTACATATTTACGTCTACCGGAAGGAAACAAACTTACTCGATTAGCAACAACATGGAGGGCTACATTATTAGCATCCTTTTTGGATTTGTTTTGATTTTATTTTTGAAGCAGCAGCACGACAACATCATGTCGATGATTTTCTTTCAAAAACAAGCCCAGTGCGGAATATAAGCATCATCGCGACAGACGGGCAAGGGAACGAGCATGCACAGAAAGACCGGAATTAATTTAAAGTGGAATGAGTGTATACATGACCGCGGAAATATTCTATTAGGATTTAAAATCAGAATAAATCAGCCACTTACTTCGGAATTAGGTTTAATTCGGAATGGACATTTTCATTCGGAATTTGGTGTTTACATGGTAATTTTTAATCATTTTAAATCTGATTTAATTTTAATTCTGAATTAAAGAGGAATTAAACTTCCCATGTAAACGCACTCATTTTAAGGTCAAACAGTCTGATGGCGTTTCCTGTTTTTCACCTGTTGACAGCTGATAGGCTCCACCCTCCAGGGGTTGGAAGATCTGGAGTTGAGACTGTTCTGTCAGAATTAAAACGTTCTTCCTTGGAGTTCAAACATTGGGCCCTTCGGCAGATGCATTACCCATCAAACACCACAGAGGCCGAATTAGCTTCAGTCGATTTTCAGAAGAAGCTTTGACCACTTGTACTACAGGTCTCTTCTATGAGAGATCAGTGTGTCTCGGTCTTGGTTAGCTGCCTGCTCGCCGCTGCTCGCGTCGTGTCTGGGTGTGGTAGCTATGACCACTGCATTGTGGTGACTCACCTTCCTCAGCTGTAATTCCACTCCTGATCCTCCTGTCGACACGCGCCGCCCTACATTTCCTCTCCACATGCACTCGTGTGTGTGTGTGTGTGTGTGTGAGACAGAGGCCTTATTGATTATAATTTTACTGTCTTGTCCTCGCCAGCATCAGTCTGCTGTCTCGAGTCCAGACGATCATCATTTCCTTTTCTTTTAACACCGTTGCTTTGCCAAATGGATTAAAATAGCACTAACTCACACACAGTCAGGACCTGCATGTGTGTCAGAGACGAGGTCTGTGATGATACCCAGGTATCTGTGTGGTGGTGGGACGCTACGAGCTGACGGATGCTCTCCAGTGTGCTTGCACAGCACATCCTGGCGAGTGCCTGCAGACCCTTCAGCGCTCCCCCCCCCATGTCATGCACCTAATTTGCTGTTCTTGTGAAGGACGTGGTTGGAGGCAACTCCAGCCAAGTCTGCAGAAGTGCGTTATTCATTGTTAAAGCTTTTAAAATCAGTGTAATGGAAGGAAACTGTCACAGTCAGCAGCTCAGGGCTGTGAAAGCACAGCAGAAATGACACCGTGCAGACACTTCTGTCAGAACACATTTAGTTTGACAAAAAAAAAAAAAAAAAAAAAAATATATATATATATATATAATATATATATATATATATATATTAGGGAAGGGCATAATTAATCGATTAATCGATGATTGATCATTAAGAATTTGGTCGAAGAAATTAATTTTCGTCGATGAACCGAATGTTTTTTTTTTTTAAACAATCCGAACGTAGGTTCTCAGTGCACGTCCTCAAACAATGCGATACATTTCACTGTGCCACCGATAGAAATTTGGCAGCAGGGGGCAACATTTCACCATCACCCTACCCTGGCTGGACTCAGTTGCTACACGTGAGCTTCTGTAGGTCATCGCCTAATCATGAAGCGGTCGCGGTGAAGTGTGGCGTGGGACCATTTTAGTTTAGAAAATGAGCAAGTGTACTGAAATCACTGCAATGCAAATCACAAATACAATTAATCGACAACGACAATAATGTTTCACTTGAACAACGCGCATCCAAGCCTTGTAAAGGACGGTGGAGGCGGTTCATCTCTATCTCAGCCTAGCCTAGCCTAGCCTAGCCTAGCCTCAACTCGGTGTTAGCACGGACCAGAAGGAGCTGCAGCGCACATCGAGCACACAACAAGCGCATCTTTTTAAGAAACAAAAAGCTTGTAATACTGGCGCCTTGTTAAATTGTCTTTGTTACGTAGTCTCCTCGTTATCTCTTGTTTTATTATTGTTGTTTTTTTTAAAGAAAAGAAACAGGAAATGTCACATTATTGTCGAACACAAACATCCGGTTCACTGAACACATCTGGGCATGCGCGGGTCATAGCAACCAGGCCAAAGGGGAAAACAAACGTCACGCCGATATCGAGAATAATGGTGATAGTTTTCAATATAAAAATGTTAATGATCAATCGATTTTTAAACATTAATTCTCCCGACGATCGACGAATAAATCTCGACCAAATGCCCATCCCTAATATAATATAATATAATATAATATAATATATATATATATATATATATATATATATATATATATATATATATATATATATATATATATATATATATATATATATATATATATATATACATATGTATATGTATCGTGCTACTTTTGGCTTGTAATTAGCGGCTAACACGCTAACAACAACAAAAGAAAAAGTGCTGTTTTCTCTGCATGGAACGGGAACTTTATTCTGGCGCTGCAGGAACTTGTAACATCACACAGGTTGTATTGTTGGGCTCCTGTCGGTTAACAGAGAATGTAAATCTATTAAATCTATACACGCTGGGCTGCTGTTGATGCTCACTACACTTTTCATCTAACCCCATTTTCATTCTGCCGTCCCACGACACACACACTACATTACCCATAAGGCCACACTATTACCCATAAGGCCACATAAGGTAGACCTACAGAAATGTCATTTACCACCTTAAGTGCAGCCGTAATAGTGCTATGCTTTTTTCTAAAACCTGATTGATATGTTGATAAAATATCATTGGTGTATAAAAACTCCTTTAGCTGAGCACTCACAAGAGATTCAAGAATTTTAACCAATACTGACAAATTAGATATTGGCCAGTAGTTATTTGAAATACTTGGGTCTCCCCCTTTCAATAAGGGGAGGACAAAGGCAGCTTTCCATAATCTTGGAATTTCCTTAGTCAGCAAAGTCAGGTTAAAAAGATATGTAAGAGGCTCAGCTACAAAATCGGCTGCCAATTTCAAGAAATAAGGATCAATCAAATCAGGTCCTGAAGATTTTCTCGGGTCTAGTTCTTTCAGAGCCCCACAAACTGCCTGAGCAGAGAAGGGCACAAAGTTAAAAGACTGACCAACACAGACAGATGCATCAGTACTGGGTTTCACAGACACACTGGAAGCAGAGTCAAACAGGGAGCCAGCAGCAGCAAAATGCTCATTAAAACAGTTCAAAATTTCCATTTTGTCATGAATAGCAACCAAATCCTTCATAACAAAGTTAGGCACTGTTAGGGAATGATTGCTGACAGAAAAGGACTTTATAGCCTTTTAAAATTTCCTTGGATCATTTAAATTTTTTGTGGTGACAGACAAATAATATTCTGATTTTGCTTTCTTGATTAGAGTGGAACCTTTATTTCTCAGTTGTCTGAAAATAGTCCAGTCTGTTGCAGAACCTGTTGCCCTTGTCTTTGCCCAAACAACATTATGTGTATGAATAAATTCAGTCAGTTCAGGGGGAAACCAGGGGTTATCACGCCCCTTAACTCCGTATCTTCTAAAAGGTGCATGTCTATTTAAAATTTGTGTAAAATGTCCATGCTGCCTCAACATCAGGGATTTGCTCTATTCTACTAAAATTAAAACTAAACAAATCATGAAAAAAAAACCCTGTTCATTCAGGTGTTTAAGATCCCTCTTCAAAATAACACGTGGCTTGTATTTAGGGATTTTAGTGTTTCTAGTAGTTTCTAGTATATATAGATATATATATATATAATATATATATATATAATATATATATATATAATATATATTATATATATATAATATATATATATAATATATATAGTGGTACCCCTACTTATGAAATTAATTGGTTCTGGAAGTAGTTTCGTAACCTGAAACTTTCATAAGTAGAGGCACGTTTTCCATGTAAATGCACTAATCCGTTCCAAGCCCCCCAAAATTTGAACATAATTTTTAAAATAAATTATAAATAATACATGAAATGACATAAAAACCTGTAAGAAATACATATTAGAACTAGAAAAGCACTCAGAGAGCGCAGACCTCCACCTGTTGAGGCGTTTCATAACCTGAAAATTTCGTGTGTAGAAACGTTCATAAGTAGAGGTACCACTGTATCTGTATTTTTTTTTTTTTATAAAGTATTGTTCAGGTATCGTTATATAAGATTCTGGTATCGATATTGAAAAATTTTGGTTGATATCCAGTCCTACAGTTGATGTGGAATAACCAGCATGAACCGTGTTAATATATTCGGTCCACATAGTCACCAGCAGACAGTCCTTTCTTCACTCCTTCGTAACCTCCATCCATCCATCCCTTCATCCCTGCAGCACGTTGTAGATAAATGACCTGTTTAACTCTCCTGGACATCATGACACACCACATGCCAGAACGTGGATCTGTCATTTCATTTCTGGTGACTTTGCCTTTCTCAGTCTTTGATTCTGTGTTGTCCATCTGTCCTTTGTCGAATATTGGGCCACGGTGCTCCTCTTTTTTTAGGGACAGACGATGAAAGAACACACGATGAGTTTTTACTGTCCTCTCATAATTAAGAGAAAATGCTCCTCTTCATCACTGTGGGCCGTCAGTCCCAGGAACAGACCAGCAGGGGGCAGCAGAGCGCTGCAGTGTTTCCCCTCAGCCTCACTCGTCCTTCAGTCTCTGGTCCTCGCTCCCCTCCAGGCCTGCACTGAGTATTCTGGCAGCATTTCCATGATTTACGGAGAGGGGATGTTATTAATTAGGAAATGAAGGTTGTTAACCTTCAATAAAGGAGAATACTCTCCCATTTCAGCACAGGGGTGCTTTGTTTTTATGCCTGTGGCACCATTCAGCCTTTACGTTGTGAAATTTGTTTTCGTTTCCTGTTCCTGGAGGGGAAAAAGGAAAACAACTGAACTGTATTCATTCAGCTTGATAAAACAGAAGAATGTGGAAATATAAAGAGAATGTAGAGGTGTTTTAAAGGATAGTATCAGGACAAAGTTATGCAGCCTGAGAACAAAATGAAGAGATGGAACCTGTTCCACCTTAATCACACAAAGCATGATACAGGATCCACATGCAGGACACCAAACAAGTGAAACAAAGCTTTAATACAGTAATAAACAAGACTCATTTCCAACACCAGGTGGCTAAGTTGATGCATTTTAAACATGAGAGAACGCAGCCTGCCCCAGAAACGCCAACCCCACGCGTCAGGTTGGAGCGGACCACAGCAAACCTGACTGGTGGCATCGTTGTTCCTCTTCTCAGCGTTTACTGTTACTGCGTCTTCGTTGCTTTCAAGGTAGAAAGACTGTCAGTAAAAATGGCTCTGCTAAAATCCAAGTAGCTCATCTCCATGCAGGGTCAGATGTTACTGTGTCAGATGTCAGCTGGGAACGTATAAGATTGTAGGAAACGCCGGGATGAGTTTTAGGCCCGCGGGCCTCGAGTTTGACACGCGTGTCACATTTTCCACCTCTGCTGGAGTTATTTTAAAGTTTGCTTGCCTACCCACGTAACCTCACATGATAGATATATATATATATATATATATATATATATATATATATAATATATATGTATATGTATATGTATATGATATATAATATATATATATATATATATATATATATATATATATATATATATAGTGACTGCCTCCACCTCTGTCAGCCACTGTCACACAGACACACACATGCACACGCACATACACATGCATGCACGCACACACACAGACACCTGTCGTAGTCCTGACTGCCCTCAGGTTGACAGTTGTGCCTTTAATTTCATGCCCGGCTGACTATTGGAGAGCTGCTCTGTCACTCATCAGACTGCAGGATGTGTGTGTGTGTGTGTGTGTGTGTGTGTCTGCTGGGATGACTGTATGTTTGTCTGTTGTGTGTCTCTGCTTACAGTCATGTGACGTAGGGGAAGAAATATATTTATATGTTTGCATACTTGAGCTGATCAGTTTGGAGGAAATATCTGTATGCAGATTTTGAGAATACATTGCAGTTGTGATTGGATCAAACTCAGAAATCTAATGTGGAACGAATCCTAACATGTGCTGGAGCATCACCACTTTGACCTGTGACGTGTCTGTAGAGGACAGGTCTTCAGCTGGAAATCATCAGTGAGGTGCAGTCCTCCAACTTCACCACAAGTCAGTTCTATTTGTTATAAAGCTCCACGCTTTTTTCATATACACTGCCTGACCAAACATAAAAAGTCAGATCACATCAGGGTCTTTGAGCTAAGGGTGGAGTAAAGTTAACAAGAGAAAAGAGGTAAATATTATTTTGCTTTCCAATTTCCAATAATGGGTAAAAGCACTTAAAGCAAGGAACAACATGTCATGGTCTGGGTCAGCCATGATGTCTCTAGTCTACCTCATTTCCTGTTTTACTTTAAAGGTCTGTCTTGGCTTCATTCCTGTCAGTTCCTGTCATTCAGTCCTGATTGTTTGCACCTGCCTCTTGTTTGTCCCTCTGTGTATTTAAGTCTTGTCTTTCCCCTTTCTGTTGCTGGTCCGTCTGTTTGGATTCCTGCTCGTCTTCCTGCTTATCTTCCTGAAGTTAGGACTCCTACATTTTTGGGTCCTCCATTCAACACAACCTCAAATTATGACACAACATAGAGTTATAGATATAACTAAATATATGAATTATATAGTTTGAATGTCTTATAATAAAACAATGCCATTTTAAAAGTGCAGAAGATGCACAGGGAATGATACCTGCTTACATTCGAACCTTTTTGAATCAAAGAATTTGTTTAATATGAAAAAATATATATAACAACAGAAGTGGACATCGCTTTCAAACCTCTTGCTGCTCCTTGTTTCCTTGAAAAATGCATGATATTTGTTCTAGACAACGTTTGTGATGACTGTGTGAAATGGATCATGTTGTCTATTGAATACAATAGAATGAACAGAAAGTCGAGATTCCTAACACACAAATAAACTTTTAATGCCTCAACAAGCAAAGGATGCTGGGAAACAAACCCTGAAGAATCTGCCAGATCACTACAGTATCATTAGACAGGTGTCAGTTTAAAATAAAACGCCAGTCGTGGTGTGTTCTGACTCATCCATCGACATCACATTAACCTGTAGAGGCTGTGACTGAGGAATTCAGTTTTGAACCTCGTATGAGAGGTTCACTTTAGAAGTTAAAGTTAAGACTCACCCAATAAGACACGGTGAGATATACAGTCATGGAAAAAATTATTAGACCACCATTTTTTCTTCACTTTCTTGTTCATTTTAATACCTGGTACCACTAAACGTCATCATGTGACTAAAACAGACAGAAAAGAAAACACTGAATGCATAAAAGCAGTGTTTTTGGCAGTACAACGCCATAGCTATTGATGTAAAAACTTAAGTGATTTAGGTTATAATCAAGAAAACCATGGAAAATGGTAAGATATCAGCTCTTAAATAAAACTCTTATGAGCAATCTTTGTGGTTATCGTTATGTTTGTCCAAACAAATGTACCTTTAGTTGTACCAGGCATTAAAATGAACAAGAAACTGAAGAAAACAAGGGTGGTCTAATAATTTTTTCCATGACTGTATGTCTCTAATCACACAGACTACTGGTTTGATGTCTCCTGTGGTCTTTCGGGTTAACGGTGGTTATTTCTCTGCCTGTGGTGAAATATTCCTGGACATTTATGCATCCGTGTGTGTGTGTTGTGTTTGTAGTGATGCTCAAACTCATGCATGTCCTCTTTTTATGACATGACATGGTGTGCCTGAGTTTTCTTCCATGAAAGTGCTTGAAAGTGTGTTTGAGAGGGAAAGAAATGTTGTGTCTAAACAGGTCGAAGTCTAAGTTAGCTTGTGTGTGTTTGTGTGGATACTGAAGGATTATTGTCTGCTGAGAAAACTCACTTCAGCTGCCTGTTTCATGTCATGTTGAGTTTGTAATCATCAAATGCCTGAAAGAGCTGATTCAGAATAAGATGGCATGCAAGCTGGCCTTGCAGCATCCTTGCAGCAGCTTTGCAGCAGCTTTGCAGCATCCTTGCAGCAGCCTTGCAGCAGCCAGTAGTTAAATACATACTTGTGCAGGAGGTTAGTGGTCTTCTCTCAGCACAGCAAAGGCTCTGCTTTTAAACAGTTGCTGTCAAATTACGCCTGCCTCAAAAGCTTAATGGTAACCAGCAGTTCAGTCCTGTAATGACTGACGATCAAAGTCACTGGACAGTGAAGATGAGGACCCTTCCAACAACGTCCAGTGCTCAGGGTCTTGAACCTGGGTCAGCTGCATGAGGACTCAGTATCTGGGCTGCCTCCTGCTCCCACAAAGCCTGGTTTATGCTTCAGCATCAAACTGACGGCTCATCTGTGCTTCGAGGAGCTTTTATGCTCAATGTTGGAAATGTTCTGTCTAGGGATGCACATGGTTAACCGTTTAACCGTTAACCGATAACAGTAGCTCTAACCGATTAATACTAACGGTCAATTTAGTTTTTAAGCTACGTAATTCAATCAACTCATGGGGGCGTGTCGACAGGTGCAAAAGGCCTCTGATTGGTCAATTCTACATCCGCGTAGAAAAGAGCGCGTCATCGAAAAAAATGAGGATGTACCCACATCTGTACGATTCTGGTTCTCCACACTACAAAGACAGCACATATTCTAGTAATTCATGGAGGGAGACGGTGATGAATGTGGGTCTGGATACGGCCGAGTCGGTGGGGAAGTGGAAAAACGCAAGAGATAAGTTTAGTAAGTTTAGCTAGTGCTGCGCAATATGACGATACATATCGTGGGGACGATAGAAAAGTGTGTATTGTGCCATTTCTCTTCTATCATTTCTATCGTTTCTAACCTAATTTGATCAATTATTACAGCAAATATGTAATTAAATAACCTGCAACGATAAATTTGATAGAATCATATCTACTTCTACAAAGTAGCCTTTTATGTTTGCACTTTTATTCATGGTTAATGCCTTAAACAGAGTTCTCTTCAACCCTGATGTTTACTTTAGACACTTTAATTTGGTTTGCAAACTTTGCACTACAAGGTTACAGATTTCAGAAAGTTGAAAAATAATTTGTGTTTATTTTTTATAGCTGAACTTCAGTGCAAAAATGTGTTTTTCCTCTCAGAAACTGTTGTGCACTTTAAAAAAAATGAAAGCTACTGTACCTCTGTACCTACCTGTTTTTGCTGTACTAAAATGTATGTTTGTGACAGTTCAGCTAAATGTCCTTTCAAAATAAAGTTGAAAAGTAAGCAATGAAATTTTTGTCAAACTTTTCAGAGAATAACTGAAAACATACTTTATTATGGTATATCGTGATATATATCGTTATCGTGATATAAAATAGTCCATATCGTGATATATGATTTTTTCCATATCGCCCAGCACTAAGTTTAGCTAGTTTCGTGATTGTCGCTCTTGCGTCGTGGCGTGGAATAACATAGCGGAGACCGCGCTAGTATAAATCAAAAGTGACGGCGGCATCTCTGCGACAAGCTGACGGCGACACATTGCCGCGAGAGTATGCACGGGGAAGTGTCCGCATGCGTCCACGACAACGCGCGCAACATCGCGGCAGCCGACCCTCCTGGACATATCGGTTAACGGTTATTAATCGTTAAAAGGCGTCGGTTAACGGTCATAAAAAAAAATTCAAAATGTGAATCCCTAGTTCTGTCCTTACTCTGCATGTTGTCTTGGTACTTCTGAACATGAAACAGGGCATTACCACTGGAAGTTGTGAAGGCAGTGTTGAGGAAATCATTAAACTAAACACAAGAAAATGACGAAGAGGAAAATTCATGCATTCTCGGAGAGACAGCAGCAGCAGTAGCGCCAGCTGCTGTGTTTGCTGATATTAGTAGTTGACTCGTCGCTGCCCCCTGGTGGATTTGATGCTTCGCAACTATGGCGCACAGATGCTGTTCTCTGACGTGCACCACATACAAACCTCCCACATGTACCTCCCATGTTGAGGTATATATATAGGAGTTACACAAAAGGAGGATCAGCTCTGTCAGCTACAGCTATGCAGAAAAGATCCCACGGCGCCACCTAGCACGTGGTGGCGTAATCACAAAGCTACACAAACGACAATGGACTACATCGATGTTGGCTCTATATGTAGGTTATGTGTGTAGATCTATGTAGAAGCATAACGCTGTGCTCACGCCAAGTATATGTTTAAGCATAAATCAGGGTTAGGCGTTTCTAACCCTGGTACGCAGCAGTTAATGCCATCAGGAGATTGTTTCCTAATGAATATTAACAAAATATCTCCTAGAATGGTGGTCCTAATGCAGATTTGTAAAAGAGTAGTTGAGAGGGTCTTTTACAACTCATTTAGCCCCACGTAAATGTTCCTTTACAGTTGATCAGCTTCAGAGCAACTTCAGTTAGGTCTAAATAAACTAAATAAAGAATTGAATTCCAGCTGCAACTGTTTGTTTTAAATATCCTTGGGAAAAGGTCACCTGAGAGCAGCCCAAAGGGAAGTCTGATATATCCTGATAGATATCCAGCAGATAAAGTTCAGCTTATAGTAGCTGAGCTGCTTGATTTTAGGCTTAACCTCCATTCAGCTGCTTTAATGCTCCTTTAGGCCATCGAGCGCATTAGTGCCACTGCATTAATACACTGATGCTCTTACGCGAGACCGGCAGGCTCGCTGGACTGTGTGTGTTTCCCTTCCAGAAGCCTTTATTTCTTTATTTATTTATTTGGCGCACCATTACATAACCTGGATTCTTCCAAAAGGAGCACTTTCTGTTTTCAGATTCACTCTCAGTCCTCCAGCTGACGGACAGGCAACGTCATGTGATGAACACGGATGCTGGCGGAGGGATTGTAGCCACGAGGCCATTAAAACGGTTCCACTTCTGTCTCTGTGCCATCTTTTCTTCATTCCAAAACAGACTTGGCTCGGCGTACGTTATTTCTGTGCCACTTTTTTCATGCTGTATTCGCATTTGGAAAATTGTAAAGGAAGCTCTTAAACTGGATCAACTCAACATGACTGCAGAACACGTGTTGACGTGTTAACATGTCAGTTTTTCCAGAGAGATTCGGCTCACGAGCACTTTGTTTTGAGCTGTTAAATGAAGCAGAACTGAAAAACAGAGTGATTAAATGTGATTTGATGAATTTAAAAGTCACTTAATTTAGACGGTGATATTATCTAATCTAATCAAAGTTATCTAATCAAATCTGATCCCCATCTTGCAAACATCATTCACAATGTAAAGTTCCCATTCATCATTTCAAGAAAGAGCTAAAAGAAAATGCTTTTGATTGAAAACATTGTAAATTGAGATAAAGTGATAATTGTCGGTTGATTTAATGAACTTTGATGAACAGGACAAACCCTCTGTGGTGTCACCTATATACCTTTGAAGACTCTTTTTCTTCGTGTTGCACTGTTGGCTTCCAAATTCATGACCTGAGTCACTGCAGGTGCCAGCGGACTTGTTTCAGAGGCTGTTGGCTAGTGGTCCGGGTGGCCAACTTGGGTCCTGAAATTAAGGATAGGCCGATATATCGGGCCGATACATGGCCGGCCGATACATCGGGCCATACAACAATAATTGCGTACTTGAATACTTTTTACTTAAATTGGCATCAGCCGATTCGTGCGTGGGTTCGCCGATGTATTTTACTAGGGATGTCCGATAATATCGGCCCACTGATATTATCGGCCCGATATTGGCATAAAAATGTAATATCGGTAAATATCGTTATCATTTTTTTTTGCTTATAATGAAAACTGATAATAATAATGCCCGGATTTTGCCGAGTAAATGCTGTATATAGGCCTATGGGCTGTTGTTTGAGACAATTAAAAAATAAATAAATATGGCACTTTTTCCATAACTTAAGTTAAAGTAGTTTTCTTATTTTGCACAGACAATGTTTAATTTTGGAAAGCCTTGTTGCCTTTGAAAATGCATCCAGTGGGGCGTCACAATAAAATTAGGCATGTGTTAATTCCACGACAGGAGATATGTGATGTTACCTAAAATTAGTTTTGAGGAGAAATAGCCCGCATATATTGGTATCGGTAGATATCGGAATCGGAAATTGAGATTTGGACAATATCGGCATATCGGATATCGGCAAAAAAGCCACTATCGGACATCCCTATATTTTACCCGTAGAATGATTTACCAACTGGCATCCACGGGCAACTCTGTGTTGCCGGAAGACCCTGCAGCGCATGCAGATGCGTTAACACTTTTTTATTTGAAAGTATGTGTGTTAAAGTTAAAGTTGTTAAATTGTTAAATGTATTTTTTTAATTAATGTTAGTTTAAACTTGAGACCTGTAATATTTGTTATCATTGTGTAATTTTTTTTGAAATATAAATTTAGAGAGCAGAAGCAGTATTGGCCACAGATATTGGCCCAAGAAAATCGTCAGTCCGTAATCGATCATCGGCTAAGGGTGATGGGGAAAAAAAATCAGTATAGGCATCGGCCCTGAAAAATCCATGTTTCGAACCCTAACCCTAACCCTTTGCTTTGCCTTCGAAGCTCTAAAGGCCAACTGAATTCTGGTCACGGTGGTCCATTACAGTTAACACGACAAGTCTTATTATCTCTACAGTTAACATGACTATACTCTCTAGTCTGTCTAGTCTTTCTTCACAGCTCAGATGTCAAGACAAGAAAGTGCTAAGTAGCAAAAGTGATGACGGCTAGCAAACTGGCTACACCTGCTGTTGTAGAAAAATTCTTTATATTTATCCATTATCTGTATCTCTAAGTATGACTGAAAGTAAAGACCCGAGACGCTTCATTTTCATTAATTCCATTGTAAATCAAGAGGTCAGACAGCAAGCTGCAGATGATGGTGGATGCCCGGAAATGGGACGTCACAGTACTTTTTATGCATAAGGAGAAAGATTAGAGAAGGTGCGAAGAAGATCTTGAGGCATGACCAGGAGCTGTAGAGAGACATCTCGTCTCCCCTCAGGCTGAAACCTGATTATGTAAATGTGTCTGTCTAATTATGGAGACTCATAAATAAATGATTATTGAGAACACTGGGGCACCATATTTATTTTTTCCATCACACCAGCTGTCAATCAAAAGGCCAGGCCGGTATTTATACAGAAAGTTGTTGCTGTATATAGTTTTACCTAAAGTGGTACAAAATGGATGTGAAATATGGAGCGATAGGAGAGCCACATTAATAAATAAATAAATAAATAAATAAATGTGGAAATAAAAAGAGAAATAAATAAATAAATAAATGTTGAAATATAAAGAGAAATATATAAATAAATAAATGTGGAAATATAAAGAGAAATAAATAAATAAAATGTATGTAAAATAAAACCTAAAAATAAATAAAAAAAAATAAATGTATGGAAATATAAAGAAATAAAAATAATGTGGAAATATAAAAGGAACAAATAAATGTGGAAATATAAGGGAAATAAATAAATCCTTATGTGGAATATAAAGAGAAATAAATAAATGAAAAGGAAAATCATCTTTAATTTTCATATTGCGTTTGCTTTTCCTTTTTGGCACTCCTGTGTCACAAGGATAAAGCAATGACAAAACGCTTGGTGGACTGAGCTGTCAATCAAATGGCTCTGGGCGGGGCTTCCTGTCCAGGATGGATAGTCGTTCCCCGATCACTGGATTTCTGCCTGGCGGTATGGGCGCTAACTCATAGATATGTATGCTAGCGTTTAGCCTGACGTCACCAGCGCTGAGGAGGACGTGCAGACAACTCACGTAGTTTGACTGATAACGGTGGAAAAGTAAATATGGAAAACGTGGAGGAGTTAAGGAGAGGTGTTCAACAAGAACTTTTAAGAATTGCTCGGTGTGTGGATGAAAATGTTCAGCCGGACTACATTGTGAGGATGGTAGAAGATGTCAGCGAAAGACTTGGGCAAATATCTGCACTGACCGATACAGACATTGATCCGGTTGTGTGGCACAATCTTGAAGAGGTAGGTACTTTATTCACAGCCTAAAATTCTACCATGTCATGTTATCAGTAAGCAATCAAAAAAATTTGCAAAAAGGCTTTTAAAAAAAGGGAAAATACTCAGATATAACCTTTTTGTAATCTCACTTTGATTAGTGAATTGTACTTTTAATACATACTTTTTCCTCATGAGTACATACTGTAACTAATTAAGCTGATTTTGTAATATAATTACATAATCCTTTTACATGTAGCTTGTTACTCCTCAACCCATGATAACCTGCACAAGTTTCAGCTGTGGCTAGTATATGATGAATATATATTACACGTTATGTATTCATCATATACAGCATGTGAACTTGACAACCGTCTTCTACAGACTTGTGTATAAATCGAAAAAGCTTACTGACTTAAAAGCCTTTTTGCAAATTTTTTTGATTGCTTACTGATAACATGACATGGTAGAATTTTAGGCTGTGAATAAAGTACCTACCTCTTCAAGATTGTGCCACACAACCGGATCAATGTCTGTATCGGTCAGTGCAGATATTTGCCCAAGTCTTTCGCTGACATCTTCTACCATCCTCACAATGTAGTCCGGCTGAACATTTTCATCCACACACCGAGCAATTCTTAAAAGTTCTTGTTGAACACCTCTCCTTAACTCCTCCACGTTTTCCATATTTACTTTTCCACCGTTATCAGTCAAACTACGTGAGTTGTCTGCACGTCCTCCTCAGCGCTGGTGACGTCAGGCTAAACGCTAGCATACATATCTATGAGTTAGCGCCCATACCGCCAGGCAGAAATCCAGTGATCGGGGAACGACTATCCATCCTGGACAGGAAGCCCCGCCCAGAGCCATTTGATTGACAGCTCAGTCCACCAAGCGTTTTGTCATTGCTTTATCCTTGTGTCACAGGAGTGCCAAAAAGGAAAAGCAAACGCAATACGAAAATTAAAGATGATTTTCCTTTTCATTTATTTATTTCTCTTTATATTTCCACATTTATTTATTTATTTATTTCCCTTTATATTTCCACATTTATTTATTTATTTCCTTTTATATTTCCACATATACTTATTTATATATTTATTTCTCTTTATATTTCCACATTATTTATTATGGATTTATTTCTCTTTATATTTCCACATTTTATTTATTTATTTATTTCTCTTTATATTTCCACATTTATTTATTTATTTATTTCTCTTTTTATTTCCACATTTATTTATTTATTTCTCTTTTTATTTCCACATTTATTTATTTATTTATTTATTTATTTATTAATGTGGCACTCCTATCGCTCCATAGTGAAATCCACCTAGACCAAAATGTTATTTTTTTGTTGTTGTTTTTTTTAAATAAACCAGACTGTAAATATGTTAATTTCTGCTGCAAAGCTGGACATTTTTAACATGACAGTCAATGGAGATTGACTCACTTTTGGAGTCAGCCTCCAGTGGCTGGTCAAGGAACTGCAACTAAAGGCACCTCCTGGTTGCATCAAACTAGCTCTTCCTGCCTTTTTAAAAAAAAAAACTTAACCACTTTCCTGATCTTATCCTTACTTGCATTTAACTTCTGGGTTTCCGGTCTGCAGCCGCTGCCACAAACGCACCGGGAACCGGTTTCTCCTTTTCTCAAAGAACCAACATGGACGAGTCAGGAATAAAATATCGATATACAGTCATGGAAAAAATTATTAGACCACCATTTTTTCTTCACTTTCTTGTTCATTTTAATACCTGGTACCACTAAACGTCATCATGCGACTAAAACAGACAGAAAAGAAAACACTGAATGCATAAAAGCAGTGTTTTTGGCAGTACAACGCCATAGCTATTGATGTAAAAACTTAAGTGATTTAGGTTATAATCAAGAAAACCATGGAAAATGGTAAGATATCAGCTCTTAAATAAAACTCTTATGAGCAATCTTTGTGGTTATCGTTATGTTTGTCCAAACAAATGTACTTTTAGTTGTACCAGGCATTAAAATGAACAAGAAACTGAAGAAAACAAGGGTGGACTAATAATTTTTTCCATGACTGTATATCGCAGAATCGATAAAATCGAACTACACCATTTAAACCATGAAAAGTGTCTCCACACCAAACTCTTGGGCAGCTGTCGAGCGGCAGAGGGAGTTTGTGAATTGCAAATGAACCCTAACCTTTTAGAAACCCCAACAAAAATCTGCCATCAAAGGTCCGCCGCCACTCAAAGGAGCCACACGTTGGTGTTGAGGAGAGAGCTGGACACGCGAGAGCGTCGGCGAGAACCCGCTGAGACTTGACTGGTATAAATGGAAAGGCAGGAAAAGCGTCTTTTGAATCCTTGAAGCCTGTTTTTGAAAGAGGATGAGAGTGCAGAGGTTCAAAGAGAGTGGTGCTCAGTCGCGTTTTCATTTCATGGCTTCGTTTATGACCTCCTGCTGTTCTGACACTTCAACAATTTCATTTTCAAAGAAATTCAAAGACTCCAAAATCACGCCAAATGGATGGAGTTTAGCGCTTTTCTCTGTAGCAGTGCAACGCAGCAGGGAGTCTTACATTAAAAAATTACAACAAATTAGTTTTTACACTGATGATGTTTTTTTTTTTTTCTCTTACCATTTTTCTTCGTTCCCGTTCAAGGTCCTCGGTGGGCGTCATGGAACCTCGGGGTGTTCATGTGTATCCGGTGTGCTGGCATTCACCGCAACCTGGGCGTCCACATCTCCAGAGTCAAGTCTGTCAATCTGGACCAGTGGACACCTGAGCAGATCCAGGTAAATGCTCACAGACTCACCTGGAACACGCAGACGTAGATAACCCCCCCCCCCCCCCGATGATGAGAGCGTTGAGGGAACTGGGTACATGCTGACGTCTGCTCTTCTTCATGTGTATATTTAGGTTTTCAATGACATGATATTCAGTTTATCACATGAATACAACGATAGTGTGACTTGAGACAGAAGTTTCTCAAAATAGAAACTTGTTTTTCTGCAGTATAGTCTATACAGATGCTTTAAACTTATATGAATAATAAAGAAATGCATTATATCGATTCAAACACCATCATTTTGCTGAACAAAGGTTACACCTGGAAACAGTTGCTTTGTTGGCAGTTAAATTAATTTAATGAGAAAACAGTCTCTTTAACATTTAAAAAAACATCTCGATGCCAAACTGAAAACTGCTCTTAAAGCCACTCTAAGTAGCAATACTGCTTCTGACCACTTGGAGGCAGCATATCACATCGAAGTTGATGTGTCAGTCCCACAGACTGAAGAAGAAGAAGAAGAGCTCGCAAAAACCCCTGTGACATCACACACAGATTTCTGAAGAATGGTTTTGAAAACTCTTTCGTTAAAAAGTGCTCCTCACCTTACCTAACCTTACCTCACCCGTAATTTCAGCTTCAATTACAGCTATCAGTTTTAGCCCTGCTAATTTAGCTTATATTAATCTATGACAGTGGTTCTGAATTATTTTCTGCTGCGGCCCCCAGGAAGAAACCCCCCCCACCGCTATTATAAATGGTATAATTTATCTAAATAAAATTGTTATAAGTCCACCTCTGCATAACACTGTATCCTTATTAACATTAAGCGAAACAAAAAAGAAAGAAATATAGCTCAACTTATAACAAAGAATAACTTTATTAAAATTGTTTTTTAGTCTGTAAAGATTCAAAGTGCATCAATCCACCCAAGCGCTACATCATCATCGTCATATTTCCTCGTCTTAACTTTCTGCTGACTTTCGTTTGTCTCATCTCCGTTTCTCTCCGTCTTTCTTTTCATCCCTGTTAAATATTTTTCTGTGGTGTCTCTTGAGGGTTTGTTCTCTTCATATCTCCTGCTTTGGTCTGCGTGCGCGCATGTTCGTGCAAAAAACCAGACACAATACAGCTAATACTCCCTGAACACACTGTGACAATGAGAGCGCCACTGCCCCCTGCTGGAGTATATGTGTAATTACACTTTATAACAGTATGGCAAAAAAAGCATGTTTCCTGGGGTCACACGCGTCATTGCTTGACATCTGCAGCATAAAAATATGCATAATATCTAATATAATATGTTAAATATATTAAATACTATTAAATCATTGTATTATATATAAATATATATATATATATATATATATATATATATATATATATATATATATATATATATATATATAATATATATGTACATAATAAACAAATGAATATATTCATATTTGTAGGTCATATACATATGAACACATGCATATAATTATCTGTAGAATATATGTGATCATCTATAGCATATTTATAAAATATAAGGCTTATACAAGCGTAAAAATATTGATTATTGCACAGCAGTAATAATTTCACAGCAGGTCAGTCTACTGACTCCACGTCTGACCGTCAGAGTGAGGAGCTGATGGCTGCAGGCAGGAATGATTTCCTGTGGCGCTCTCTGGTGCATCGTGGTAGAGTCGGTCTCGTGCTGAAACTACTCCTGCATCTGACCAGGACATCATGGTCCTCATGGACCTGCAGCTTGGACAGCATCCTCCCCTCTGACACCACCGTCGGAGAGTCCAGCCTCCCCCAGCAGCGTCACTGGCCGTGCTGGTCAGCATATTTGGTCTGTTGCTGCCTGCGGCCCTCAGCCTACTGCAGCAGAGAAGATAGCACTGGCTACTGCAGACTCATAAAACATCTGAAACATAGTCCTCAGATGTCCACATTAAACTCCTGGATGGTTAACTGGGTCACTGGCACCTTGGTCCTCCTCAGATCCACAACCAGTTCCTCGGTAGACGTCACGTTGAGCAGTAGATGCTTCTGCTCACCGTGGCAAGTAGGGGTGAGTATTGGCAAGGACCGCGCAATACGATATGTATCGTGATACTTGGGTCACGATTGATATATATATATATATATATATATATATATATATATATATATATATATATGCGATATTCTACCCAGTTAATATCTAAATTAAAAGTAGAGATGAAAAATCAAGTTGCTGTATATGTTCATCAGATGATATTGATCATTCAGAGGTCAAATTGAGTCAAAACTATTAGCTTCTAAACAACCTATTTATTGTTTATTATTAGTGTTTTTGCACATTTAAGTGAATGAATTCATTTTCCTAAAAAATCGATATTAGGAGCTGAAAAACAGATATATCGGGCGGCCGAATATCGCGATAAATCGCCAAATCCATTTTTTTTTTACACCCCTAGTGACAAGTGACAGAGTTATCCGCAACAACCCCGTACTCATCCTCATCACCCTGATTGATGCTTCCACCCACTGCAGAGTCATCAGGAAACATCTGGAGATGGCAGCTGTCTGTGCAGTGGTTGATGTCTGGGCTGTAGAGGGTGAAGAGGAAGGGCGAGGGGGCGGGTTCTGGTGGCGTCCTGGTGCTGATGACGGCTCGAAGCGTTTCAGTGTTTCAGGCGCACATGTTGTAACAATGAGCAAGTATTTTCTTGAGACTCAGAGTATGAATGTGTTGCACTTGTAAATCTAATAAACTAGCAGTTATTGCAGTCTAAGCAGTAATATTCTATATTAAAACTTCACACATTGATGTTGTGCAACCAAGATGAAAATATGTTTATTTAAATAAGACAAAGAAATCAATAGGTGCGACAGTGTTTTTTACACAGTGAAGGTGATAAACGATCCATCGGCTCGGTTCTCCATCTGTTGTTCCCTCGTCACGTGTGCTCACCCGCTATCCCACGGACGCAGCATTAGCATGCGCGCCAGCGCTCTTCCACACACAGTCCATTGTTGACATGCGCGTTAACGCTCAGCGACATGTTCGGAAACATGCGCGTGGCTGGAATGTTGAGAGGGAGATTCCTAATTAGTCTGTCTATTGATGGTTTTGGTGCTTAACGAGCATGTCACATTGATTATGTTTCAAATTATAAATCAGGTGCGTGCGCACACTCACGCGAGCGTGCAAGTCGTTTATTTAATCACGCAGCCGGTAATAGATGCGATTGTGCGGCGTTGTTGGGAGAGGTGTGTGTCGGTGTGTTTTTATGAGGCAGTGCCTATTTATCAGCTGAGAGTAGAAAGGACCGTCCTGTGAATGTTAATCACTGTTTTCAATGACTAATTAATTCTGGATGGCTGATTATTCCGACTCCGTCTCTTCCACTTCTCCTATCATCACCCCATCCATCTCCCTCCTCCTAATTTAGCCCCTGACACATTCGGCCACTGTGTCTCTCAGTGTGCATGTGTGGGTGTGTGCGTCCAGTGGGTGAAATGAGTTGAATGCAGATGTGATGTGTGTGTGTTGGGTAGGTTCTTGTGTTAATGACACATTTGCTCGTCTTCTTCCTCTTGTCCCTGCAGAGCATGGTGGACATGGGCAACAGCCGGGCCAGGCAGCTGTATGAAGCCCACCTACCAGAGAGCTTCAGACGTCCCCAGACGGACCAGTATCCTCCTCCTGCTTTCTCTCACACTGTTTATTTACCGGCTGCAAAGCTGGCACCTCTTTTAATCCCCATGTTGCTGTTTTATTGTATAAATTAATTATAATAAGTATGATTTGATCTGAAACCCGTGACCCTACGTAGGATTAAACGGGCACAGATAACGGATGGATGGATGATCTGATCGTCGTGGTTCGTAGATTCAACCTCAGATGAACAACAGCGTACCGTATTTTCCGGACTATAAGCCGCTACTTTTATAATAATATAAGCTTTTATACAGAGATGAGGCTTTTCTATGAATTTTTCTTCAGCCCTCAGGGGGCGCTCTAGCAGGAAGTGGAAAAAAATCAAAAACAAACCAAGTAGTTAAAGGCTATTCTGTTTTTGTTAAGTAGCCTATGTTGGCTATGCTACTCTACATTCATTTTGTGAGCGTCAATACCTGTTATTATTGGACAAACTGATTAATCCAGGTGTGTCTGACCATTGTAGCTTTAACCGGCTGTGCCAGTATGAATCAGGTTTTATATTTTACTGTGAGGTTAAAGGGCCTTTTTAAAAAAGTTAATGTATAAGTGGCTGATAAATATCAGTAGTTTTTCTGTTGTTCATGACTCAGAAATGAAATAATGAAAGCTTTTTTTCTGTTCTCACTGACACAGCAACATTTAGAGTATTAGTGACGAATGAGATCACATCTGATTATGGGATGTAGGTTACAGGTTAGGCCAGCGTGACATAATTCCTGCAACGAGACATTTCCTGTGTTGAAACTGAGAAATCACGGTATCAGATGAAGCCCATTTTCAGCACCGAACCTCAGCGGATCATGTCTAGCGCCGGATAACAGTGGAGCTGCATCGGGGCAGCTCCAGTGCATCCAGCGGTGCAGCAGCCGTTTCCAGCTCGCTCTTTCCCACGATGCAAGACGGCCGTGTGGTTAATGCAGCAGCGTATGTTCATAATTCCACCAGCACGCAGAAAAACGATCTCGGAGTTTGAAATGCTGCTCTATCTAGGATCTGACGGGCCCGTTTGTGCGGGTGGTCATCACTCTTCACTCTTTTGAAGTCCATTAGTCGCTCCGACGGCAGCGCTGCTGGCTGAAAGCAGCAGATAACGGACTCAGGATTAGGAGATCTACAGCTGCGTGTGTTCGGACTCGAGCATCACTTCGGACCTGCGATCTGCTGATTCTGCCTTTAAATCTGCTGCTGTCAGCTCCTGCAGCCGTCTGTGGTCCACGGTGGTCTGTTGGTCCTGACTGAATGAAACGACTCAAACTCATGTGTTTGATTTGACAAATCAGTGAATCCAAACTTCTGGGCCGGAGCTGCTTTTTTCCATCTGAGGAACATTTTGAAGCTCTGGCTGGTGTTGAAACGTGAACTGGGAGGTTGCAGGAAATGCTGCTGCAGCGGGGCTCCTAACTGGAACCAGTAAAAGGCCTCAAGCGATTTCTTCCATTACAGTCTCGTCTCAGGTTTGTTTAGTGTTATTTGATTGTCTGTGGGAACTAAACTGGAAGGTGCATTTGTCGATTATTGATTGGGATGTTTGAGGAAGTCAAAGGACTGTCAGCAGGGAAATATTATGGTCAGATGTTTTTTTTTGCAAATTATTGTTTTTTACTGTTCTGACAAGAGCTAAAAAGAGCCGATTCGTCAAGAGCCGATTACTCAAATGGTCTTCAGGGGGCGATGTTGCCAAGTTAACCCGTTGCCATTCCGATGGCCATCAGTCCGTGATTTCTGTAATTTACAAAACTAAACCGTAATTTACACAGCTCATATGTTACGTGAGGTAGTCATGCGACATATCTTTGGAAAGCTAAGATTGATGTGATTCAATCGATGCAAACCATTTCAGGGTATAATCATAACAGCAGGTACAATCAACGCCTGTGTCACACCACAAACAAACACAGAAACAGTTACAAAATTGACGCAACTTGCCAATGAAGCCTTATAGAAGTCGTCCGATCAAAAATATTCCCACAAAAATGGTCTGGTTACATTCACAAAGGTCCAGTCGATCCAGTCCAGTAAAGTATTTAGTCCAAAATTCATTATTATACCAGTAAATATCCACAAACAGCTGCCGGATCATTTGAAATTAGCCGACGACGTTCCAGAACTTCCGGGTATTCTTCGCTGTGACCCGCCGTTTGCATGGATCATAATGGATTCTTTGGTTTTAAAATGGAGAGTGTCAGCTGACTTTTAGATTGACACCTCATACAGTCCATATAGCAGCTTACCCTGTCCTGTCCACAGCCTACAATAGCCAATGAGGGCCAGCGTTGAAAGGAAGAAAGGAAGCCCATGCCCCCATTGTGTCGTGTAAAAACTGAGCCAGTTAGAACCAATCGTGCTGATGACTGGCGCATTGTATAGCCAATGAAATTCTGAACACAGCCATGTGTCGATTTAGGGGGCGGAGACAAAGCCACAACCAGGAAAGACCTGCGTAACTGCAAATTAATTACGTGCGTCAAACGTGCATCAGTGGTCAATTGCTGTGTAGCTTGTTTATATAAAAAATGTTGCAAATAACCTGTAAATGGTTATAATAGAATATGTGTGTGAATATGTGAATAGCTACAGTTGTGTTTAAAATAATAGCAGTCTGTTCAGAAAATTGAGTAAAGCCCAAAATCCTTATAATGGTTTTTATTTCCATGCATTGGGAACACTGCACATTATATTCTAAACATGAAGAAAAAAGCAGAAATTCTTTACTCACTTTACAGAAAATGAAGAAAAATGAACATCGGGCTGTTCAAAAAAAATAGCAGTGTCTGCATTTTACTTTACAAACTCAAAATATTTACTGTATAAACTGAAAAATATCCAGGATTCAGCATTCCTATGAATCACTAAACTAATATTTAGTTGTATAGCCACTGTTTCTGAGAACCGCTTCACATCTGTGTTGCATGGAGTCGACCAACTTCTGGCATCTGTGAACAGGTATTCCAGCCCAGGAGGATCAAAGACAGCCTGAAGTTACCTGTGAGTACTGTGACAATTAGAAGACGCCTTTGTGAAGCTAATCTATCAGCAAGAAGCCCCCGCAAAGTCCCACTGTTAAAAAAAAAGACATGTGCTGAAGAGGATACAATTTGCCAAAGAAACACATTGGCTGGCCAAAAGAGAAATTGTTCTCTTTGGGTCTAAGGGCCGCAGACAGTTTGTCAGATGACCCCCAAACACTGAATTCAAGCCACAGTAAACTCTGAAGACAGTGAAGCATGGCGGTGCAAGCATCACGATATGGGGATGTTTCTCTCACTATGGTGTCGGGCCTATTTATCGCATACCAGGGATCATGGATCAGTTTGGATACATCAAAGTACTTGAAGAGGTCATGTTGCCTTATGCTGAAGAGGAAATGCCCTTGAAATGGGTGTTTCAACAAGACAATGACCCCAAACACCCCAGTAAGCGAGCAGCTTCTTGGTTCAAGACCAACAAAATTAAAGTCATGGAGTGGCCAGCCCAATCCCCGGACCTTAATCCGATAGAAAACTTGTGGGGTGACATTAAAAATGCTGTTTCTGAAGCAAAAGCAAGAAATGCAGAGGAATTATGGAACGTTGTCAAATCATCCTGGGCTGGAATACCTGTTCACAGGTGCCAGAAGTTGGTCGACTCCATGCAACACAGATGTGAAGCGGTTCTCAGAAACAGTGGCTATACAACTAAATATTAGTTTAGTGATTCATAGGAATGCTGAATCCTGGATATTTTTCAGTTTATACAGTAAATATTTGAGTTTGTAAAGTAAAATGCAGACACTGCTATTTTTTTTGAACAGCCCAATGTTAATTTTTCTTCATTTTCTGTAAAGTGAGTAAAGAATTTCTGCTTTTTTCTTCATGTTTTGATTTAGAATATAATGTGCAGTGTTCCCAATGCATGGAAATAAAAACCATTATAAGGATTTTGGGCTTTACTCAGTTTTTTTAACAGACTGCTATTATTTTGAACACAACTGTATGTTTACTGTGTTGTAAAAGGCAGTTATGACTTTTATCCCAGGTATGTGGCCATGGTTGTCCAAGTGTCCTTTTGGAGTCTCCAAATGGACATTTTTGGAAACGCCTAGACATAGTCTTCCAAAAACATGTGTAAAATTTTCATTTTTTGTGGTATTGTTATCAAATTTGAACTTGCACTAGGTAAGGCTTCATGCTGTGGTCCTATTGTGTTTTCCAGCTAGTAAGTCACAGCTGCACTCATTGGATAGGTGTTTTTGTTTGGTAAGGGGCTAAAGTCAGTGGTAGAAAGGATCAGCGCTGGGTCCGTCTATCAGTATTGGTTTGTCTTGTATGTTTTGTGGATCCTTCATCGACGTGGCATCTCTCTTCATCAAACATTTACTTGTGATCGCGTGCACGTTGCCGTCACCGTCACGTTTACCCGCCACCGTCCTCGTCTCCGTGTTGAATTACATCCCGTCCGCTCTGCTGTTTCTCGTCAGCGGTAATAAATAAAGCCGCGTGCAGGAGATGCAGCTCCACCGGCGGCCCTATCTCACAGCTCCATTCACGCCACTGGTCATCACTTTTCAATCTTTTGAGGCCTATTACTCGTTCCGACAGAGGCATAGCCGCTGAAATGGGGGAGATAAGAATGTTGGGATTAGTGAGGACGTCGTGTCTGGTTGTGATGGGGTGTGTGTGTTTGAGATAGTGGGGGGCTGAGAGTTTGATTCTCATAAAAACACCATGCCTGCTCATTAAAAGAAAAATTAAACTTTTGACATCTTTTTACTGAAGATCTCGTACTATTTTTACACTGTTTTTTAAAGAAATTCACTGGCTTGATCCTCAAAGTTAAGAGAAAGTTGTATATCTCTTATTTTTTCCCCTATATTCCAGTATCTTTGTTGTGGCCATCAGGAGACCGACTCTTCTGGCTGCAATCGAGTGGTGATTTAATCGTTGTAAAAAAGGCAGCGAAGCACTTAAGCCCCGTGTTTCAGCTCATCCCAGTACGTGCATTACTGGTGATTGATTTCATAGCATTGAGTGATTCCCGTCAACTCTGCGGTCGGGAGCGGCTGGAGGTACCCCCGGGCAACCCCGGCCCGGTTTAACCCTGTTATTGTCTCTGACATCGATTGAGTCAATAAGTATTTTTTGTTTTTCCATCTTACTGTGAAACAATGTCTGGAACAATAAAAGCAGCGTCGCTGATTGGACTCCTGCATCTGTTTTGGCAGATGCGCTCAGTGAACAAAAGCTCGATGTATTGATCCTCTGATACCAGAAACCTGTCTGGATACAACTGCTCCAGTGGTCAAAATGGGTTTTAGAGTGCATCGAACTGTCGGTCTTAACCTGGAATAGCAGTCGGACTTCTGCAGGGCTGCCTGAATACCAGAGTTTTGTTCGGAGACCAAGTGTGGTTCATACACTCCTGCCATTTTAGTTCCACACATGTGTGGCTGAGCAAGAGGGGTGCACATGCACGGCACCCAAAGTGCACATATCTGAAATGTAACTTGTTAAAACCTCACTTATGTTTACCGGCCTGGACCAACCGGCACTGCAGTTTGGACTCAAACCAAATTGTTGACAGTCTTCTTACAGTCTTCAACAATACGACTGGTCAGTTTTTATCTCTTATCTTCTTAATGGCTGAAGTATTTCCACTCTCAGTAATTAACGACTTATCACATTATCGTTTGATGATTTCAGGAATGTAAAATTTCAGTCTCGCCAAGATTTAGTCGTCAGGGGTCTTTATGAGCAGATCTCCATCAAACAGAGGTGAGTCTGGCCCTTAATGGCGACCGTGGAACGTGACGTGCACGGTAGCATCTGTGCCTTTCTGGTGCCCACACTAGTGGCTTCCTCCAGTTATTCCAGTAGACGTAGACAGGATCACTGCTGGTGTAGCCGTCAGTGTTGATTCTATTCAATTTATTTCAGTGTAATTCAGCTTTATTTGTATAGCATCTATTAGAATGGGAATTGTCTCTAGGCGCTTTTCAGAGACCCAGAACATGACTGAGCAAATATCATTTACTAAAGTAATATTAAATCTGAATGAAAAAGTAAAGTAAAAAAGTAAAAAAAAAAAAACTCTCCTTGCGGGAGAAAAATCTCTAAGGCAAACAGTGTCAAGGAAAAACTTCCCTTTTAGAGGGAAGAAACCTCGAGCAGGACCTGGATAATAAGTGGGGGCCTTTCTGCTGAAGACCAGCTGGGTAAAGGAAGAAAAGAGGAGGGAGACAGAGAGTGGAGAGGTGTATAGACCTTTTGCAGTCACGTGACAGGCGCCTTGACGACAGAACGCAGTCGCCATATTGGAGTAAAAAAACAACAACAAGCTAGGGCTTAAGCGAGCACATAGTCTTTGTGCAGGTTACGCGGAATATCACGACCAGTCGTCTGATAGTGCTGTCAGACCATGTTCAAAGTCTGAATGGGTCGGAAAAGGAACGATACCAGGAGAAATTGCAGATTTCAGGCCTAGAACACGACCCGTACCTACTGTCAGCTGCCCTGTTCTGCCCAGGTAAAAAAAAACTCCCCGACCTCGAGTACGGACATATATCATTATTTGATAAACAAGTCATCAGCGTACACCAAGGAAACTCTCAAGGCCTATAAAAGCTTGGAATCCTACAAATATTTCGCACTCCGACGCGCTCGTGGGGATGACACAAGGAAATAGTGGCGACCAGGCGAGAACAAGTCGCATATGTAACGAGCATTTTGTTGGAGGTGTGAGCGGTAATATGTGGGACAACAACCAACACATGCGTGCCTATGGCAAAGTGCCCCATATAAAACACTCAGTCCCAGCTGATCATGCAGAATTATTTACAAAATAACATAAGTCTTTTAATTAAAGATCATCAAAATGTTATAAATAGTCAGTTTATCGGTTGAAACAGATGAAAACACACACCTCCAACATAATGATTGTTACATATGTGACTTGTTCTGGACGGTCGGCACTCTTTCCTTTCGTCAAACCCACGAGCGCGTCGGAGTACAACGATCCCCTTTCCTCGGCGTTCTACGTCAGCTGGAAATCTGTGGAACGATAATACTGGTCCCTTTCCCCTGTAGTTTGTGCAGCCAACAGCTACACAGTTCAAAACCATGTTTTCGAACTGTTTGCTCTCCACTTGAACACGACAGATGACACACGCGACAGGTAAGCTGCTTAGCTGAAGGGCTTTGTTTTTTAACTCCAACATGGCAGCGAGTTGTTGCGACTGCAGTGTGTGACATCAGGCGCAAAAGGTCTATATATCTAGCAATATGGTATAGGACAGAGTATTAATAGTAATTATCCATTAGCTGCTCTATTAGGTCTATGTTACATGTATGAGGTGCTCCTAATTAACTATGGATACAGCTGAAGGGAGAAAAGGAAAGGAGAGGAGAGTAGAGTGGATCCGTGGATCATGTTGGTGTCTCCCTGCAGCGTAGACCTATAGCAGCAAAGCTATGATGAGGCTAAATTTCAGACCAGCCTGCTCTAGTCTTGTCTTCAGTCATTCCTGTAACTGTAGCTGTGACTATTAGCCCCTACACACTATAGTTTAGACTAACTGTAGGTTTTACTAAACAAATGTTTTCAGTTTAGTTTTAAAGATGGAGGTGGTGTCAGCCTCCTGAACCAAAACTGGTAGCTGGTGCCTGATAGCAGGAAGGCCCGTCCTCCAAATCTACTTTTAGATATTCTAGGAATGTCGAGTAATCCTGCACTCTGAGAGCTCTATTAGGAGCATCGGGAGTTATCAGGGTCTGGTAGATGACCAGGAGCTTGGCCGTTAATGGCCTTATATGGAGAAACAGAAGTTTGAATTTGATTCAAAATTTTACAGGAAGTCGATAGAGGGAGACTAACACGGGAGAGACGTGATCTCTGCTGTTGGAGGCTGTTCAGAGGATTACTGGGACATCCTGCTAATAACGCATAACGATAATCCAGTACAGAAGAGACAAACGCCTGGATTAGATTTTCAGCATCAGAGGTGAAAAAGGCCGTCTAACAAACCTGCTTTTTAAACGAGATATCCTGATCAAAAGTGACTCAGAGGTTTCCCACAGTTGTACTCTAGGCCAACATAAAATCAGCTAATCTGTTTCTAAGGTGTTTGGGATCAAAAACAAAAACCTCAGTTTTATCACAATTTAAAAGCAAAAGGTTTGTGGACATCCAGGTCTTAATGTCCTGAAGACCAACTGAACTCCTGATGTACATATAACAGATGAATATCTGGGTACCATAAACCATAAAATTCCAACAATTGAGTAAATCAAATCCACCTTGACTCTTTTATTAAAATCATTCAATTAAATCACTGTCGCCAGTCTGTTTCTGTTTGATTTCAGATCTGTGGGTAGTTCATCATCCCAATCAGTTCTTTCATTTTACATGCCAAAACTATTTTATCAAATCATATGCTTTAAAAGAAAGTATTTCACATAAATGTGAAGCTTGACTGACTGAAACCAACAGGTGTGAAACATCTGGATCACAGCCTGGACTGTACACCTGAATCTCCAGCTGAACTCTGTCCAGCTCAGTCTCAGTGGTGGTTTCAGTTTTAATGTAAAAACATTTCTAGCAACCTTTGAACCACATGAGGAAGCTGCAGCGAGGAAAGTTTCAGTAGCTCATCAGGAGACCAGGCTGACTTCACCTTCTGAGGTTAATTCAATTTATTAATCCCTGACGGGTATATGACTCAATAATGTTTGATTAAATAAACCTTTACTCACCTTATGCTAACCATGTACTAGATGACTTTGCAAAAACTTCTGAAAGATTTTTAAAAGACAAACTGAAGTCACATCTAAAGACTATAAACCAGAGTTAAGTGTAAAGTCACAGAGTAAAGATTTCACAAGGATTTGGTATTTTTGCAGGGAGTGACGCCGTTTTTACTTTGTAAAGCACTTTGTGCTGCATTTTATTGTACACGGACTCCACGCTGTCGTTGGATTGTTTATGTGCTGTTTGCATTGCTCGGTAATGACACCAGCCACCACTAGAGGGCAGTGCTGGTTCTGTTCTGCAGAGCTGTAGCTCAATGTGCTGAGCTTCCTTTTTTTTTTTTAAAGATTTTTTTGGCTCTAGTGGCCTTTATTGAAAGTAGAGAGACAGGAAGGGGGGCAGAGAGAATGGGGAAGACACGCGGGAAGCTCAGTCGAGCCGGGAATCGAACTCACGACCAGCCGCACGAGGACTGTAGCCTCTGTATATGGCCGCCTGCCCTAACCACTGCGCCACCGGGGCGGCCGCTGAGCTTCCTTTTATTCACAGTGATACCTCTACTTACGAATGTATCTATTAACGAAATTTCTAGCTAACAAAAGGCCTCTTCGGAAAAATATTGCATCCATATAAGTGTATGGGTATTCTCATTTATCCAGGTAAATTCCATTCTCGCAACAATTGAATCATCATCAATCATGCAACTGAACTTAGATTTGTCTAGAAAAATCAAATTTTTCTAGTTGCGAGAATCCATATACGAAAGAAATTCCAGGTTACGAAGGCGAAAAATGTAAAAATATGCGCTGCTACTCGCAGCTCCCAGAGTTTACCGAATGTAAACATACTTGTCGGCTCTGTATCTCGGTTTGAAAGCGGTGCGTCCGAGCTGCTCTGCCATTGGCTATCGCTTAGCAGCTTCCTGGCATTCCATTGGCTAGGAGGGCCCCATGTCTGTATGAGCGTAACCCAGCAACCCAGGTAAACGTACAATATATATTCCTTAATGTACTTTATTCTTTGTTCTTTATTCTTTACATTAGTATAATTATGCAATAATCTAGTTCTAACATGTATTTCTTACAGGTTTTTATGGCAATTCATGTATTATTTATAATTTATAAAAAATTATGTCAGACTTTTGGGCGCCTTGGAACGGATTAGGCCATTTATAGGGTAAAATGCTAATTCTAATTATGAAAATTTTCCATTTACGAAACGACTGTCAGAACAAATTAATTTCGTAAGTTGAGGTACCACTGTATAATTAAAGTTTGATTCTATTTGACGAGGAGGTTGTGTGTTCCTACACTCACCAGCTGTGAGTAGGGACATGATGAACAAGATCACATGGCTGGACTCTCCTTTAGATATTACATTCTTGGTTAGTGCCATCATCTAGCCAAACCATCTAGTATGCATATGCAATTTAATCTTGTAACAGACTTTTTTTGTGGGAATGTGAAGGGTGAATGTGTCCTTCACCAGTCCTCTCTGGCAGTAAATTCTTACATCTTTATTAACATCTTAAATCCTGATTAGAGGACTAATCAGAAGTGAATTGATGTAAACATTATTGACTGATCATGTTGACAGTAGAGGAGGGGTGTTGGGGGAGGGGTTTAAAGCATACATTTGTCCGTGCCCATATACACTCACACATAAGTAATCAAAGTACCAAGGAAACTGTCACCACTATTACCATCACCACTCTCCTTATCTTAGTCCAATTCAAATCTTCAATCCTCGCCCATCACCCAGGACCAGACTGATGGGCGAGAAGTTCTGTCGTTCGAGCGAGACGAGGAAGGGAACGCTCCCAAGATAACGTTCTCTGAACCTTTCTACAAGAGTGCTCGGTTTACTTCATCGTTGCTTGTCGTTCATGTGGACACAGTAGTCGGCTTGGTTAAAAACGGAGCACGTGAATGTTTTTATGACGCGTTTCTGTTGCGTTCAGCCCTTAACTGTGACCCACAGAGCAGTTGAGGTTTTCATCCGGGACAAGTACGAGAGGAAGAAGTACTACGATAAGGAGGCCCTGGCTGCAGCATCAGTGAGTACCACCAGCACCTCCTCTGTGTCACATCTGTCTCCCACTGTTTTTATTTCTGTTTTTGTGTCGTGTTTGGGGGGTTGCATGTTCTCCTCATGGTTGCGTGGGTTTCCTCCAGGTACTCCAGCGTTCTCCCACAGTCCAAAGACATGCATGTTGGGATAACTGGTGGTTATAAATTAACCGTAGGAGTGATTGTGAGTGTGCGTGATTGTTCATCTACATGTGCACGATGGACTTGAGACCTGTCCAGGTGGACCCCTGCCTTTCATCTGAAGAGAGCTGGGATCCCTGTAACCCTAGACGGGTATGGATGATGGATGGATGGGTGGATAATAGATGATGGATGGATGGATAATGGATGGATGGATGATGGATGGAAAATTGAATGATGGATGGATGAATGGATAATGGATGGATGGGTGGATGGATAATGGATGGATAATGGATGAATGATGGATGGATAATGGATGATGGATGGATGGATGGATATTGGATGGATGGATGATGGATGGATGATGGCTATGGATGGATGGCTCTGGATGGCTATGGATGGATGGATGGCTGGCTGGATCTGGATGGGCTGCTGGATGCTGGATGGCTGGATGGATGCTCTGGATGGCTGGCTGGCTGGCTGGCTCCTGGATGGCTGGCTGGCTGGCTCCTGGATGGCTGATGGCTGGCTGGCTGCTGCTGGATGCTCCTGGATGCTGGCTGGGCTCCTGGCTGGCTGGCTGGATGGATGGATGGATGGATCTGGAATGGATGGATGGATGGATGGATGAATGGATGATGGCTGATATGGATGGATGATGGATGATTGGATGGATGGATAATGGTGGATGGATCTGGATGGATGATGGATGGATGGATGCTGGATGGATGGATGGATGGATGGATGGATGGATGATGGATGGATGGATGGACTGGATGATGATGGATGGATGGATAATGGATGGATGGATGGATATGGATGGATGGGCAATGGATGATGGATGGATGATGGATGGATGGATGATGGATGGGAATGGATGATTGATGGATATGGATGGATGGGATGATGGATGGATGGATGGATGGATGATGGATGGATGGATGGATGGATGGATGGATGATGGATGGATGGATGGATGGATGGATGGACAATGGATGATGATGGATGATGGATGGATAATGGATGGATGGATGGATGGGATGATGGATGGATGATGGATGGATGGAATGGATGGATGGAGGGATGGATGGATGGATGGATGGATGGATGATTGGATGATGGATGGATAATGGATGATGGATGGATGGATGGATGATGGATGATGGATGGATGGATGGATGGATGGATGGATAATGGATGGATGGATGGATGGGATGGATGGATGGATGGATGGATGGATGGATGGATGATGGATGGATGGATGGATGGATGGATGGATGGATGGATGGATGGAGGGATGATGGAGGGATGCTGGATGGATGGACGGATAATGGATGGATAATGGATGATGGATGGATGGATGGACAATGGATGATGGATGGATGGATGGATGATGGATAATTGATGGATGGATGGAGGGATGATGATGGATGGATGGATGGAGATGGATGGAGGGGATGGATGGATGGAGGGGATGTCATGTAAACATTTGTTCAAACAGAGACATTTCTAAAGCATATTAACCATCACTGCCTTTGTTGAGGGTAATAGATGGTTAGAAGTCGTAGACGTAACAGTGATTAAGTGATTGTGGTGATTGTATAGTTTACTGATACATTTAAACACTTTTCATGTTTGAAATCTTCTCTTTGTAAAAAAAAAAAACTTCCTTTCTGCATCTTTGTGTTTTATTCTTTTCCTTTACTACTGCCAGCCTCTTTAATCTACCACAGAGATGATTTTACTCAGAGTAAAACGAGCCGTAAAGCAGGGAAATCCTTTTTAATCCTGGTTGTAACGCACACAACAGGACATAATGTTAAAAGTTGCAAAACGCTGAGAAACGGTGTCTTGTTTTGTGAAAAGACTGGAGCTCCGTTTGTGTGTGAAGTGAAGGGAGATGACTGTGTGTGTGTGTGTATAATAAAGTTAATACCAGTGTGAGGATTTTACCTGCTGTCCATTATCTGACATTTCTGCCACACTGCTGCAACCTTTTTTTTTTTCACTCTCTTTTGTAGTTCCCTTCATTTTTCTCTTCTTCCTCTTTCTCAGATTAGATATTTCTCCGTCTCACCCCCTGCTGCTCTTTCTCCCCGTCTGAAGCGTTGCCAGCAGTCAGACTGTGATCCAGGATCTGTTTCTCTCACCCACACAGACGGCACAGCTTTTATATGCAAATTAATTATTAAAAACGACTCGTTATCACTTTAAGCACTTTTGCAGAGATGGAGAGGAGGGAGCTACAGTAACCTTCAGCTGTATGTAATGTATGTGCGCCGTATATGTTGGAGTGAGGAATACATACAGTTACGGCATCACCACGCTCTGCATTGATTGGTCGTAGAAGATCATGTGACATCGACCATTATCAATATGGAGAGATGATGGATCTAATGCTACTATATTAAATATACTAGTACAGTGGTTCTCAAACTTTAATTACTGCGTACCACCTGAGAAACTGTTCAGCTCTCTGAGTACCACCATGATGACCAATTTTAAAATATAGCCATATATGCCTTCTCAATTAGCTTTAAATTCACAGGAGAGATGTTTATTCCTTATTGTGGTTATTTATTGTTACCTGAATTTCGTTTGAAACGTATTTATAATGCATTGTATGTTTCAGATTTATTAAAAAAAAAGAAAAGTAAAAATGTGGAAAGTCCTGACGTTCCCCCGCGTACCACCAGAGAGCGCTCGGGTTCCACCAGTGGTACGCGAGTAGATTTTGTCAAATCTGTCATTATTATTTTGTAGTCAAAGGCTTTTTAATTTTAATTGATGAGAATGAGTGTTTTTGTGTTCCACATTCCTCAGGATAGCTCTGAATAACCGTTTAACAGTGTGAAAATCATTGACTAATAAAACCTACCGTGTGTCAGAATGGCTAATAATAAACACTTGCACGTATAAAAAGTTTCGAAACTGGTTCCGGAGCCGATTGCAGCGAGAGAATCGGCGCCTCCTAAATCCTGATTTCTATTCTACGTAGCGCGTACGCAGTGCACGGACTCCACGCTGTCATTGGATTGTTTATGTGCTGTTGTTTGCATTGCTCTGTAATGACACCAACGAACCACTAGAGGGCAGTGCTGGTTCTGTTCTGCAGCGCTGTAGCTCACTGTGCTGAGCTTTCTTTTATTTACAGTGGTACCTCTACTTACGAATGTCTCTACATACGAAATTTTCAGGTTACGAAACGCCTCAACGGAAAAATATTGCCTCTTGTTACGAAAGAAATTTCAGGATACGAAAGGCAAAAATCCAGTAGCGCTGCTACTCGCAGCTCCCAGAGTTTACCGAACGTAAACATACTTGTAGCTGCTTTGCCATTGGCTATCGCTTAGCATCTTCCTGGCATCCCATTGGCTAGGAGGGCCCCTTGTCTGTATGAGCGTAACCCAGCAACCCAGGTTAACGAACAATTTTTACATCCGCCAAGGAGGTTATGTTTTTGCCGGCGTTTATCCGTCTGTCTGTCTGTGTTCAAGATAACTCAGAAAGTTATGGATGGATTTTGATGAAATTTTCAGGAATTGTCGGAAATGTGAAACGGAAGAACTGATTTCATTTTGGGTGTGATCCAGAAGAAATCCTGGATTCTGGATCACTTTCAGTTTTTCAATAATTGTTGCGCTTGGTGGAGGTCTGCGCTCTCCGAGTGCTTTTCTGGTTCTAACATGTATTTCTTACAGGTTTTTATGTTGTTTCATGTATTATTTATAATTTGTAAAAGAATTATGTTCGAATGTTGGGGGCTTGGAACAGATTAGAGCATTTACATGAAAAAACGCGTCTCTACTTACGAAAATTTCAGGTTACGAAACTACTTCCAGAACCAATTAATTTCGTAAGTAGAGGTAGCACTGTACTTCCTATATGTAGCTGAAACTCACCAACACAGCAAATGAAGTATATTTTAAGTGAACTGACGAGGATAAATAATAACAGCAATATAATTATAGCACCTTTCTAATCCGAGAAAAGTTTCTTAACTACAGGATCAATAGATTTTTCTAATTGATTGTGATTCAGAAGGACATTTAGATGAGTCATCAAAATAAATACATGTTGCTGTATTTAAAAAAAAAAACTTTGAGTGGATGCACTCAGTTTCCACAGCTCAGGTAACAGTTCATCGTTCTGTCACAAGTGACATAGTAGGTAGGTGTGTGGTGTGTGTGTGTGTGTGTGTGTGTGTGTGTGAGAGAGAACCACTTCTTGTTTCAGTGTAACTTGAATCAACAATTTATCAAAGTACATCGAGCAAATTCTTAGTGATGAGCCCCCCCGATTGGCCTCAAAATGTCACAAGAGAGCAACACAGTCGGCCCGAGAAAGACTTTTCTCATTTCCAACCTTATTTGTCCGTGTTAGTCACAGGCCTGTCCTGCCTGCTGTGTCCAGAGCGTCCACGGATGTCCTCCGTGTCCCTGCAGCCAGCCGTGCAGCCAGGTTAACTGCTGTCCTCTGAAGCGTAGCGCTCTGATGTGAGTCGACGGCAGAGGAGCTACAGGAAGCAGACTTCTTTAAAATATTTATTTTCTTGGATAACCTCGACTGCACATGCTACTCTGATTTTTGTATCATTACCGGTAGAGTTTAACTGTCTTCACCAGTTGTGGTTCTTTAGATTTAAGCTTTAGCGCAGTTATATGAAAGATGCAGCGTCCACTGATGGTGGTGGATGCTTGAAGCTCACATCTGAAGTCACCTCTTGCAGTGACTGCCAGCTGTCTAGAAGTTTCCATCAGCGGTGCCTTGAAATCGCTGCTAATGGACGTTTAAACAACCAGACTTCTGGGTTGAATCCAACCTGGTAGCAGGAATAACTGCAGTTCTCAGCTGACCACTAGGTGGCTCAGTCCAAACCTCTACTGACGTCTGATGTTAAAACGATGTTTAAAATGTCCATCTTTGTAGCAGCAATAAATGTATTTACAGCCTGGTACAAAAGCAGTTTAGATCTCCATGACTGGATGCTGCATCCAGGACAGCTGCACTGGGGTGAATTATTTTTGTACCTCATCAGGTAAAATGAAATATAAAGCAACAAATGTATGTATAATGTATAAAAACTAGGGGTGTGAAAAAAAATCGATTGGCGATATATCGCGATTTTCGGTCGCCCGATATAATATCATTTTTTCAGCTCCTAATATCTATTTTGTAGGAAAATTAATTCAATTCACTTAAATATGCAAAAACACTAATAATAAACAATACATAGGTTGTTTTGAAGCAAATAGTTTTGACTCAATTTGTCCTCTGAATGATCAATATCATCTGATGAACATATACAGCAACTTGATTTTTCATCTCTACTTTTAATTTTGATATTAACTGGGTAGAATACCGCAATATATTGTGATATCGCGATGATATCATATCGTGACCCAAGTATCACGATGCATATTGTATTGCAAGGTCCTTGCCAATACTCACCCCTAATAAAAACCACTGGCTGGACTGTTTCTACGCCTCCTGGGGCCTCCAGTTGACCTCGGATCGTTTTAGCAACAAAATCTGAAACAAACGCTGCGAGGAGTGCTAAAGCGAGGAGTGCGAGGAGTTTCGTGGCTAGCGGACTACGCCAGGAGGCGGCTGCCATCAGTTCAGCTCTGCCAGCTCTCATTCACAGTTTTTTTTTTTTTTTGAGACATTAAAGATGAGAATGTTTAGACAGATTTTATCAGAATGAATATCATGATGTTAATTGGCGTCACTGGTTAGCATACGCTAAGCTAGCCAAGCTAAAATGGGGAACTGCAGCTGACGCTAGGAGGATGGGCTCCAGCCGGCTTCCAGCCCTGCTTGTTCCATCCATTTACGACTTGCACAGTACGAGAAAAAAAGAGGCTTCAGTAGTGACATCACAGAGGGTTTGCCCAGTTATTCCTCTACAGTCTGTGGGGCTTAAGCACGTGAAGACAGCATCATGAGATCAGCAGTGTGTTCAGCACAGCGGTGGCTGTTTGACATCCTCTGCTGCGAGCTCAGAGACTCATCAGCAGCACGTCAACGCCGCAGTGACACCCAGGACGCTGATGCGCTGCAACGACGCATCAGTCCCTCCCTGAAAAGGCCAACGAACGGCGCTCATGACTCAGCAAACTGTCAGAACGCGCTGGAATCACAAGATGTTACAGCACGGACATCCAGCAGCGTCTCTCAGCCTTCGTAATTAGACTCTGTAACTTTTCCCTTTTTCCTCCGCTGGCTCTCTTTTTGCAGGGGTGCAGATGAGGCTGTTAGAGGTCTGTCCAGCAGACACAGTTCAGCGTGGATGCTAACCATCCTCCTCTCTCACTATCAGCAAACCGGCAGCAGCGAAACGCGAGACGCTCCTATCTCCAGGTCCTAATATCTATTCAGCTCCTGCTCACACAGCTCACACCACTGATTTTGGTTATCTGCTCTTCTGTGACTCCATCCTCTTTCCTCCGCACCCTCCGGCTCATTTCTCTTATCCTCATCATCGGCCCGTCGTCGCCTGTGTTACGCCGTGTCGACATCTCTGGCAGCATCAGAGTTGGAGGAGCAGGACATTTCAACGGAGGAGAGGGGGAAGAAAAAAAAAACTCTACAAGACATCAGCAGAATAAGAAGGGAGGGTAGAAAATGAATTCACATCTCAGCTCCACTCCCTTCACCACCACCGTGGGCTACAGGAGCAAGCAGTCGTTTGATGCCTCCACACTCCACGGAGGAGGGAGAGTGATGGAAATGGAGAAGGATGAGAAATGACTCCAGCATTCCTCTGTTCTGCCCTCTGAAAGTCGTACTGTAGTCAGCGTTAGTTTCCACCCTGAGGTAGTTTAAGAAAGCAAAGGAGGAGAGGAGGGCAGCGAGGAGAAAAAAGAGAAAAGGAGCTGGTCTGATTCTTTTCATGTAACCCAGTTCTGCAGAAGTGCTTTCTTCTGGCTGCTTTTAGAGATGCAGAGATGCCAAAGGGTGACTGGAGCTTTTCATCAGCAGTCCTCCACAGATGTGCATCTCTTTGTCCTTCTGGCTTCTTGATTTAAAGCCAACAGCTGCGTATGTTTATGAGGGCGGAGCTTCGCTGATGGAGCTTTGAAGCCTGATAGCAGACGACTGGACCGAAACACACAAACTAATTTAAACTAATTGTTATTTTGTCTAATTTGTTATTCTTATATCTTTAATTCTTGGTAAGGTGTAGTATTTAAAGTGTTAATTTACTTATTTTATATGTAGAATATTGTTGTTTTTATAGGATGGAGCACTGCAACGAAAGAATTTCCCGCAAGGGATTAATAAAGTATTTTCAATTCAATTCAATTCAATTCAATTGTCTTCTTGTTTTTTTGTATATGATGTTGTGAATATGAACCCTTTCTGGACAGGTGGATGCAGATGTTACATTTCTTTACTGACATCCAGTTAGTGTCCACGGTGTGATTTCTGCAGTCGTAGGAGATTGTAACATCTCACAACCGTACGGTTTGCGACCGCTCGGTCGAGAATGGTGACGCACAGACTGTACGGCGGTGAATCGTAGCCTGGCGGTGTTCGCTGACGGTAAACGACACGTGAAAATGAATCACGTTCCGTGTGTCAAACGCTTCAAAAAAAGAAGCTGCGAGGGAGAAGATTGTGGTCGTCATGGTTCGAGAGACGAGGACAACTTGGGATTCTTGTTTGTCTTTGGAATGGAGTTAGATCGTGTTAATTAATACGTCACTTCAAATTGCATCTTAATTGTCAGCCATCTTCAAACCGCTCATATTGGAGGACACAGAACAGCTGATTTACATGAACAACGCAAGATACGTCACCATTTTTATTTCATGACAGGTGATTAGGGCTGTAGCGATACACTAATATCACGATATGATACGATACACGATATTCGGCTCACGATACGATATATATCAATATTCATTTTACAATACATTCACATCATTGGCTTCTGATGGTTTAGTATGACATGAAAATCACAGGTTTTTCTGAAATTATTTAAATGTATGTGTTTTTTGGACATTTGTACAGCAATGAAGAATACCGCAATAATATCGTAAACCGTGATAATTTGGTCACTATTATTGAGATATCAAATTTTCCATATCGTTACATCCCTAGTGTGACGATCGAGGCAGAAGACCAACTACTCGTTCTGATGTTTCTGCTTCACAGCCAACTTGGGTTGTAGCGGGGGGGGGGGGGGGGGGGGGGGGCTGTGGCTCAGGTGGAAGAGAGGGTTGTCTGGTAACCGGAAAATTGCCGGTTCAATTCCCATGCTCCCATGGCTACATGTCGAAGTATCCCTGAGCAAGATACTGAACCCCAAGTTGCTCCTGGTGAGCATGTGGCACCCTGGCCAATTGTAAACCGCTTTGAGGGCACCTTGGCGCTGATAAAGCGGTATATAAGTGCAGTCCATTTACCATTTACCATTTAGCGATACACTAATATCACAATATGATACGATACACGATATTCGGCTCACGATACGATATATATCTATATTCATCTTACAATACATTTACATCATTATCCGAAAGATTTTAAAGGGACAAAGTGATTTTGGTGACATCTTGTGAGTGTTCCAATGACTTTGTTTGAATTAATTGAAGTGAAAGCATCAATTCCACATTATATGGCTGACAGGCAGCTTGTAAATGCTGGACAAAATGAATAAAAGATGTGTTGAGAAAAATAGTTTCATTTATTTAAACAGTGCAAATTGTTGCTTGCACGCTTTTAAATGTGGGACACGGGGGTTTTAAAAGAAGCTTAGAATATCAATACACACAGCTGAAAAATCAATACTCTCTAGGGCAACGATTCCCAAAGTGTGGGCCGTGGCCCCCTGGTGGGCCGTCGTGGGACTGAAGGTGGCCGTGAGAGGTCATTAAAACTAAACAAATGTGTTTTAAATCCTCGATCTTTTTTAAATATGTTTTTAATTACTGTAGTAAAGAAGTAAGAAGTGATAAAACAAAACAGTTAAGTGTTATTCTACTGTCATCTTAACTGAATATGACAAGTGTCACCTTATTTGTTGACCCCTTACATTAATATCGGATCATGGTTCCTTGTCCTGTATGTTGAAAACAGTTGTGATTAAAGGTTTCGGTGGGCTGTGGAGATTTTTCACATTTCAAATTGGGCCTTGGTATTCTAAAGTTTGGGAATGGCTGCTCTAGGGAAACAAAATATCGACATATATCGCAGAATCGATAAAAATCACTCAGCTCTAATGGTGATCTTTCATCTCCAGCAGTAGTGTGTCGGGGCCTTTAACTCCAGTTGGACCAGTCATCTGAAGTTCTGACCTGAACCTCCCCATAAATGCAGATATACGTTGTGTTAAGACAGAACTCAACAGACTGGATACAAAGACAGATTCCTGTAATGTCTTTCAAAATTACTCGTTTATCAGCTCTGACTCAAGGAGTCAGGCTTGACTCACGTTTAAGCTGCATGTAGGAGGTAAATGAAAGAAGCCACACTGCCACCTAGTGTTCGGTGGTGGAATTACAGAGCATCACAAACAACGGACAAGTGTCAGAGACCTGGAAGTGGTTTGGTTCGCTTCATCCGATGTCATGCAAACCGCCGTCAGCTGTTCAGTTTGTCCACACCTGTCTGCAGGAAGTGGAGGTGGAAGGTGGCGCTTTTACCGCCAGCTGCACAAGACACGTCCTTAAAACATGTAGGCAATTCAGTATGGATGAATGCAAGTTCCAAACGTTTAGATTGTGGGGAAAAAAGGTTTTTCTTGTCACCATGATGGGAAAAAAAAACAACAAAAACCACCTTTATGACCTTATAAGTTGTGAGTCTTCTTGAAGTGATAAGTGCGCTCAGCTGCTGAGATTAGAGGCGTTAAGCAGAGACGAGGTAGAAATCTACTGGGAGATGGCTGCAACTGCGCCGCGCGCCGAACGACCAAAAACAGCCAGATGGCAGAGAATAAACACGGAGGAGATAAAGACGAGGGCAAGGCGGCGTCAGAACTGTCAAGTTAAATCTGTTAAGTGACGGCAGAAAAGCTGCAGGACGGGATTGGATCGCTTTTGGTCTTCGGACGGTTGTTACCGTCGTGCACTCATTTCTTGTCGGGAGCCTGCTTTCACGATAGATTTTATGCATCAAGCTGTGAAAAGGCATTAGCGAGGCTTTTCACTTACTCGGTTTGAAATGTCCCGAACATGAAAAGGCCACGCTGGCTGTTTCAGGGACGTCTCCTATCTGACTCCAGTCTGTCCTCTTTGTTCTCCGTTATTAGCCGCCGCCATCATTTGTCTGCCGAGAATTGCATATTGAGCTTTGCCATCTGATGTAGATGAAACATCTGTGCACTTTAACACCCGAGCAGAAAGGCTTTCAGGCTGCTCTAATCAGTGTTTTTGAGCTTCACTCTTTGTTTAAGGGTCACAGCTTTTTGAGTTTTATTTTAAAATTCACTCATTAAAGCCTTTAATACAATTTAAGCTTGTAAGTTTTCACAAAACAAGTCTCGAAGTGCAAATATGCAAATGCCTAATCACCCGTGATGACCGCTGACAAGCGAACGCTGCTGCTTTTGTAGTAATGAGATGTTTCGCTGAGAAGATTCTGCATCCTAGCGTTAATGTGAAGATTATTCTGGCCGCCTGCTAGGGATATGTAACATGATGCTTGGGTCACGATACAATATTATCGCGGTATCGTGATATCACTATATATTGTGATATTCTACCCAGTTAATATCAAAATTAAAAGTAGAGATGAAAAATCAAGTTGCTGTTTATGTTCATCAGATGATATTAGGAGTGATATTGATGATATTAGGAGATTCAGAGGACAAATTGAGTCAAAACTATTTGCTTCAAAACAACCTATTTATTGTTTATTATTAAGTTTTTGCTAGGGCTGGACAAGTAAACGTGTTATTATCGCGTTAACTCATTAATTTATTAACGCCGACATTTATTTTATCGCGTGTTAACGCATGTTGCTCACATGCTTTTGTTTTGAAAAGTCTGTTACTGGCTCCTGCGGAACCGGAAGACAATTGGCAGGTAAACATGCTTAGAACGGTAAAAATCCGTGAACTTTACAGTTCGGGTAGCAACTCAGGTAGCAATATTAACAATTCTGTCTGAAAACAAAAATTCTGGACAACAATAAAACTATTGCGTCATTCCTCCATGTTCCATCAGATCTGCTCCATGTGTTCACTGTCCTGCTGTTCTCTAGCTGGTTACTGCAGTGCGGCTCCATCTAGTGGCACAGATGTGTAATGACAACAGAAAGTCCAGTCCTCCATTATAAAACTAATTCAGTTCTGTGGCCTGTTTTTTAAATTCATATTTTTGATCCAAGTCTAAAATTGAAATATAAAAAACAGGCATTTTTTATGTTAGATTTTAAAACAAAAAAACGTAATAAAATGTCACTTTTTAATTTTTTAAATTTTTGATTGACAATTGAAAATAGAAAGAATGAATGATACACAGATTGGTAAAGTTACAGAACTTTAATATGGACATTTTCATTTTAAATTTCTCCCAGAAGGAGGATTCAACAGAAACAAGGTTATTTGTAACAACTGCCAAGTTGAACTCCCCGTTAAAAGTTTCTGCTGTTACCTCAGAAATTACCTGTTTTAATGTTCTGATTGTGCTGAGCCACAATCATTTTGTCGGATTTTGTTTGTAGACTTTTTAATTTTTGTTAATAAAAACTCTGGCAATAAGCTTAATTTTATTTTACATTTTTTTAAAGATGAGATTTACACTAAACATGTGTTACTGACAAGTGCTGATGTTAAAAGTGTTTGAACAACAAATGTTATGACACTAAAGTGTCATATGGCAGTAGAACATTTAAATAAAAGTGCATTTTACGCTACTTTTGAATTCATTATTTGATTTTCCATATACAACGCGATTAATCGTGATTAATCAGGGAAATAATGCGATTAATCGCGATTAAAAATTCCAATCGTTGCCCAGCCCTAGTTTTTGCACATTTAAATTTTAAACAATTTAAATGTGAAAATTAAGCAATTTTTCTAAAAAAATCGATATTAGGAGCTGAAAAATCGGTATTATATTGGACGGCCATAAAATGGCGATATATTGCCAAATCGATTTTTTTTCACACCCCTACCGCCTGCCTTAATTTTTTTTGTATTCAACCTTTACAAACTCCAGCAAAAATGCTGACTGAGAAACTGCCTTTGAAAGCGAGCAAATAATGGGAGGAAGTTTCTGCATCAGACTCTGCTGCAGCTCCAGTGGCGGGAAATGTTTTATTCATCCTCAGTTTGGTGTCATGCGCTCTGACTGTTGACTCTCGTCCTACAAACGCTGTGATGAAGAAAAACAACAAGACCGGCTGCTGAAAACAATCACTGGATGCAGAGTTGAGTGCAGATCTGCTCGCGGTGTCTCAGAGACGGACGGCAGGCCGGCGGGAGCTGAGCGTCCGCCCTGCAGGTGTGTTTTCAGGGTAAACGAGAGTCACCGGTCGCTCTTCAGTTGTGGATCTGAGCTTCTTCTGAAGCGACGAGTGAAAATCCCCCTTCATTCCCTCTAATTAACTCGGTGCAGCCTCCACTTCACTTTCCCTCCCCCGTCCTGCCCTCTGTCCTTTCTGCTCTGCCTGTTCTTTCTGTATCTTCTCCTTTTCTCTCCCTCTCTCTCTCCCTCCAATCCTCTATAACCCCCATCATAGCTTTAAAACACATTATTTAGGCTCGAGGGGCACCGGCTCCTGTTCACGGATTTTATTATCGCGGTAGTTTGCCGGTCCCCATTAACGAAAAATAAGAGATCACTGTATATCGTGATATAGCTATATCACGATAATATTGTATCGTGACCCAAGTATCATGATACATATCGTATTGCGAGGTCCTTGCCAATACTCACCCCTACTCCCAGATGCAGCGTAACAATGGGTTAATACCAGTGCTGCCACCTAGAGGACACAGTTTTCACTGCGCTCTGGTTTCCAAAAAAACAGGAGTGAAACAGGTGACCTGATTTAACCCTGAAGTGTTCGAAGGCTGCCCACATCTCTAGAGTCAGCAGGTCAGATAATAACAAAATAGTTTCAAATTATTCAAATGATCAAATATTGCTTTTCACCTCTCAGCTGAGTTAGAAAACTCATATTCATGTTAACACTGTTTTAAATTGAATTCTTTGGCCCGTTGACCTTTCAGGTTACAATATACCTCTCCTTTTCAATTAAATTCACTCATTATAGTTCCTATATTGAAAACAGTGGGCAGGTATATTATCTGAGTGTATATTAAACTAATATTGGAGCACACCAAAAGTTCTCTCTTTTTCATTAAACCGTCTTCATATCACTCAGAACAGCGAGTGAAAATTGAAAATGAAACCATAAATTAAAAGCTGAAAATCAATATGCTCTGTGCGTGTGCGTGCGTGCATGTGTGCGTGCATGTATCACAGTATGTTGGTGTGTGTGCTCTGTTGGTGACATCTTGTGAGTGTTCCAATGACTTTGTTTGAATTAATGGAACTGAAAGGTAGGTGACCGCAGAGTGGAGAGAAAGGAGGCCTCTGATTGGTCAATTCTACATCCGCGTAGAAAAGAGCGCGTCAGCTTTAATATCAGCTTTTCTGGATCTGGAGACCTCTCCCTCAGCAGCTCCTTCATCTGGGTCCTCCTCTTCATCACGTGTCTTCTCGTTCAGGATCATATTGATCCTCAGTATCAACTTCATGATCAGTAGCCTCACAGGCGGTGGTGGATCATGCTGACTGATGCTGCTGCAGAACATCTCACCCAAAACCTGCTTATGGATGCCAAACTTTATTTTTAGTCAAATGTAAAAGCTTTTTGATTAAAAAAAGCTGACTGGAGAGGGGAAAACGTATAAAATCGTCTCAAATGCTATAAAAACAGGAGAAAAAAAACATTTTATTTATATACTGCTTTTAGAAATACACTGAGTCCAGTTCTGCACAGTCTCGTAGAAAATAAAAAATAAAATAAAAAAACTGTCATTCACGATCCAGCAGATGCTTAAAAATAAAATAACTGGCAAATAATAAAGCAGTACTGCACAAAATAGCAAAATGATATAGCACCGCGTCATAAAATATGTGCACAATTTAAAATAACACTGCAGGAGAAGCTGCAGTTCTAGTGTTTGTGCTTGGAAAGCAGAGTTGAGTTTTTAATCCAGTTGTGTTCGCTTTGATGACCCTGCAACGTCTGCCTGAGGGCAAACATCGAAACAGCTGATTCAATTCAGTTCAGTTCAAAAATACTTTATTAGTCCCCGAAGGGAAATGAATAAACGATGATGAGCAGGATGGGATGAGTCCTCCAGACCAGGCGGCTGGATATTGATCTCTTTTTTCTGCAGGTTTTGTAACTTTTTGCAGTGTTTCCTTGGGGAACAGGAAGCCAGCGGAGGCTTCTTCCCTTTGGCTCTATGTTTTTCCTCCTGATTCACATCTCTGACTTTCCTCTTCATCTGCATTTAAGGCATTTTTTTTCACCACTTCTTTTTTGAAGCTCTCTTTTTGTTGCTTTTCAGGAACTGTCCAACATCCCTGCCTTTCACGCTTTTTCTTTGCTTCATTTTTTCTACCTCAGCTGTTTTGAGTTTGATTTGTCTTCTCTCCAGTCTGGTTGTCCACCAGCTGGAAGCGTCGTCAGCGAGGCTGTGTTGTATTACTGAAGATCAGATGGAGGCGTGAGAGCTGCTGATGTTGCAGGAACGAACTGAGCAGCGTTAGCATCGTTAGCTCATTGATAATGGTGTTCAGGTAATATCCTGAAACACCGCTGCAGGCAGTATGTGTTACTGCACACGTGCTCACGTTGAAATGCTCCTCTGTCGCTGTGGTCAGTAGGGCCGTAGTGATACACTAATCTTGCGATGCGATACGATACACGATATTCGGCTCACGATACGATATATATCGATATACGTCTTAAGATACATTTACATCATTTTCTGAAAGATTTTAAAGGGAAAAAGTGATTTTGGTGACATCTTGTGAGTGTTCCAATGAGTTCTTTGGCAGCTTTTTTGGCTTGATATTGAACATATTAGGTAGCTACTAGCTATGCTAGCCATCAGGTAAAGTAAAAACGAACCATGGCAGCCAATAATTCAAGTGCATTGGAGCAACATTTAAGCCGCCTTAAAACTGCACCCATCTCAGCAGAGTAGCTGGAGGACTTAATGGCTCTTCTAGCAGGACACGGGGTTTTTTTTTAAAGGAGCTTAGAATATCGATGCCCACGGCTAAAGAATCGATACTCTCTGGGGAAATAAAATATCGATATATATCGCAGAATCGATAAAATTGCTCAGCTCTAGTGGTCAGTGTCCGGAGAGAAACTGCCGCTGACTCACCGATCACTTGATCAGCTCCGCCTGTTCAGCTGGTCGTTAATTCAAACATCTGGTCAGCCAATCACGTGGCAGCAGCAACGTAGACGCGGTCAAGACGACCCGCTGAAGTTCAAACCGGCATGCGAGTGGAGAAGAAAGGGGATTTGAGTGATTCTGAACGTGTCATGGTTGTTGGTGGAAACTGTTGATCTACTGGGATCTCCACTACAACCATTTCTAGGGTTTCCAGAGGATGGTCCCGGAAAGAGAAGATACCCAGCTGTTGATGACAAAAACAAAAGGGCGTTACCTAAAATAGTGGCTGGTGAGTGTAATTTCAGAGCTGTTTATCCTGTTCACGGGTCAAATAGGCATCTCCACATTAATAGATAACAATAGATTAATAGAAAATAAAGCAAGTGAGGGGAGAGCAGAGGCACAGAGGGTGAGACGGATTGTTATTGTTGCCATAATGGCCAGATTATAGGCTACACCCGGTAAACTAAAGCCTTTCTCTTTGGCACGCTGACAGTCATTAGATGAAGCCTGTTGGCATCAGAACCAGCTCATTTGCACATAACAAAGCAAGACAGAGGCATTAACCTGAAAACACTACATCATCTCTGCATGCTAATAATGTCTGCACATTAAATCTGCATGGTGAGTGCATTAAAATCACATTAGGGAAAGAGATCTAGTTGTTGATATGACATACGGCAAATCTTTACCACCAGGGCTTCTGCTGCCCTCCTGCAGGATGGAGTAATGGATGCTTAATGGCGATTTGATGAAGGAAGGACCTTTGTTTCTGCATTCCTAACTAGTATTAGACGATACCACTGGACAACAGTCTTTCATTTTCCATATGTGATTGTGTGGTTATTTAGCAGAATTCACTTTCTATGTTGCATGTGTAGAGTGTCAGACGATTATAAATAATGTGCTTTTAAATTCAGCTCAGGTCATTGGTATTCATGTGTTTTAATGTGGTTGTCCTTGATTTTAAAGGAAAGTTATGGAGGCTCTTATTTTACTCAGACAGGAAAATTGAGGTTGATTTAATGCATCCATGTATCCATCTATCACTTTATTACATTATTACAGTTTTATTATTACAGTTTTACTATTACTGGTTTTGCACACTGTTTTTGTCTGTTTTGCACACTGTTTTTGTCTAGTTATATTTAAACCTAGAGAAAATCTGGCTCTGGAGATGCTTCTCTCTCATCTGTATGTCCATTTCTTTGTTTACTTCATCAAAATCCTGCTTAAAGCACAAACACAGCTCTCTCCCAGATATCGTAGTGATTAAAAAAACCATAAACTGTATACGATGGACTGGACAAACCCCCTGTGATGTCACCTATACGTTCCTGAAGAGTGATTTTAAAGCCTTTTTCACCCTTGAACTACACGCTGCCGTGTTGGAAATGAGCAAAATGGGCCTGAAAGTTGGCTGGAGCAAACCCACTTTATTTTAGTCAAGTTAGCAATGTTTAACTTAGCTGGCTTAGGTTGTGTTAGCACGTAGATGCTAACTAATACATTCATTTGGATCAGATCTCACTGATTTCATTGGCCAGTTGTAGCTATGTAGCCGCAACTTGATTGGATGACGCATGCGCTGAAGTGGGAAAAGTTGAAAATTCCCCAATTTCTGATGGAGGCAACACTATTGACCCACAATTCAGTTGGGCAGCACAGTGTGAGCACAGAGTTGGGCTCAGTCTGGAAGTTGGAATGTTGGCGCTTTGGTTGTAACACATTGTTTTTGTGAAATAAACTGTGATGTAGAGCAACATGTCACGATTATGTCACGTTGTTCATTTGAGGTTTGCGTTGACCTGGAAAGGACCGGTGACGTTGAATCGTGTCCTGTTGCATACGTCCTAAGAAGCTGCTCCTTCTTTTTCGTGAAAAATAAAACCGAGCCGTAGCAAACACGGACCGGTCTCTCATACCATTTCCTTTCTTGTCTGCAGAAGGAGCGTGATAAGAAGAAGGAGGACAAGAAGAAGGAGAAGGACGCCGACAAAGTGGACAGACACAACAACACAAAGGTACGAGTGTTGCATGCTGGTTATGACAACCTGTTAGCATGTGGCTAACTTAGCTCCAGTTTGCAACGGCGCTGCCTGAAGCACAAAGCTCCAAGATAGAGATCTGATTACAGTGACGCAGCAAGGCGGGTTTAAAACAGACATGTGATAGAAAATCATGTTGAAAATAAGCGTGTCGATGTCAGTAAATGTTTACATCTAATCTGATGTCATTTTTATAACAATGTCACTGAAGAATCCCAAATCTTTGCTGCTCGAACGCTTGGCACGCTGGCACAGGAAGCCACACGATACTGCCTTGAGAGTCCAGGTGGAGAAGCAGTTGCACGTGATTGGCTGGATGGAGGTAGCTACTTAGCATTAGCATCATTTTAGCAATATGGCGCTATTTTGGGCTGGAAAATCCCACCAGGCAAACTCTGATATGCTCATTATGCGAGGCTGCAATTCCCAGAAGTGGCACGAATGCTGCCGAAAACACAGACAACCTCATTGAGCATTCAAGGAGTTCATCAAGTCAAAAGCAACGATGGACAAAAACAAGAAAACTGCTACTGTTGTCCATTCTTGGTGGCTTAAGAGCCTCAGTAGCTCCGAGTCACAGAGCAACGACAGATAAAAGTGTTGAGTTCATGGTTGCCCGTCTGTTGTTCGGTACAGTGGGGTTAGCAACAGGTTAAACTCAGCTGAGCTAGCGACGGTGCAGTTGGCCCTCGGTTTTTGAATTAAACAAATAAAGCTAAAACTCATGTTTCAGTAATCTGACCAGGAAAATTCTCCAGATAACAGCACAGCTCAACCCAAGTTGACCTGGATATAATTAAACCAGACCCAAGACGTCTGGTTTAAACTAAAGAAAAATAGTAATACCTGCAAAATGAAAAAAGCACCAGCTGTCTAGTAGTTACAGAAAAAATAATTTTAAGAACATTTCAGACTTGTGCATAGAATGAATATATTGTTATTTATTCACTCCCAGCTTCAACAGCAAAACATATTGTAGTGAGGTTGACGATGTTATACGATAAGTTAATTTTCTAACAAGTACAATATCTATAGGTGAAATGTTTGGGTCATTCTGCCATTTTCTTGTGGTAACACAAAGCTAAACTTCATTTTAACATTGAACTACAACATTGAATATGAAAACAAACACATTTAACTATTTAAATTGTGTATCGGCCAATTTCAGGCTACTTTTTTTGTCTAAGCAGAAGAAGAAGTTGCATTTTTCAACAGTCCTGTTACTAAAACTCATGTCATCATGGTGATAGTAACGAGACTATTGGTAATTGTAACAGGACTGAGTTTATAGCATATTATTAGCAAATGCATAAAATATAACAACATAGCAAACATGCTAATAACTTCAGGATACTGAGTCCTGTTACTAAAACTCATGTCATTGTGAAACGCACGGAAGAAGGAATGAGGACCAGCGGTAATAGTAACAGGACTGAGTTTTTAGCATATTCTTAGCAAATGCATAAAATATAACAACATAGCAAACAAACAACATAGCAAACAAACAAACAAAACAAAATATACATTTTTCGAATAAATAACATAAAGAATATTTGACCTTGTTAGTCAGCTTCAAAATCAACAGACGAATAAAAGGGAGAACTTATTTTCCCATGACCTTCGGACGAGCTAAATGATGCAACTTCCTGTGGAACATGTGACCTCAGGAATGTTCCACTTTCTTCTTCTGAGTGAAATCCTCAGGACTTGACTAAAATTTTTTAACTAAAAATTATGTTTTTTTATGAAAAAAATTAGGTACTCTGAGCATTTATGATATTTGCAATCACACATCAATGCACAAAAATAGGATTTTATTCTTTAAGTTTTGTAGTAAAGTGTTGCGTTTGAGAGCGAGCACAGGTATCAAATACTACTACAGTACTTTAACGGACACAGATGGAACCCGTTTCATAGAATGACTCATCATTTTTAACATTTACACATATTTCAGAGTTTTTGCTGTTGCTGTTCACCCTCTACGCTGTATTTTTCACCACTTGGCAAGCGAAACAACCGCGTCTTGAGGAGCGTGCGGCGCATATTTACCGTCAAACTTTCCACCGGTAGCAACGCTTTTCTGTTCTTCTGCTTCGGTTTCCAGAACCTTCCTGCTCTGAGCTCAGCAACAGAGCCACTCTGCTCCTCTTTGACAACGACTCTGCGGTTCCCCTTAAATAAGAGAGACAGTCATGAGGCTGTATCTTTTTATTTCAGGAGCGATGGCGAGGGGAGGGGCTGCCTCTCAATGTGTGTGACAGTCGAGCTCCACTGCCTCCTCGATCATCCAGAGAAACTCCTCATGAACATTCATGTTGCACACAACAGCTTTGATAGAAATGTGTGCTGAATATTGTAGCTCAGACCTCATTAAACACGTTTGAACATATGGAATATCTCCTGTAAACGGCGCTCATGTCAGTCAGTCACAAAAGTGAAAACGCTGCTGAAATGTAGCGTTTTAAAAATGAAGATAAACTCTTAATGCAGCAGACGGCACCAGCAGAAGATGCCCTGACAACAAGACAGACGCCGTGGAATATTGATTTATTTAAAAATAGATGGGAATGTAAATCTGAGTTGACTGCTGTCAGCGGCGATGACTGTTTGGACAGAAACCAGTGATGCGGGTTTAAATGTCCACATCACTAAAGTTTGATGCCATCAGGGAGCTCGGTTTAGTTGCAGCTCCTTACAACAAAGTTAATATATATAGTTAGTGGTGGAGTCTTTTGATTGATGGCGGGCAGTGGTCAGCACTGACTTGACCTCTGAACTGTTCATAAAAACCTAACAGTGGCTGTGGTTACATGATGTTTTTTAATTCGGAATTAAATAATTCCGAATTAAACTATTTTCCTTCGAGTTTACATGGAAATAGTAATTCCGAATTAAGGTTTACATGGAAAACACGTTTGTTCGGCTTTATCCAACTCCGCTTTAGGTCTGGGGGTTGGGAAGGGCTCTGATTGGATAGGGGGGCGGACGTCTTTACATCTACCGGAAGAAAACAAACTTAGCTAACTCGGTTAACAACAACATTTCACTTATTTTTGACCTGGGTGGCGTCTCTATCTGCGAAACCTCCTTCATTTAACCTGGCCGCTTTGAAAAGCTCACAATTTTTATGTTTCCTACCATCTGTTCTTTTAATTATTTCCAGTTCCTCCAAGCTATTTATCAAATAAATCGTCTCTGCTCTTCAACACCGTTTACTGCGTGCTGCCATTTTAAAACTTTGTTTTGAAAACAAGCCCAGCGCGGAATATAAGCGTCATCGCGACAGACAGGCAAGAGAACTAGCATGCGCAGAAAGACGGGAATTAATTTAAACAGGAATGAGTGTATACATGACCGCGGAATTATTTAATTCGGAATTAAAATGGGAATAAACCAGCCACTTACTTCGGAATTAAGTTTAATTCGGAATTGACATTTTCATATGGAATTAAGTGTTTACATGGTAACTTTTATTCGGCTTTAACTTTAATTCTGAATTAAAGAGGAATTAAACTTCCCATGTAAACGCACTGACTATGATCATATTTAAAAGAGAAACAGACCATCACTACTGGCTGTGGGTTGGTCTGGATGGGTCCGAGGTCCCACTGCAGATGTCCACCAACTAAAATTCTAATATTAAATCATAATCAAAGAAAAATGGCAAGATTTTTTAGGACACATGGCAAAAAAGAAAACTCCCCTAGCAGGAGAGAAAAACCTTTAAGTCAAACAGTAGCAAGAAAAAACTTCACTTTAAGAGGAAGAAGCCTTGAGCAGGACCTGGATCATAGGGGGGGACATTCATGCTGAAGATCAGCCGGTTAAAGAAAGAAAAGAGGAGGGAGACAGGACAGAGAGAGGATGGAGGACAGAGAGAGAAAGAGATGTGGGCAGCAACGCTGAGGTGGTCAATTAGGCATCAGATAGATAGATATTCATCCCAGCAGTGTCCACAAACTTAAGGCAACAGTTTGCAATAAATCCTAAAAGAATCCAAAGCAGTAAGAAAGTCTGGTGCAAAGCAGAGCGTTTATCTTAATGTTAGGTTACCGTATGCTAACACAGTGAAGCTAAAATAGCGTGAGTGTGTTCCAGCCGCCTCCTCAGTCCTGCTTCTTCCACCCACGTACAGCGCTGCCTCATGAAGAACAAAGAAAAAGAGGCTTCAGAAGCTCTCTCCAGAAAACCTGTGGGTGAGGTCGCAGGGGGTTTGTCCAGTTCTTCTTATACAGTTTATGGTGCGGACGTGTCGTTACTGAGAGCGTTGAAAAAAACAACGTGCTCACTAGAGCAGTGGTTCTGCAGTTGTATGGAGTCTGAGTGTGTGTGTGTGTGTGTGTGTGTGTGTGTGTGTGGGTGGGGGGGTGGAGTCCTTGTATTTGTGGGAGCGTGTCAGTGTGGGTGGTTGGTTGGGGAGGGAAGCTCTGTTTTTCTGGGTCATGGTTAGTAAATTCAGAACATTTCCATGACCTGTGAAGCAGTGAGGGAATAAAATAGCTCTCAGCAGTGTGACTACTGCTGTGTATGTGTGCGTGCACGTGCGTGCGTGTGTCCTTAGATTTCCTTCAAGGAGCTAGCATACAGGGTATGGCCTGCCGTGACTAACACTGAAATATCACACTTACCACATCTCCTCGTGAACTGATCTTCGATTTCTCTTTATTTCTAATCAGAACGTTTTGACACATTTCTGGTTTTATTCAGAAAGTTTTGTCCTGACCTTTTATTCTACCAGTTTAGATTTTTATTTCTGCTTTCTGAACGACACTAGACCAGCCGTCTCTCTCTCATCTGGGATATTTTAGTGATATTAGTCACAATCAAACAGAAAAAGCTCAGTTATGAGTCGATAAAGACCATTTTCAACTAAAAGCACAACTCCAACACCAGGTAACTATGGAGGCCTGTTTGGGTCATAATTCAATGAATAAATGAGTCTATTATTATGAAATACAGGCATTTATTATTACGAAATACGTAACCATTATTATGAAATGTTTACCATTATTATGAAATACATGTTTATTATTATGAAATATTTCCCATTATTATAAAAAAATGTAATTATTATGAAATATATTTTTATTATTATTTAATCTTAGTTAAATGCATAATAGTTTATTTCAGAATGGCTTTTTTTTTAATCTAAGAATGAGTTTTTACATAATGGCTTCGTTTTTCATAAGAATGAGCTTTTACATAATAATGACATTTTGCCAGTGGGCGGGGCCAGTGGTTGACCTGCACGCTCATTGGCTGATCCTTCTCCGTGCAGTTGGTGGAGGACTCACATCGAGCCTGTTGGCTACCTCTCGGAGTAAGTCAGAAAAGGATCTTTCTCCTGTCGCCATGCCGTCAAAATCAAGTTTTCCCTACATTTTGCGCTACGTTTCTTAGTCGATGTCAACTTTTAATCGTAAACTGAGGTGCATTCTGCCACCTACTGGCCTGGAGTATATACATTGCACCTCTCGCCCGCTATCAATATTCACTGTTCTGTTGCTTATGCCTGAATGAAAGAGCAGCCAATCACATAAATGGCTCCGCCCTCTCTGCTGTGATTGACACACGAATCATTCTTATGAAAAACGAATCCATTATCATAATAATGGGAAATATTTCATAATAATAAACATGCATTTCATAATAATGGGAAATATTTCATAATAATAAACGCCTGTATCTCATGATAATAGATGTGTATTAGATAGATGCGGATGTGTAATGACAAGAGAAAAGTCTAGTCCTCGATTATAAGACGACCCCCTCCCCCTTTTTGAGAATCTGATTTCTAGAATAAAATATCGTCCTGTATTCGGGCCAATACGGTACTTTAAAACAGGCGCGTCGTAAACAGTTACCGTCGTTATTCATTTATCTTGCTCTTCTCCAAAAGCAGATCCTTCACTGCGAATCAGATGTCATCATGTGTATTAGGGCTGTAGCGATACACTGATCTCGCAATACGATACGATACACGATATTCGGCTCAAAATGCAATATATATTGATATTCATCTTACAGTACATTTACATCATTTTCCGAAAGATCTTAAAGGGACAAAGTGATTTTGGTGACATCTTGTGAGTGTTCCGGACTTTGTTTGAATTTATTGAACTGAAAGTATCAATTACACATTATATGGTTGACAGGCAGCTTGCAAATGCTGGACAAAATGAATAAAAGATTTGTTGAGAGAAATAGTTTCACTTATTTAAACAGTGCAAATTGTTGCTTGCAAGCTTTTAAAGGTGGGACACGGGGGTTTTGAAAGAAGCTTAGAATATCGATACACGCAGCTGTAAAATTGATACTCTCTGGGGGAAAAATATCGATATATATTGCAGAATCGATAAAATCGCTCAGCTCTAATGTGTATAGCAGCAAACACTTAGACGAGCCATCATTTACGGGTTCCTCATGTCGTAGCGCTAAATGTAAGCAACTATATTAACCTGGAGGGTCTGGAGGGTCTGGACGCCTCCCTTCAGAGGTGTTTCAGGTGCGTCCAACCAGGCGGAGGCTGAAGCCGCTGCCCCCACAACTCAGAAGAAGTCTAACGGATGGTTAAGATGGTGTTTGCCACCTGCCGCTGGTTTCCTCTGATGTAGACAGCAGCCTCACGGTTCATCCTGTCAGCTTATTCTTGAAACCGCCGGATGTTTCACTGAAACTTTGCAGCAGCAGCCTCCCAGATGGTTCGGCGCTGCAGACCGTCTGCCACATAACGTTACCGGTGACCTGCATGTTCCTGGAAACCAACGATGCTCAGAAACCCAGTGGAGCAGGCAGAGACCAGGCTGGACCAGGCTGCTGGGATGGGAGCGCCATCTGCACCGTCACGGTGTTGATGGGAAAGCTTGTTTTTTTTACTTTAATGGCAGTAAAAGCATTCGGTATATAAGCATCACACGCTGTATCTTCTAGCTGAGTTAGATACTGCTACTAAATGCTATTTTGGAAACTTTTAAGTGGCCTGAAGGATCTAATGGACCATTATTGTGACCAGAGCTTTGGCAGAAGTCTCCAACGAACATTAAAAAGCTTGGCTGCAGTTCCTCAACTGACCACTAGGTGCTGCCTCCAAAGCAGAGCAAATCTCCACTTACCTCCATGTTAAAATGTCCAACTTTACAGCAGAAATAAACACAACAACAGTCCGGAACAACTCACAGCTTTGGTCTCCATAGTTGGACTTTACATGACAACTGTACAAGAGAATTTTTTTTTTAACCAAAGATTTATGGCGACCAGCCGAACAAATATCCTTTGACCTACTTGCTGCTTCAAACGGTCTTGATGTCTGAGCTGTAGATTTGTCTGGAAGGGTCTACCAGTTACTTTGTGCTAACTGAGGGAGCTGTGGAGGATCATTTCAGGACGCTTCCAAGCAGAAGTCGGCTGGACTCAATCATCCCGTAGCTTCAGCTGGAGTGTCGTAGGTTAGATAGCTAACTGTAACTGAACAAAGGTGGACGTGTTCCAGCTGCCTTCAGTCCTGCTTGCTCTGCCGTTTGGCTGCAATGGCAGCAAAACAAGGAAAACAGGATTAAAAAAAATCACTCTTCAGAACACCTATAGGTGACATCAGAGAGGGTTTGTCCAGTTCTTCTGATACACTCTATTGTCAAGACTTGTGGCCAATTCCAATTCCTCCCTTAACCCTCAATCTTGGCCCTCTAAAGTAAGTGTCAGGACTATCTCGTCACTTAGAAATGGGACGCCCCTTGAGTGCAGTTACGTCTTCAGACTGTGGGGGGCGGCCTTACACCAAAGCTACGTCCAGTCTGTCAAAAAAACGACGAATAAGAAGTAGACGTAGAAGAAGAATAAGATAATATAAATATTTATAACAAAGACAATAAGATAGTTTCGTAACATTTATATCTTTATTAACTACGAAAATACTTACATTTGTAGCTCGCTTTTTTCGGCGCCATCTTTTCAAAGACGTTTTGGCGAAAATACGAATTGCCTTCTGGGTAGCCTTTACTCCCAAGCGTGGTGCCGGAGAATCTCAATATTGAGGGCGATACAGCCCTCAAACTTGTCCCTCAACTTGACTTTCTAAGAATCAGGACAGCACTTTTACTTAGCGGGAGCGCACATTTCTGAGATTGAGGGTTGAGATTGAGGTTTAAGGGAGGAATGGGACTTCACCCAAACACTACCCACTTTGGAGATCCAGCAAAGGCACCAAAATGTGAAATTAGGTTGAGGTGAAGACAAGCTGATTCTGAGGTATCAGTGCACGTCTGACCCGGACAAAGTGACACAGTTTTAGAGTTGGTAGTCATTTCAGAGACCCAGATATGTAGTTAAACACAGAAGAATGTTTTTTTTTTCCATATTATGTCCTAATATGACGGACGTTAACAAGATAGAAAATTAGTCATCAGACCCTCACATGTTGAATGTCAGATGTTTGAACAGTTTCTACTGTATTTGTTCACAGCGGTGCTGCTGTGTGGTTTTGCAGCAGTTCCACGTGTTTTTCTCTTGGAAGTTGGTTAAGGAACCTGTTGGTGGGTAAACCGGATCAACTGGGGACCAGATTCAGTGCGTTTACATGGGAAGTTTAATTCCTCTTTAATTCAGAATGAAAGTTAAAGCCGAATAAAAGTTACCATGTAAACACCTAATTCCATATGAAAATGTCATTTCCGAATTAAACTTAATTCCGAAGTAAGTGGCTGGTTTATTCCCATTTTAATTCCGAATTAAATAATTCCGCGGTCATGTATACACTCATTCCTGTTTAAATTAATTCCCGTCTTTCTGCGCATGCTCATTCTCTTGCCCGTCTGTCGCGATGACGCTTATATTCCGCGCTGGGCTTGTTTTCAAAACAAAGTTTTAAAATGGCAGCACGCAGTAAACGGTGTTCAAGAGCAGAGACGATTTATTTAATAAATAGCTTGGAGGAACTGGAAATAATTAAAAGAACAGATGGCAGGAAACATAAAAATTGTGAGCTTTTCAAAGCGTCCAGGTTAAATGAAGGAGGTTTCACAGATAGAGACGCCACCCAGGTCAAAAATAAGTGGAATGTTGTTGCTAACCGAGTTGTTGCTAAGTTTGTTTTCTTCCGGTAGATGTAAAGACGTCCGCCCCCCCCTATCCAATCAGAACCCTTCCCAACCCCCAGACCTAAAGCGGAATTGGATAAAGCCGAACAAACGTGTTTTCCATGTAAACCTCAATTTGGAATTACTATTTCAATGTAAACTCGAAGGAAAATAGTTTAATTCGGAATTATTTAATTCCTAATTATTAATTCCGAACTAAAAAACATCATGTAACCGCAGCCATTGAAGGTGAAGCAGCCGTCAGAGTCTCTAATCTGGAGGCTGCAGCTTCTCTGCAGACATGCAGATTTACTCTCTGATGTGTGTGTGTGTTTTGGTGTGAATGGGTGTGTGCGCGGGCAGATGTTTATTTCCTCTCCTCTTTATCAGCTCTGCTGCTGCTGTCGAAGAGCCCAGTAGGTGTTTTAGCTCACTGAGGGAGGCGGGAAGACGTTTGTGCTGAGAGCTGTTTAGGACACGCTGACAGCCGTCCTTCTCGCTCTGCCGTTTCTTCCTCTCCCTCACGTTCTCTCCGTCCCTTTGTTTCATTCTCTTTCCATCCGTCAGTCTGCTCTTCCCTCCTAAACAATAGGACCAAGAAACACGCCAGCTAGCAGCAGGCACGCACACGCCGAGGTCGGGTTTACATCAGAATAAATGTTAGTTTTCTGCACGTCAGCATTAATGCAAACAAGAAGTCAGTTAGAAATGCTGACTAAAATGTTTTCCAGGCAGACGTCGGTGAGATAAGATAGCAGAGATCGAAAGTTTTTGTTTTTTTCAATGTGGAAAGTAGAAATGAACTTTTTTCATTCTGAGTTTGTAATTATGACGGAACAGAAATAGAGTGAAGAAAGTAAAACTCAGGAAACTGCAGGATCAACACATTATTGGGAATTATTTTAGGAGTATTTGCAGGCACCATGTCAGCATTTTTTTAAATGAATAAAGTTTATTTCATAGATCACCAGTGCTCTCTAAATTTTGGGAGGTGCTCCTAACTTCTTGAAATTGGGAGCTCTGTGGTGTCGTCTAATGATCTGAAGCCCCTCTTCATGTGAAACTAGAGCTGAGCGATTCTGTAAAATATATTGATATTTTCTGCCATGGGTATCGATATTCTAAGCTTCTTTCCAAACCTCCGTGTCCCACCTTTAAAAGCTTGCAAGCAACAATTTGCACTGTTTAAATAAATGAAACTATTTTTCTCAACAAATCTTTACAACAAATTAATTCAAACAAAGTCATTGGAACACTCACAAGATGTCACCAAAATCACTCTGTCCCTTTAAAATCTTTCAGAAAATGATGTAAATGTATTGTAGGATGAATATCGGTATATATCGTATCATGAGCCGAATATCGTGTATCGTATTGCGAGATTAGTGTATCGCTACAGCCCTATGTGAAACTACGGCTGAACGGCCGGACTCTTCACCCCGTTCATCGTTCACGCTGTACGATGCTGTGAGGCTCAGACGAAAGATGCGCAGTCGTGCGAAACATCAGCCACCGTAGCTCGAGAACGGCGGTCGTACGTCTGGTGGTGAACGACACAGCTGTGTTGGGGTCAAAGTCAGAAATGTGGTTTATCACAGTTTATCCTCCTCCACCGCCTCCGTCAGCTGACCAGCCAATAGGAATGCACCATGATTGCTAGGGGTTAGTTTTGGCAAGGACCTCGCAATAATCGTTGCCCGGACGACGCATGGTGTGAAGGCTAGTCGCTGCTGCTCCGGGGACTTATCCTTGCAACGCTGGACGCTCCAGTTTGTGCTCGGTTTGTGGTGATCTGCGGTCGGATGTCTACATACTGTCTGCAGGGGGCGGATCAGTCCTCTTGCGGCTGGTGGAGAACCTGCCGTCGCGGACATGGACGGTGTCGCTGGAGGCCGGTTCGGGAAAGCTAAGCTATGTAGTTCTGAACTGCTACTGGCAACCACCGCCACTGGATCCGGGCTGCAGCGTCACGGAGCCGGGACGGGAGCCCCCGACGTAGCAGCGGCGGCATGCTGCCCCCGTCCAGCAGTCTACACGCCGGATGGGTCAGCTGACCCGGCAGGGGCCGTCTGGTGACCTGGTGGGGCCCAGCACCGCCGGGGGAGACGACAACGGCCTGGTCCGGTCCGCATGATGAACCGGGCTCTGGGACGGTCGGCTCCTTCGCTTGCCGGACTGAAGGAGCTCGGTCTTCCCAGAGGAGACGGTTTGGTTCATCGCTGTTTCCTCCTCTGACCTGGAGATATCTCACTTGTCATCATTATGGAGATATACGGCTGTTAACTGTTTTAACGGCTGTTAGCGGCTGTTAACTGGAGTTAGCGCTTGGACCACGGGACCGGACATGAAAAGGAGCGCTGGATGCTAGCAGCTCCTCTAGTACACCAGACTGGTGTACTGAAACTTGAATTTCCCCCTTGGGGGATTAATAAAGTATATTTGAATTGAATTGAATTGAATTGAATACGATATATATCATGATACTTGGGTCACGATACGATGTTATCATGACATCACAATATATTGCAACATTCTACCCAGTTAATATCAAAATTAAAAGTAGAGATGAAAAATCAAGTTGCTGTATATGTTCATCAGATGATATTGATCATTCAGAGGACAAATTGAGTCCAAACTATTTGCTTCAAAACAACCTATTTATTGTTTATTATTAGTGTTTTTGCACATTTAAGTAACCATTACAACATACTGACAGCATTGTAAAAAAATCGATATTAGGGGCTGAAAAATCGATATTATATTGGGCGGCTGAAAATCGTGATATATTGCCAAATAGATTTTTTTTCACACCCCTAATGAACGCACCAACGTTTGACGCAGCGGCGGCACAGCAGAGACCTGAGGTGGATGTACGCGGGGACGCTGCGTTTAGATTAGATTAGATTAGATGTACTTTATTCAGAGTCTGAAGTAAACTCGGGTTGTCTTCTGTTTTAGCTACCGTTCAACGTGCATCCAATCCCAAAGAGCAACATGCAGTAAAGGAACAATCTGCCTGTTTCACGTTGTGTTATCTGATGAGACCAGCGGGATCGTACCGCCGTTTCAGCTTCTTCTATCCACGATCTCTTTTTCTTGGTCGCAACCTGCAGTTTGGTATGAAAATCCTCGAGACCAGAGAAGAGCGGCTGCGCACGGGGAACTTCTAGGAACGACTGCAGTGGAGGAGTTTTAGAAAGTGACATTTCAAGAGCTGTAACCTTTAAACCAGTTTAGCTTGAAGAGCAACCAGCTGTGTAGAAGACAGACGTTACACAGAAAGACCGCCAAGCATCTCCAGATGCTGAAAATCCTCTCAGAAACATGAGCAGAAGTGATGGCATCACGCCAGTAAAATCCGAGGTTTGGAAATGTATCTGGTCGGGGTAGAAACGGAGACGGGAACCAGTGGAGGAAAACTGGAAGTCTCTTTTCCTGTTACATCACTGTAAAATGAGTTATTCTTTTTAGATTTATAATGAATAGCTTCTCTGCAATGACTTCACACACAAAAGGATGATTGATGACTCCATCTCTGAAAACACCTTTTGGAGGGTTTTCCTGTATTTGCAGAAAAAACTCTCCAGGAGTTTTTTTTTTTTTTTTTTTTTTTTACTTCATAGGGAGTAAATCTGCACATTTTTAAGTCATACAATAAATTTCAGTTGCGCATGTTTACCACGTTCCATGTGATACATCTCCGTTCGTCTCGCCCAGTTGGGTCGAGCTCATCTCTGTCCAGATTTGGTGGTCTGGTCTGTGTTGGGGGCTGAGAGGAGGAGCACAGAGGTTTTCTCTTCATCTCAACCCTCACACTAAAAAAAAAAAAAAATTGAAAGCAAAAAAACGGGAGGTTAAACTGCTTTTTGATATTTAGGGTTAGGGTTACGACCTTAACCCTAACCCTAACATCTTATCCATAAAGATGGTGAAACACGCTGGTTTGGGAAGTGTGTTTTTCTCAGGAGGCAGAGCCATGACAGGAGGATTATCTTCACATAAATAAAGCGTGATAATATTCCTCTGCCATTATTTAGGTAAGTGACTGTGGATTGAAATGAGCGTCGGGGCCAGAAACGGCTCTCCTGACTGACTGACGCTTTAAATTAATGCCATCATGAAGATGTGATTGGACGCAGTGAAGTCACTTCCAACGCCGTTAACCGCTGAACCGTGGTCGAATGTTTCGCTCCGCCGCGTGTCCTCTGAGGATTACACGTCTGCGGAAATTCATGAACTCGCACGTTTTTTTAATTTCACTTTTTTTTTCGGCCTGAAAATCAGTCGAAAGAACCGTTTCTTTAGTGAAGAATTGACTAACGTGGATGGAGCGTGTTAAAAAGAAATGACAGAGAGTCCAGTCGCTTCATTTGGATGCTGAGCTCTGCGGCGCCTAATTGGGTGCCGTCAGAAAGCAAGATTAGCTCCATCACTCTGCAGCGTTTAGGAGTCGGTCGTTAGAGCAGACTTGAAGGTTTATTTCAGAGCTCATGCATCAGTGTCAGGGATGGATGCATCGTGTTTTACTGATAACGGTAAAATGTGATCTTGTTCTTAAACCTCTCATGTTCAAATTACCCAGTCAAGTTTTCACACTTGCTTTCCCGGGCTCACTTTCATTTCGAGTTGTGTGTGAGTGAATATTTATTTATGTTTTTGAAGAGTGAAGTACTGAGACTGTAAGTTATTAGGGTAAAATTAAAAAAATTTTAAAATTGCGATTAATCGCATTATTTTCCTGATTAATCACGATTAATCGCATTGTATATGCAAAATCAAATAATGAATTCAAAAGTAATGTAAAATGTACTTTTATTTTAAATGTTCTGCTGCCATATGAACTAAAGTGTCGTAACATTTGTTGTTCAAACACTTTTAACATCAGCACTTGTCAGTAACACATATTTAGTGTAAATCTCATCTTTACAAAAAATGTAAATAGAATAAAGCTTATTGCCACTGACAGGGCATTAATGTCATCCTGTTTTTATTAAAAAAAAAAAAAAAAAAATGTCTACAAACAAAATCCAACAAAATGATTGTGTCTCAGCACAATCAGAACATTAAAACAGGTAATTTCTGAGGTAACAGCAGAAACTTTTAACGGGGAGTTCAACTTATCAGTTGTTACAAATAACCTTGTTTCTGTTGAATCCTCCGTCTGGGAGAACTTTAAAATGAAAATGTCCATGTTAAAGTTCAGTAACTTTACCAATCCATGTATAATTCATTCTTTCCATTTTCAATTGTCAATCAAAAATAAAAAAATTTAAAAGTAACATTTTATTACATTTTTCGTTTTTTAATCTAACCCAAAAAAAACAAAAAAAATGCCTGTTTTTTTTTTTTATATTTCAATTTTAGACTTGGATCAAAAAATACGAAGGAAAAAACGAGCCACAGAACTGAATTTGTTTTATAATCGAGGACTGGACTTTCTGTTGTCATTACACATCTGTGCCACTAGATGGAGCCGCACTGCAGTAACCAGCTAGAGAACAGCAGGACAGTGAACACATGGAGCAGATCTGATGGAACATGGAGGAATGACGAGAAAGTTTTGTTGCAGTCCAGAATTGTATTTTTAGACAATTTTTTTTTGACAAAATTGTTAATATTGCTACCTCATATTGCTACCTGCTACCTAATACTGCAAGTCTGGCGGCTCCACCGCCAGACTTGCGACCAGCTAAGCCCCGTGAGCGGCAGGACGAGCGGTGGCGCCAGCAGAGTTCCTTGTTTCAGCTCTGGCAGCACTCGTTTCAGGTGTCGTTTCAGGTAGCTGCCTCCTGTTATGGTGTGGTGCACTGTGGGCCTCTCCCCTCTCCTCCATGGTTTCCCTTCAGAGTTCTCTTCCTCACCTGAAGCTTTGGTTTCTCTTTGGCTGAAGCTTGAATACAGATTCCCCTGACCTTGTTTGATATCTGTTGCCTATCAGCAGTGGGCCTGTGGCGAGTTGGCGTGCGTCTTTGATGAGTCTTTGAGCTGTTCAAACATGAGGATTTAGCACTGACTGCCGACCTCCTGCTAATTGGTCACCAACGCATCAGTAAGCTCTGCAGCTGGCAAATCAGGCCTAAAAACGGTATTCCTAGCTAAATTACTGTTGACAGTGTTAAATAAGCTTCGGTATGTATGACTGAGCCCTGCCATGAACTGACGACCTGCCCTGGATGTACTCCGGCTCCAGCAGATCCCCTTGACGCTAAATAGGAACAAGCAGGTATTAGAGGTCTTCGGAACAACCCGAAAACCCGAGGTTCCGACCCGACCCGAATCGGGTCCATTCAAAAGATGTGACTTCGGGTTCGGGTCAGAATTGGTAGTTAGTCTCGAGTCCGGTCCGTTCTCTCTGCCAGGCTGGGTCCGTGTTGACTCGAGAGAGAGGTAAAGATATTGGCAGTGGCAGCTAATGTCAGGACTCGGGGCAGTTAAATGATTATTAATTAACATGGCGTGTTTGTCATGAAACAATCATGTTACCGTAGCGTGTTATTAGCAGTTTGCCCAGCAGCTGTAAAGCACAACGGATCGCCAACATGACAACGTTGGATGAGGGAACATATTCACCACACGTCCTGACCGGTGTAGGCTATTAGTGTTAGCAGTTGCTACCAATAGCATCTGTATCCACAAAGAAAATAATGACATGGATTTAATGTTGTTTACATCACGTAGCCTATGTAGCAACTGAACCGGGTAGAAGAAGACAACTTTAGGTAAGAAAATCAAGTTTTATTCAACGCTAGACAACTTTTAACATGAGCAACTATGGCCTGCATTGTCTCGGTTCTATTCAGGTAACTCGGTCGGGTCGGTTTCGGGTTGACCTCTAGCAGGTATAGATAACGGATGGATGACTGATATTTCTTGGGCCTTCAACTAAACCAGCAGACGTGTCAAATCCTTTCTCGTTTTCTTTTTAAAGTCTTGCTTGCATGACCTTTATCTTGGTGACTCGAGCTTTATTTCAGCCTTGAAAATCAGCTGAAGAAGCTTCTTCTCAGACCAAGTATATTCCTTTTTAATGCTTGCAACTAGTGGATAGCGTATCTATAAATAGAGAGGAGGAGCTATGGGAAATGTTATTTAGGTGAAACATGAACCGGTAGCCTCGACTTCCATCTGAAAAAGCTGCGCTCGTTGAAAAATCCGCTTAAAGCTGAAAATCAACAGGGCAGACGTACCGGTGACACTGACAGAACAGAATATCGTGGAGATGTCTTCCTTCTTAATACATTTGCATAAAATATTTTCCCTCAGCTATGTTGGGGTTTTAAAAGCTCAGCTTTACCTCTTTGCCTTCCCTCGCTGTACAGTGCCTGTAGGCGCTAATTAAGCTACAACATTAATTGGGAGCTGACATGTAACCTTATCTGTTACAGTCTCACACGGAGAGGAAGCTGAAGAAATCCTGAGGAATTAAGACATTTGATTATACTGCGTGTCCGTGGCTTCACTGTAAAGGAAGTGATTACGACAGTGGTGAAGCCAAAGCTGAGACCAACAGAGGAGCACATGCACTTGTTTTTTTCACATGCTTTTAAGTTGATAGTGTCTCAGACTGTCATAAGTTGACAGCTATTCTGCAAGTGTTCTCACCAGAGGAGAGCATTTGTTCAGGGTATTGAACACAAACTTACTTTTTGGTTTTGCCTTTGAAGCAGTTCTGACTCTCTTGTCTTCACATCGCTACAAACCTTTTGTTGAAACTTTTTTTTTTTCTCCTGATGGCGGCTTCTGTTTATTCCTGAATACAGTCAACTCTTTGTGCTTAAACCTCACTGTTGTTGTAAGAAGCCAAGTGTGCAGCTGCAGTTCTTGGTGTTTAAGGGGCTGTGAAAACCAGTTGGCTGTAGAGCTGAGCGATTTTATCGATTCTGCGATATATATCGATATTTTCTTCCCCAGAGAGTATCGATTTTTTAGCCGCGGGTATCGATATTCTAAGCTTCTTTCAAAACCCCCGTGTCCCACCTTTAAAAGCTTGCAAGCAACAATTTGCACTGTTTAAATAAATGAAACTATTTTTCTCAACACAACTTTTATTCATTTTGTCCAACATTTGCAAGCTGCCTGTCAGACATATAATATGTAACTGATGCTTTCAGTTCAATTCATTCAAACAAAGTCATTGGAACACTCACAAGATGTCACCAAAATCACTTTGTCCCTTTAAAATCTCCCGGAAAATGATGTAAATGTTTTGTAAGATGAATATCGATATATATCATATCGTGACCTGAATATCGTATATCGTATCGTATCGCAAGATTAGTGTATCGCTGCAGCCCTAGTTGGCTGTGAAGCAGAAACATCAGAACGAGTAGTTGGTCTTCTGCCTCGATCGTCCACACTAGGGATGTAACGATATGGAAAATTTGATATCTCGATTATAGTGACCAAATTATCACGGTTTAAGATATTATCGCGGTATTCTTCATTGCTGTACAAATGTCCAAAAACACATACATTTAAATAATTTCACAAAATCTTTTGATTTTCTTGTCATACTAAACCATCAGGAGCCAAAATTTTATCAAAATGAAACTTTCACATTAAAAGGGCAAACAACTGGCACAGAAAGAGGTTTAACTTAAAATGAACAAAATGAATAACAGGAACAAAGCTTATTTCGCTGGTGCAAATTTAAATAAACACTTTAACAACTATAGTAGGTCAAAATATGCAAACAATTATCAGGAACAATAATTATAGTGCAAGTTCGAATGAAATAAACTTTGGACTTTAAGCTGAACCTTAAATACATATAAATGTGCAAATAAAGAAACAGTTGTAAAGGAGCCAAATATGTTGTTCTGAATTGTAGTTCACTCTGTGTGTCTGTGGGTGTCGCTGTGTTGTTACCTGAGGGTCAGGTATAAAGGTAGCTGCCTGTTATTGGTTAGGTGTTTGACCCGGAAGGGCAAAAGGTTTTTGACCGCTGTGGCGCTAACTGCCGGCGTTATGGTTTTCGGATCAGTTAATGGAATAATTTAATATTTTAACTGCATCAGAAGAACATCATTCCGGTCATTTTTCAATCAACACGCAACGGTAACGTTTACGAAATGTTAGTGCGTCGGCTAGGTTACTGTTGGTCAAACATCTCAGTAGCTTGAAGCATTAGCCTTAGCTCCTTCAAGCTGCTTGTACAAATTACAATAAAATGTAAACAAGTGCTCTGCAGACAGGATAATTGTCCTCCACCAGTTGTCCCTCTGAATTCTTAAAAAAAACAACAAAATATGCCCAGACCTAGGATTTCATCAGTTTAGTGGGTTGGTTGCCGATGTTACAAGCTACATATTCACACGAGACACAGTCGCGAGTCGCTACAGACTTGAATGAGGCTGATATTACATATCCCGGTAATTGACCACGATAATGAGATGAAGTCAAACATAAACGGTAATCGTTATCACGTAAAATTTTACCACGCTTTACCGTAAAACTGGTAACCATTCTATCCCTGGTCCACACGTTTTCTTATTTTATTAGTGTACAAAATGCAAAGTGAGCAAACAGAGAAGAGTTATGTCCAGTCATGTGGTCTGACCACCCTTTAGCTTCAAAACAGCATCAGGTCTTCTACATACGTTCAGCCAGGTTGGTCCAGACATCTTGGAGTCCCAGACAGACTCGATGATGGTGAGATCAAGACTGGAAATAAAATGTGTGTTGAAAGCAAAACATCACCTAGCAGTGTAACACTTTATGAAAATATAAGTAGGGATGAGTATTGGCAAGGACATTGCAATACAATATGTATCATGATACTTTGGGTCACGATACAATAGTATCACGATATCACGATATATTGTGATATTCTACCCAGTTAACATCAAAATTAAAAGTAGAGATGAAAAATCAATTTGCTGTATATGTTCATCAGATGAGTCAAAACTATTTGCTTCAAAACAACCTATTTATTGTTTATTATTAGTATTTTTGCACATTTAAGTAACTATTACAACATACTAGCAGCATTGTAAAAAAATCGATATAGGAGCTGAAAAATCAATATTATATTGGGCGATATTGCCAAATTGATTTTTTTTCACACCCCTAAATATAAGGTTGCCTGAAGAGGTTGCTGTGGACTTCTATGAAGGTTTCTATTTCCATCAGGTGTTATTGGTAACAAACAGGTATCTCCAGTTGAGTTGTTATCCTGCTGCAGAATAATCTGGGCCCAGTCAGACACCTCCCTGATGATGCTGCATGATGGGAAAGTATCTGCCTGTGTATCGCAGCAGTGAGGACGACATCAATCCTGGCCAAAGCCCAAACTTCTCCATGCTCCACTGTTGCCCTCAGATAGTCAGTACCGTGCTGCTCTCCAGCCCGTCAGAACAAACTGACTGCAGACTGTGCAGTCTACAGCACCTGTTGCCGTTTTCCTGCCAGTTCCTACGTTTCTGTGCATAGTTGAATTACTTATCCGTGTCTCAACATCCGAAGAAAGGCGTTTTGGCCACTGTTCTGTCACGGAGAACATCTGGCCAGACTTCTGTGCACAGCAGACGAGCACACCCTGGTCCTGAGCTACGTTCTGACCCGATGGCAGTGCTGGACATCTCCCTGTTTTGAAGGGTGGTGAAGCACGATGTGCATTTCATCTGCTGCATTAAGTTTCCCTGGCCCACCTCCGCATCCTCCCATTTCTTTGTGCTTTTTCAAAAGAGCTTGAAAAGCACATCTTGACATCCCCGCCTGCTTTGAAGTCTCTTCCAGACAGAGACTTTGCTGATGCAGTGTAATTGCTGCGTTCTGCCTCGCCAGGGCGCGTGACCTCCGACAGGGAACCGTCTTCATCAACCTCACCTGGGTAGCAGTCAGTTTTAAGCCTTTGAGACAACCGTTTCTGTTCGTGCACGTGAACTTATGCTCGTTAGCGCCCGTTTGGAAAATCCCTGACTGTGTTTTCATAGCTTAGGGGGGGTCACGTCAAACATATGAAGCTCTGAAGCCTGCGAAACTGCTGTTAGTCAGTATGTGTGAGGTATGGGGGGGTGGATTTATTACGAGGTAGCGTGGCTTAGTTTTCCTGAGAACCAGACCAGATTCCCCTCTCCTCCTCTGCCAATGCAAATCCAGCTTATTGATTAAGCTTCCTCGTGGCTACGCTATTGATCCCTTGACTGCTAAATCTCAGAGAGCACAGCTTCGCTGCTTCCTATGAGTGCGCTCCACGGCGTTTGTGTGCGAGAGCGGATGCATCACGTTGTTAGTCACAGAGCGCTGCTCTTCTTGGCTACCCTTCACACCATCGGCTCAGAGCGGCTTCAATCGACCACAGATTCGCTCTAGCTGCAGCGGCGGCTGGAAATGCTCTGTTTGTGTCTACGTGTGAGCGTGAAACTCGACCCACATGTACAAAGCATCTCGCGTCAACAAACTCACACAAACTCCTTTATTTCCCCTCACCTACAAGGAAAGCGGATTCTTGTTCCTTTTATTATTTATTCATGGACTGGGAAAAAAAAAACAGAACAAGACGAGGCAGAGCGGCGCGATTCGTTGTTTGCAAAGAAAGCGATAGAGACAAAGAGATTAGTGAGAGGAAGGAAGGGAGAGCGGAAAAGGTGGTGACAAATGAAGGAGAAATGGAGATGAATGGAGGTGAAGAAGGAGTGAAAACAACTGTCAGGATAATGGAGTCACTCCTCACTTAGAGAGCTCTGTGTGTTTTAGGAAGTAGAAGTGTAGAAGGTGCAGTTCAGCGTCGCTTCACTTCGCTTTCACTCCTTTAAACTGTACTCCTTCATTATTTTTATTATGGCCTGAATGAGAAAACTCAAAACCTCAAAACATGAAAAATGCAACAATTTTTCTTTTTTATGTTGTGCAAAAGTGAACCGGTCCAGGATTTATTGAATACCCTGCTTTTATCCAAATAGAAACAATCAACTAAATCAGCGTACGGAAACTCATCCGCACTCATACTGACATAGACGGATTTGTTTCTGGCCTTAAAAAAGAGACGGATTCTCCTTGACAAAACGAGTGTTTGTGAAGGACCAAATGGGAAAAATAGCTCAGCAAATGGAAGAGTTTTATTTTTACTTGACTTCCCTCATCTGTGACGTTCTGAAGTCCTTCTAGTGGTTGAATGTTCAGAGCTCTTTCAGGACCATGTCGAGAACCTGGCAAGATGGGTGTTAAAAAAATATTACAGAGAAGTAGTGCTGGGCGATATGGAAAAAAATCATATATCACGATATGGACTATTTTATATCACGATAACGATATATATCACGATATACCATAATAAAGTATGTTTTCAGTTATTCTCTGAAAAGTTTGACAAAAAATTCATTGCTTACTTTTCAACTTTATTTTGAAAGGACATTTAGCTGAACTGTCACAAACATACATTTTAGTGCAGCAAAAACAGGTAGGTACAGAGGTACAGTAGCTTTCACATTTTTTTTAAAGTGCACAACAGTTTCTGTTGTTAAACACATTTTTGCACTGAAGTTCAGCTATAAAAAATAAACACAAATTATTTTTCAACATTCTGAAATCTGTAACCTTGTAGTGCAAAGTTTGCAAACCAATATAAAGTGTCTAAAGTAAACATCAGGGTTGAAGAGAACTCTGTTTAAGGCATTAACCATGAATAAAAGTGCAAACATAAAAGGCTACTTTGTAGAAGTAGATATGATTCTATCAAATTTATCGTTGCAGGTTATTTAATTACATATTTGCTGTAATAATTGATAAAATTAGGTTAGAAACGATAGAAATGATAGAAGAGAAATGGCACAATACACACTTCATGGTTTCCTGCAGACCTTATTTGGCCAGGCGCCCCGCCCGGCCTAAAATCTCGAGCGCCCGGGCTACAATGTCGGGAAAAAAAAAATGCAATGCATGCAAGCGACACGGCAGCGCTTGAGAACAGATCAGCGCACATAGGTTTGTGTTATAATGAATTAATGTTGATTCTCTAGTGCTGCGCTGTTTGCCTGCAGTGAGTCCTGCGCCACCTCTCTCTCTCTCTCTCTCTCTCTCTCTCTCTCTCTCTCTCTCTCTCTCTCTCTCAGTCACACACACACACACACACACAGTAATAACCTCTCTGTCGATCACTCACGTTTGACAGCTCACGTCTTGTCTCACTTCAATACAAGTTTTCCTCCGCTCGCTTTTATGTTGGTCCGTAATTATTTATACTCAGTAGAGATTCTGGTAAACTTTATTCGTAATAGACCCGGTGCTTTTGTTTTGAGCAGACAGTGCGACCTCTCACTGCCGTTTTTTTTTTTTTTTTTTTTTGGTTCGACAATTCATTAAAGTGACACACGCACACACTAATCAACATTATGTTTAACTTTGTCTATAAAAGAAAAAAAAGAACATTAGGTATTTAAACTAACTAACTAAATAAATAAAGACCAATGGGCGCACTGCCTGTCATCTGGACTCCAAGCTCACGTAGCCTCACTTGACAGCTGTCACTCTGAGGTGATTGATGACCAGTCCGCCCAGTCAAAAAGGTAACGCCTACTATGTAATTTACTGGTATGCAATTGATCAGTAGTAGAGTAAATGAGACATAGTCTTTTAGTTAAGAAACTGAGGTAGCCTACACTTTATAGTGCTTTCCATCATCATGTTTGTTGTTAAGCAACTTCTTTCATATTTTGAGGGCAAAAATAATAATTGAACAATGTAATTAATTAAGTAATTTATCCTTTTTTTTTGGTTCTCGTCTACCGTTCTTGGCTTGAAACCCCCCCCCTACCCCCCGGGCAAAGTTTTTTCCTGCAGGAAACCCTGCACTTTACTATCGTCCCCACGATATGTATCGTCATATTGCCCAGCAGTACAGAGAAGTATGAAGGTTAGATGGTACCAAGTAGCCAACAAGGTAGTGGTATGTGAATAGCTCATAGTATTTGCCCTGATTTCTTTAACAGCTGCTCGTCTGATAGATCAGACCTGAAAACCATCCACAGATCTTCTCCATCCAAGGAGAACCAGTGGTTGCTTCTCAGACTGCTTCTGCATGCCGCTGGTTAGCGCTACAACCGATCAGGGCAACGAACAAGGTGACATTTTCAGAGCGACAGTCACAAGTCAACGGGAGAACAGTGTAGCCAACTTAGCCATTTTGTTGCAATATTTAGCAAGTATTCAGACCCTTCTAGTGACTTAAAAAAAAACAAAAAAAGCAACTAGTGACTTTTTCTAGTGCTATTGGAGACTTCTGGATCATTATTCTTCAAAACGAGCAGCTGTCATGGCTAGCCTAGAAATTTAATTTAAATTTGTTTGTGCAAGTCCACATCTTTCCAGATGTGGGTCCATGGGCCCCTCCACCGTTCAGAAGCTATCACAGGTGCCCTGGTCCACAGCAGACAAAATAAAAAAGTTCTCAGTAGATCCTCATATACCCTTTACTACGCCACTGGACGAGGCTACGTTTTTGCTCTCATTGTTTTCAAATGTAAGTTCTGCTGTCAGGAAACTTACTGAAATGGTAGAAGGAAATAGCTAATATGTAGAAAGAAGGTTTTTTGCGCTGCCTTAAATAATCCCTTTTTGCAGCATGTGTTTAGCAGGGACTACATAGACTTAAAGGGATGAACACTGCGGTGTTTTCAGTTGATGCGTGACGGGAACTTTCTGTTATCACAGAAAGGACAGAAAGTGGAAGCCTTAAAATCCGTTACCCATCTCTGAAATTATGGATTTAATGCAGTTTAGTCATTATGGCGATGGCCATGAGGGACTCGATCTAAGATCATGTCCTGAATTCATCGCTTGAGCAGATAATACTTCATCTAAATCTTCAAGAGAGGACTATATTCCTCGTGTGTCGTATGATTTAAAGTAAGCCATCAATCTGATTATTTTATTGGATGCTTTTAAAAATGCTGTGTAACAGCAATCCTTTCATCAAGACTGATGTGCCATAACACCACCTCTACCCGAAAAAAAAAAAAAAATGACACCTGGATCTAATCCAAATATACCTGAGGATAATTTATGCAAAATATGCAGCAGTGAAACAGCAGGAGCTCATCCTTTTTCCTGCATCAGGTAATGAGAGCAGATAAAGAGTAGCCCGATACTCATTCACAGTGAAGAGATACACGTCAACAGGGAAACAAAAACCCAACTGAAGTGGTTCACCTGGTGACCGAATAAACCTGGATGAATTTGTATTTTGTAAGGTAGCAACCATAGACTGCATAGGAAGAACTGGACAAACCCAGCATGACATCACTACTAAGTTTATGAAGAGTGTTCTGAACCGTGTTGTAAATGGGCAGAGTGAGCTGGTCCAGAAGCGGGCTTAAACATGCCCACCAGTCACATTTCAGATTAAAGCAATTTAATGCAAATTCTGGTGCAAGTCCAGCTGGTGTCCTCTGGTTAGCCACGGGAGTGAAGCTAGCTGGCTCAGGCTGCTTTGCTTCGCCTCTGAACCCTTCCAGACCAGGACCAGGACCAGTCACAGTGGTCTCTTAGTAAAGTTAACAGCACAACAAGCCACATTGTCATGAATTAAACTGACTTTGCTATTAGGTCTGGATTCACAGCTCAGAAGCTATGTTCAGAAGTCAACATAATGCTGAGTAGCTAAAGCTGCCAGCCATCAATCAAAAGACCACACCCCTAATTCCACATAAAATTCTTGCTTTTAACACCTTTTTATCAACCCCCCATACACTTGTCATGGATGTAAAATCTAGCTATGGAGACCTAAACAGTTTTCGTACCAGGCTTTGAATAAGTTCGCGCAAATGCCCTTTCTGTCTACTGCTGACTTTCACTTAAGGTTTATTGCCTTTTTTCCTCACACTTGTATCTTTCCTTTCACGTTTGCTTGACTGAATCCTCAGCAAAGATGAAGCATTTCTTGATGAATACGAGTTGACTTCACTTTTGGAGCCAGCCCCCAGTGGTCAGTCTGGGAACTGCAGCCAATACTTCCTATGTACTCAAATGTCACATACACGCGTTGTTCATGGCTGCAAGAGCAGATCAGATCCCTAAAATTGGAGTACAAGAAGCATCAAAGACTGAAGAGCTCATCAGTGAGATACATGGATCAGTTAACCACAAAGACCTGGGCTCCGATCGTACACTTCCCCTTGCCCGTTAACACTAGCCGCTACCCACAAATTGCAGGTATAGGAACCTCCGCTAAGCGCTAATGCAATCTTCCGCTCGCTAAAGCCACTACCCGTTATGGCAACTCCCTTACTCACTTTGTAGGTGTGGCAATGGGCGTGTTTGCCCTTTCTGCAAACTCGGTATATTGCGATGGCGGGTTTAGGGTTGAGGGTAGCAGGTGGTCTGACCACCCGCTACCCTCAACGGCGCGTACAAGAGCGCATCCAAATGGCACCACAAACGGCTCTACCTCTGGAATTAACTCTTGCATAAAAAGCGTGATTTTGGCCTCAGTTGAACCCTTGACAAAATAGCAGAGATCATCTTAAACGGCTTCCTCGCCAGTTAAACCATAGACGACCAGAGCGTGTGTACTGGGAGCGCACCGACTATCTGGGACTTTCAGGTAGCTGATAGGAATTGTCTGTGTAAAAATATTTTTATGTATATATCAGTGCAGAGGAAGAGGAGGAAGGAAGAGGAGGAAGCTCTACAGCAGAGTCCCAGACGAGCTGCTCCGATCTGGATGAAAAGACGCTCCATAGCGGTTTGTAGCGCAACCTGCTCTTAAAGGCAATGGCTACTGACGCACTGATTGGTTTAACAGGTGGAACGCCCTAACCACTTCTTTGCGTAATGTAACGTATGTATCGGGTAGCGCAGGTGGGATAGCGGGTTTAGGACGGTGGAAGATTGCGTTCTTTGGGGGGAACGCCCTTCCCGCTACCCGCTATTCCTTAATGGCGGCTTTAGCAGATCTGGTGGAAGATCGGGCCCTTGGTTCCTAAGTGTGTTCGCACCATCTCGTTGAAAGTCAGACGAATGATTTCTGCGCCTGTAGTTTTGGTTCTGCCTAATCAAATTAGGAAAGATTACCATAGATGGCCTAGCTTAGCCTAACCTACTTATTCTACTTAATACAGTATTTATTTAATTGAGTACACATTACTATCTGATAGAGTCATTGATCAATTGGGCATCGAGCATTTCCACGTGCTTCCGCTTTTTCCTTTTTCCCTCTGATGTAGTTTGGGTGTCGTTATCGGAAGATTTTAATCTATTTCTGACGACTGACTAACTTGTGAACACGCTGCATTAGAGTAAACGAAGAACCCGCGCTGTTCTACGGATCTTGACGCGTGACGTTGAGTCCAAATACCGGGATGTGTGAAATCCATCGATAGCAAAGCAACCTGTGTAGCTGCTTAACAAGTGTTTATGAGGAAAACTATGACAATAACAGCAGTTGACACATTTTTATGTCACAATCTTCACAAAAACTTCACAAAACAATCTTGTCATTCCTTTTAATATTTGATAAATATCAGTCACAACTGCATTTAAAGGAATGTTTGATTACTTTTAGGAAATGTTGCCAAGCTCCTTTGGTTTCTCCTCCCTTCTGTCAGCAAAAACCACCCAAAGTAACGTTTCACTCCTCTTCTGGTCATCTTTCCCAACATGTGTAATACTTTAAAGGGCTGTGGACCCGTTCAGACCTCGCATTGACCTGTTTCCTGACAAATCCGATCACGTGACCAACGCACCAACGCACAGACATCAAACAGAGTCAAATTCTAGAGTTAAATCAAATATGTCTATTACTTGAATAAGTGAAATAGATCTATTACCAGAAGATGATGAGTTTAAACTTTTGTCAGGGAGGAAAACAATGTGAATCGAACGCCCTTTCCCCCAAGATCGCAGCCCAAAAACATCCCAGACAAGGCAGGGAAATGCAAGCGAAGGAACTGGATCAATAGAGAAATACTCCACGACACACTTCTACTGGGTCGGAGGGAAAACATCGGTACAAGTCCGTTCATCGTGTCATAGACTGTCTTTCTTGTCAGAAAAAGCTTCTATCTTTTGTCTGGTTAGTCAAAAAAATAGAAGATAAAATATTTATGCACCAACACCAGTTATCCCACAGAGACGCATCATCGCTAACATGCAGATCCTTCACATTCCACGCTCTTCTCACCACAGTCTAAATGTGAGTAGGTTTTGTGTGTGACGAACGAATAAAATTGGGGTCAGCAACCAGGTGGCTTGTAAATAATTAGAAATTAGAGCGCCTGAGATTAACGTGACCCCCACAGTCCACCTCTGCTGCAATGACACGGCTGAATCAGACGAAGGCAGCTCGCTACTGTATGGAGGCTCCTGACAGCGCTACGATAAGTGACGCTCAGATGAGTTTCCCTGCCACCAACTTCAGGTCATTCTTTAAAGTAATGCATAAAACATGTCAAGTTAAAAAAACAATACTTCAAACTTACAAAAAGTCTCAGTTTCTCTGCAGTTTGAAGATAAAGTCGTTTAATTTGTGTTTTCAGTTTATTCCCTCCAACTCTGATTCGCATATACAGTGGATGTGAAACGTCTACACTCCCTTAGGAAATAGAAATGTTTTTATATGTATAAAAATAGAAATAGCAACAACATAACAACATAAATGTCAGATCTTCCAACAAACAAAAATCCAGGGGAAAAAAAAAGAAATTAATTAGGGACATTTTAAGTGAACGACATCGTTTGGGCTCTAACTGGTGCTTTAACAGATTTAACCATCACATTCAAAGTTAGGCCTGTAGGTAAATGCCATACACTTTATCTTTAATTAAACAGACCCTGATTAAAACCAGATGAAAGTCAGCCGTCACTGTCAGATTTCTTTGAATGTTTGGCGTTGCGTTCTCCAGAGAGCCGTGCCTTACATGGAGTCGTCAAAGAAACTCTTTGTGGCCCATTTACCAATCAGGGGAGGGAGATAAAAAACTGGGACGGCTCTGAATGTCCCGTCAAAGCCGCCATCGACAAGCGGAGAAAACGTGGCTCCACAGAGACACTGATGAGAGGACACATCAGGGACCAAACAGCACATGACTGCCACCTCCTCTAGTCTGTAACAGTCTGGGCTGTGGGCCGGACACAGGTCGCTTCTTACAAAGAGAAATATTCTTAAAAATAGGTTCTCTTCTGACGAGACAAAGGTTGAACATTTTGACCTCAGATCTAAAAGATACATTTGCTTCAAAACTGATACAGAACATCATCCGAGGGACAGAAACCTGCAGCGAAGCAACCTGTGAGGTAGGCATTTGCCGATTGTGCTAGTAAAAGTGGCATATTATGCTAGTTGCAGTGCTCGTTTTTTGCCCAAATTATGCTCAAATTATGCTCGCTTTCCAAAATTATGCTACCTTTTTAAAAAAAATTATTCTGTGCACAAACTTCACAACTCACAAGACAAGTTTGAAAATGTATTTTATTAACCCTGGCCTGACGTTCTGGGCCCGGTTGTTCAAAACCTGGGTAACTTTATCCGGTGGTTAGGCCTATACGGCGGATAAATCTGCTATCCAGCGGTTAGGTATCCAGCGAACAAAAATAGGTTGCACAAAGCCTGGATAGTGTGGTGGATAACTATCCGCGGATAGCTTGCTAACCATCGCGTGTAGCAGAGCGTGACACAGTTTGCGCAAGGTTTTGCACTCAAATGGCCTCCAGTTACCATGGTAAAGTACGCAAATTTCGAGTAAACAACGAACTGTGCGCTCGCTAGCAGCGCACGCTGGGTCTCAAAACAAATAAAAATAAATACAGTGAAAACTAAACCATGCAGTTTCTGACAAAGCCCTGGATAACAAATTTAACTTTGAATAATCTCGCTCGTTTCTGAACCACGCAGTCTGGCTTGCCTTCTCTAATTCGTTCTCTAACAGTTAATCAGCGCTTGTTATATTGAAGCATCACACTTGCTTGCAAGTAATCTGCAAGTGCACGATCTTGTTGATCATTGAATGAAGCTGCCAGGATGCAGAATGCTCTCTCTGCGGCAGCAGACGATGGTTGGACCAACAGTATTTTCTTCACTGCCATGGACCAAAATCTTCGTCTTCTTGAATTATTCTAAAATTGTGCTATTAAGACAAGAAAATATACGGATTATGCTAGCAGTGCTACTTTTGGAAAGAGGGCAAAAATTATGCTCAATTCCTCAGATTATGCCAAAAATTATGCTAGCACAATCGGCAAGAGCCTACTATGAGGACAGACGGGAAGACGAGTCGCTCCAAACATCCAGATGTTTTGCTGCAAAAACTCTGTCCTCTGTGAAAAACCTGAAAATGAAGATGAATGTCACATTCGGACCTGACGGTGACCCGAAGCGCTAGGGGTGTGAAAAAAAATCGATTTGGTAATTTATTGCGATTTTCGGCTGTCCAATATAATATCTATTTTTTAGCTCCTAATATTGATTTTTTTGATTTTTTCAAAGACACTAATAATAAACAATAAATAGGTTGTTTTGAAGCAAATAAATTTGACTCAATTTGTCCTCTGAATGATCAATATCATCTGGTGAACAGATACAGCAACTTGATTTTTCATCTCAACTTTTAATTTTGATATTAACTGGGTAGAATATCGCAATATGTCACGATATCGTGATGATATCGTACCGTGACCCAAGTATCACGATACATATCGTATTGCGAGGTCCTTGCCGATTCTCACACATGAGAATGAACCCAGAGGAGGAGAGAGTCAGAGTCCAGACCTCCAAGCCATCAGAACCTGTGACGGGACTGAAGAAGAGCTGTGCACGGGAGACCTCCTCGCAGCCTGAAGGACCTGTAACGGGTTTGCATTAAAGAGTGGATTATTTTTCATAAAGACTTACTTCTGTATTAAAGGTTAAAGATGCTTCCACAAACCATTAGATGGGAGTAGGGGTGTGAAAAAAAAAACGATTTGGTGATATATCGTGATTTTCGGCCGCCTGATATAATATCGATTATTCAGCTCCTAATATCGATTTTTTTAGGAAAATTCATTCATTCACTTAAATGTGCAAAAACACTAATAATAAACAATAAATAGGTTGTTTTGAAGCAAATAGTTTTGACTCAATTTGTCCTCTGAATGATCAATATCATCTGATGAACATATACAGCAACTTGATTTTTCATCTCAACTTTTAATTTTGATATTAACTGGGCAGAATATCGCAATATATCATGATATTATGATAATATCGTATTGTGACTCGAGTATCATGATACATATCGTATTGCGAGGTCCTTGCCAATATTCACCCCTAGATGAGAGGGGTGTCCAAACTTATGCAGCCAAGCTGTGGTAGGTTTTCTTTTATTTTGATTCGAAATATTGCTGAGTAGTAAATATTTATTTTTCACTGGATTTTATGTTTGATGGAATATCGCATTAAAGATGTAACGAGTCTGACATTTATGATGTTGTTTCTGTCTTTATATTTAAAAAGAAAAAAATGTCTTTATATTTTTAATATCCACCGTCGACGCCCACACCAGAGCTGTGTTTGTGCGCTTGTTGCTGAAGTCTTGTGAAGTCAAGACACCTTTTCCGTACGAACAGTCCATCCAATTACTTTATGCAAAGTGCTGAAGGTGAGTTTTGCAGCATTGCAGCAGCTTTGCAGATGCGTGAGGGTCAGTCTTCTGGCGGTGGCAGGTGAAGACCAGGGTTATTATAGTTAACGAAAACTAAGACTAAAACTAAAACTAGCAATGAAAAAATATTTCAGTTAACTGAAATAAAAATAAAAACTACAATTTAAAAAAAAACGAAAACTAAATAAAAACTACAATGAAGGATGTAAAACTAACTAAAACTAAACTGAATTGTAGATAAATTCAGCTTCGTTTTCGTTGTCGTTTCGTTTTCTCCCTCGATTACTGCCATAGAGATTACTGCCTGTCCTGCAGCAGCCGCTATGATACCCTCCCTCCAGAGAGGGGGCAGCATAGCGGATATAGACCTTTTCGGGCCAGCCCCCCGGAAGTACCCCGTCCGCCATTGCGGGGTTGTGCTACAGAGCGACACTTTCACCGGCTCGCAGATTAACCAGTGTTTTTCTCTTTCTACAAATATATATTTTTATAATGTCGAGTCGGTCGAGTGGGAATACATGTTCCGTCATAAACTGTGCCAACAATGGAAGAAGAAAGTATGAAATACACAAGCCTTTACTGCACGAAGACTGCCTTGTTTTGCAGAACAAGAAGTTAGGAAGACGTGGGTGAAAAATGTCAACAGAAAGGACTTTGTTCCAAATGAATACAGCCGGGTGAGTTTTCGTTAACATTCAATCTCGTACTACTCATAGTCTCATGAGAGTCCCGGACGATTCTGGCCGAAAGAAAACAGCAGTTGAGGCTACTGTAGCCCTCGGCACTAGCACAAGCCTATAAATGAATGAATAAATTAATGATGATGACTTAGGTGGATGATAAAATAAATAAATTAAATATACATTAACACATAGCCGAATTTACCGCTAGCGTTAATGTTACAGTAGCATAATCTTTATGGCTTGTTGACGTTAGTTATAGCCAGCGTTCCACAGTTTTTAGTGTTTGATTATGGGAATAGATCATGCTATTTCCATAACCAATCATTAAAAACAGCGATAAACTACCTTCATCTGTAACTGGAGGCCGATGCCTAACATCATCAATCCAAGACATGTCTGTGTTATCAGTAACAGATGCTCCACGCTGCTGTGTTTGGGTTAGTTGGTGGAGCACCGCACACTCCAGTTATGGCGGGGCCACTAGGGGGGCGCATGTCCACAATTTTAAGTCGAAAAGGTTATAATCTGCTGCATACTGCAAGAAGAAGAAAAAACTAAAACTAAGACTAAAAACTAAATAAAAACTAAACTGAAACTAGTCAATTCCAAAATAAAACTAAACTAAAACTACTAAATTACTTGTTGAACTAACTAAAACTAACTGAAATAAAAAAGCAAACTGGAAAACTAAATAAAAATAAAAACTAAAGAAAATTTCAAAACTATAATAACCTTGGTGAAGACACGCCCACAGATCTCCAAATATCTTTAGAAACCGCACTACTAAACTGTTCCACGTCAGGTAATTTAAATCCCGCCTCATTCTCACCTGAAGCTGTCTCTCATTTTCTCAAAACCTCCAGCTTTAAGAAGCTTCCGGATGCTTTGAGATTCCCCTCTGAAGGCTCTTCACACCTGCCTGTCGCCTTTTATTTAATTAGACATTCTTTTCCCGCCGTCACGCATCAGCTGACGGACCGCGGCGTGACCTTCCTCGAAGACCCCGACGCGCACGTGCGACTTGTTTTTGCGTCTCTCCGGATTTGGCGTCTGTCAAGGCTCCGCCTGCAGCAGATTGTGTCAGATCAGCGTAGCGGCGTGGAAGAGACGCTCGCATGTGGCGGCTTAAGATTTTCCCTCCGTGACAAAACCTCCTGGTTGGCGTTGATGATGCATGTTCAGCACAAACATGGCTCCTCCTGCCCTCTTCTTCTCACTTTATCTTCTTCTTTTTCTCCTCCCATCATTCTCCAAGTTCATCCTTTGTTTCTCAGTCTCCCTGTCTTTCTTAATTATCAGTCCTCCCACCTTGTTACCCTCCACTGCCGTCATTTTCCCTCCAGCTTCACGTCCTCTTCCTCTTCCTCCCTCCATCTTCTACAATCGTTCATCTCCTCCTTGCTGCGTCCCGTTGTCCTCCGCCGCTCCTCCCCTCCGGTTGACCTCCTTCACGGTGAACTCTCTCTGAGTCTCGTTGCTCCACAGCAGCTGAACTGCTGCTGATGTTGGAGCTCTGCTTGGAGTAAAAGGTTCAATAAACCCAACAAAGTATTATTAATAGGGCTGGGCAACGATTTAAATTTTTTTATCGCGATTAATCACATTATTTCCCTGATTAATCACGATTAATCGCATTGTATACAGAAAATCAAATAATGAATTCAAAAGTAGTGTAAAATGCACTTTTATTTAAATGTTCTGCTGCCATATGAACTAAAGTGCCATAACATTTGTTGTTCAAACACTTTTAACATCAGCACTTGTCAGTAACACATATTTAGTGTAAATCACATCTTAAAAAATGTCAAAAGCTTATTGCCACTGCCAGGGCATTAATGTCATCCTGTTTTTATGAAAAATAAAAAAAAAAGTCTACCAACAAAATCCTGAGCCACAACCAGAACATTAAAACAGGTAATTTCTTGTCAGTTGTTACAAATAACCTTGTTTCTGTTGAATCCTCTGTCTGGGAGAAATTTAAAATGAAAATGTCCATGTTAAAGTTCAGTAACTTTTCCAATCTGTGTATCAATCATTCTTTCCATTTTCAATTGTCAATCAAAAATAAAAAAAAAAATTAAAATTACATTTTATCATGTTTTTGGTCTTTTAATCTAACACAAAAAAAAAATGCCTGTTTTTTTTATATTTCAATGTTAGACTTGGATCAAAAATATGAAATTAAAAAAGGGACCGCAGAACTGAATTTGTTTTATAATCAAGGACTGGACTTTCTGTTGTCATTACACATCTGTGCCACTAGATGGAGCTGCACTGCAGTAACCAGCTAGAGAACAGCAGGACAGTGAACACATGGAGCAGATCTGATGGAACATGGAGGAATGACACAAAAGTTTTGTTGCAGTCCAGAATTTTATTTTTTTTTTAGACTGAATTGTTAATATTACTACCTGAGTAGCTACTCAAACTGTAAAGTTCACAGATTTTTACCGTTTTCCATGTCTGTTTTAGCTTTTTTGCATGTTTTCTTCCGATTCTCTTCCGGTTCCTCAGCAGCCAGTAACAGACTTTTCAAAACAAAAGCACGTGAGCAGCATGCGTTAACGCGCGATAAAATAAATGTCGGCGTTAATAAATTAATGAGTTAACGTGATAATAACGCGTTAACTTGCCCAGCCCTGATTATTAACAATTAACCTTAAATATGAGGCACATGAGAGGTTGATCAGATGACCCCTTTTCATAGAGGCATTTCTCATTTTTATTAGTTTTTAAAGTCCAGTGATTAATGAATAAATGAGATTAATTTGAACGAGTGTCACATGGTTTTCATGCCAGTTGCAGATGAGCAGATGGAGCAGGAGACGCCATCGACGCCATTGATGCCGTCGAGTCACACTGGCACGGCGGACGAGCACGACGGCTCGGCGAGGTTTTTACGTCGGATGCTTTCTTGACGTACACTAAGGAGCCTGAGCTGGCATGTGATTGGCTGATAAAACCAGTATCACTGTTTGTCTCTGCAACGAGTAAAATGAGCGGGACTGGTGAACCGGTCGTTCTCTTCCCCTCACGGGTCAGCGAACACGTTGGAAATCCATTTTGTCCTCTTTTCTGCCAAGCAAAGGTTTCAGTTGTATTTAAGGATAATTTCTCTCATCACAGCAGCAGCTGCTTCCCTCTGAGACAGACTTCCTTATCAGCTGTATTTTATTCTGCTTTCTGTCCACACCTCCCTCCATCATCCACATGTTTATTCCCCTTCCCCTCTCCGTCCTCCATCGTTCTTCTCAGGTTTGTCCTCAGTTGTTTTCCTTCTTTCTCCACAAACCGATTTTCATCCTTCATCTTTCGCTCGTCTCCTGCTCTGTTTGTTTTTCTTCTTTCGCTCCTGTTTGTTCATGATTATTATAACACGTATGTGCCTCTTGTATGTAAAGAGGGGTCGTGGCAGGTCAGTCGTGAAGACTCTGGACGGTCTCAGTGGGTCACCGGCCTGCTGTGAAGGATGGAGTCTGGAAAACAGAATGAATTCAGAAAGAAAAGACCCTTTTAGCTGTGGCTCTTCAGTTTTGGGTCAGGTACATCCTCAATTATCCTCGAGGCAAACTGCCTTTCACACAGATGAAAAATGTATGTAAGAGCAAATAAAGGAATCCAGTCCAGCGAACTCCTGGTAGACATCCGTGCCAAAGCTTTGACGAGTCTCTTTCTAAACTTCTGAGCGCTACAGCGACTCTCAGGAGAGTTTGAAACTGTCTTAATGTCCGAGCAACAAAGGGGCTTTTCAGATCCTCTGAGCTCTTGTGCAGAGATGCAGAAAATCTGCCTGATTTTCCACACGGCGAAGCAGCTAAACCCACGAGCCGGCGTGCTGATTGGAGTTTCGGGGTTTCAAGCACCATTGATTGATTGATTGATTGATCGGCTGGCTTGTGTTCAGGCTGTTCTTTGAGTTTGACGTGAGCGCCGGTTCCTTGTTGTGTCGGATTTTAAAAATCCTTTCCATGTTCAGCGTTTTCACCGGCGCTTTTATCTGGGACTCGTCATTTCCGAGGGGATCCGGCCCAGCTGAAGAGACGCTTTACCAAAGTATAATACTACCTCCACCGTGCTTCGCTGTCTGTGTGGCTTTACTTGGATGATGCTCTGCTTTGGCTTTTGTCGTCACACGCCTAAACCACACACCATTATTAGTCTGATAAAGAACGGGTCAATGGATGGATGGATGGATGGATTATGAATGGATGGATAGATACAAAACTTTCTGGAATTTCGTGAATCGGATCTACTTAATCTGGAGCCAGAGACTGCGTAAACAGCTGATTCTTGTTTGGTTTTAGGGTCATGACATCGTGGCTGACAGGTGTGTCAGCAGGTAACAGTTGATTCGTTTTGTGTTTCCTCTTCATTTCAAATGATAGGCAGGATTAAAGACGGAGGCAGGAGATAAAAGAAATGAACCCTGGCTGCACGTTGACGCGTAAATCTAAAGAGCGATCACGTGTCTCCCTGAGAAGACTGAAGGTCCAGATCACACAACGAGCCATGAACGTCGCTTGTTTACTCTCTTCTGTTAATCTGTTCATCGGTTCTGGTGTTGAATCTGTATTTACTGAAGGTGAACTTGCAGAAAGGAGCACCGACGTGCAGCGTTTTGCGGCGCCATCAGTCTCATTGCTATGCAGCTGTCAGTGTGAGCACCACATATCTCGACACCTACTTTGCCAAATTTTGATTTGTAAACTGGCGCCGGAGTTTTCCCGTGAGCGTTCTCCGTCACTGCCGCCACTCTTTCTCTGGCTCCGACGTCTTCTGTTTTACGCCGATAAGGCTTTGTCTTTAAAGGCACCCTACGGAGATTTATTGAAAACAAATATAGTTTCTGTTCGTGCTCAGCACTACGTGACATGTATTCTAAAAAAAGACTGAACCAGTTTCCTTTCTTGTAAAACAAAGCCTTTTTTTTATCGGCAAACCTAATTTTGTTCTGTAGTTAAATGAATTAAACTACATTTTTCAGCTTTTGGCGTGGGCCTTCCTCACTGAAGCTTCCAGAGCTCCATGAAATGGTATTCTGGTCAGGCCGAGCGTCAATAAGCTCCCATCACCCAACCTGAACCAGACTGGGACTCAGTCGGCCCAAATCATTTCACTCATTCCAATATTAAGCATTAGGAAAAACAAAAAAACATGAATAAAATGGGAGCAGTGCCACCTTACCTTAGCAAATAGCCTTTGACTGGAGCTCTTATAGTTAGCAAGTTTGTAGTTTTGTAAGTCTTACACTCATGTGTGTTTTAAAAATCAAACAAATTAGATGCTCTTCCTCTCTCTCTCTCTCTCTCTCTCTCTTTCTGTGTCTCTCTGTCACTGTCTCAATGTCAAAACGCCGTCCCAAAGTGCAACATGGGAAGGAAACAGGACGGATCAGTCCAGTACCGTCACCTTTGTAATGTGTGCAGAATGTACACTTCCTGTGGTTTGTCACAGATGCCTCAGAGCCCAGAGATGTCAGCGCCACCTCTGGTCAAGGTTTAACATAACACTTATATTAACCCTAAGGTTCTCTCTGTCTCCTCCATTTTTATTACTTCTGCCAAGGAGGTAATGTTGTGAAATGTGAAAAGGAAGAGCTGATTTCATTTTGGGTGTGATCCGGAAGAAATCCTGGATTCTAGGTCACTTTCAAATTTTCAATAACATTGCGGTCAATGGGGACAAAAATTTTATTTCTCAATTTCTCTGATAATTTTTGCCCAAAACTCATAAAATTTCACTCAGGGATTGACAATAGGAACCTCTATCAAATTTCAAAGGCTGATCCGGATCTGATCCAGAAGGCGGATTTTATCGTGATCTGTAAAACGCTATAAGGGGGAATTGTTGCGCTTGGCGCAGGTCTGCGCTTATAAATCTGAAACAGAATTAATTGCATCAGGTAATTGATCTCATAACAAGCATTTTGGAGACGTCTGAGCAATGACAGGTCCTTTCATTGACTGAAGAAGCTGCTGGTCAGTATTTGCATCTGGAAACTACACTGAGGATCAGAACAGCCTGATGAAGTTTGTTGTTCTGTCAGTACTTTAACCCGTATACATGGTCTCATCTGTGCATCATGGGTATCTTGCATCATCTGGAAGGTATAATACGCCGACACTGTCACTCATCCTGTAAGATGACATATTTAAATGACACATTCAATCACTCTGCAGTTTCTCGCACGTCAACTGTCTTCTTGTTGCTGCTGCAGCTGTTACCGTCCTGCAGAAACATCTGCTCAAATTTACCATGTGACTGCAGTAAAAGTTGTAATTTAGTGAGGAATTCATGGTGAATCAGGGTGTCAGAGCTCCGCCGATGGTGTCCTTTTATATTTGCATATTATATATATATATATATATATATATATCGATTTTCATCTTACAATACATTTACATCATTTTCCAAAAGATTTTAAAGGGACAAAGTGATGTTGGTGACATCTTGTGTATGGAGCCCCGTTTGGGTCATAGTTCAATTAATAAATGAGTCTATTATTATGAAATACGTATCCATTATTATGGAATGTTTCTCATTATTATGAAAAGAATAATTATTATTAAATATATTTTTATTATTATTTAATCTTAGTTTAATGCATAATAGTTTATTTCAGAATGTCTTTTTTTTTAATCTTAGAATGAGTTTTTACATAATTGCTTCCTTTTTCATAAGAATGAGCTTTTACATAATAATGACATTTTGCCAGTGGGCGGGACCAGTGGTTGACCCGCATGCTCATTGGCTGATCCTTCTCCATGCAGTTGGTGGGGGACTCGCATCGAGCCTGTTGGCTAGCTCTCAGAGTAAGTCAGAAAAGGATCTTTCTCCTGTCGCCATGCCGTCAAAATCAAGTTTTCCCTACATTTCGCGCTACGTTTCTTAGTCGATGTCAACTTGATTAAGATTAAATAATAATAAAAATATATTTCATAATAATTACATTTTTTTTCATAATAATGGAAAATATTTCATAATACACATATATTTCATAATAATGGGAAATATTTCATAATAATAAACATGTATTTCATAGTAATTGGAAACATTTCATAATAATGGATATGTATTTCATAATAATAAACGCCTGTATTTCATTATAATAGACTCATTTATTCATTGAATTATGACCCAAACGGGGCTCCATACTTGTGAGTGTTCCAATGACTTTGTTTGAATTAATTGAACTGAAAGCATCAGTTACACATTATATGGCTGACAGGCAGCTTGCAAATGCTGGACTAAATGAATAAAAGATGTGTTGAGAAAAATAGTTTCATTTATTTAAACAGTGCAAATTGTTGCTTGCGAGCTTTTAAAGGTGGGACACGGGGGTTTTGGAAGAGAAGCTTAGAATATCGATACACGCGCGGCTGAAAAATCGATACTCTCTGGGGAAATAAAATATCGATATATATCGCAGAATCGATAAAGTCACTTAGCTCTAGTTTGTTGCTCCTGGTCAGGATCTGTTGATGTCACGTCTCTCCGTCAGGTTCAGTTTCGGTTTTAGCTGTTGGGATGTCACACTTAATGTAAAAGGTAAACGCCACGTTCCCAACCTGCTGCTCATCATCTCATAATGACATCATTTCTTTCCTTTATGTGACGCAGCGGCAGCTAGCGGGAGGATTCAGGGTGTAGTGTTGTGTAATGAATATTTATATCCAGCGGTACCATTTCTGACAGTCGACTTCCATGTCTTGATTACCTCGTTGCCTCATGAGTCTCGTGTCATTTGTTTCCAGACAGGGTAATATTTCATCGTGGATCGTATTCATCGGTACGAACGTAGAGGAAGTCTGTATGTTAAAGTAAATCCCCCTCAGCTTTGAGCCGGTTGGGTAAGTCAGAGAGGACCTCCACTCAGTCGTTCAGCGTGACAGCCGTCACACCGCAGCTTCCCAAGTATCTGACGGGAATCTGATTTGACAGTCGTTGTCAGAGGGTTTGCTTTGCACAGCGCCTTTGATTCGAAATGCCACCGCCGTCAACTGAAGGCTCTATTCACCAGTTTGAAGGGGCGGTTATCGATTGCCGGTCCTCCCTAAGATTGCATGTTCCCTCTCTTCAACCGAGACAGACGATCAGAGTCCGTCTGTGGCCGTTCCTCTCCTGCTTCTCCTGGTGTCACCTCACAAACTCAATTATCGGCCCGGCCATTCCTCCATGAGCAGAACAAGGACTGGAAAATCCAACTTGTCTATCAGTGAGTCAATACAGACTGCAGCAGCTCGCGTGTCCAAATCCTCCTGAACATACAGCAGCGTATTCAGCCTTTCATGAAGACTGACGTTCGGGATTTTCTCCTTCTATTCTTCTGCCTTTCACCGCGGCTGTGTGGGATGTAGCGCTGAAAGACTATGTAATCTCAATTTTGTAGCACTGTTGACGCTCTTATATTTCTGAAATCAAACGGGTAGGGATGCGACAGCAAATCTAAAGAATAGGATGGGTTTTTCCTCAGAAAATGTCATTTAGTCAGCTTTAGTTTGCATTTAACGATGGCAGGGTTTTTGCACAATATTCAAAAAATGTATTGAAGAGGTACAAATGTCAACAAGCTGTCACCAGCGTGGTTCAAGTTAGCAACACAGAAGAGTCCAGAGAGATAATGTAAGTGTATTCAGCACATATTGGTGTAATGTAATGGACCAGAGGCTGCCAGAGGTTAACTGATGTTCATGTTCAGCTGCTTCCACCGGTCTCTGAAATTCCCTAAAAACACTTCTACTCCTGAAAGACAGAGGAGGTGAAGGTGGTCTGTCTGAATTAGAGCTGGGTATCGAAAATTAGAACCTTTCTGGTATTTACTGAGTTGCTTCACGCCGTTGAATATCGAGTATCATTGGATAACTGATTTTACCAAGGATCCAGTGTCATGATCGGGTGATCCACTCATCTAATGCTGTGATCCGGTGATCCAATCCCGTGATCCACTCATCCAATCCTGTGATCCAGTCATCCAATTCTGTGATGCAGTCATTCAATCCCGTGATCCAATACCACAATCAAGTCCTGTGATCCAGTCCCACGATCTGGTGATCAAATCCTATGATCCAGTCCTGTGATCCATGGATTTAGTCTCATGATCAGGTGATCCAGTCATCCAATCCCGTGATCCAATAGCACAATCCAGTCCCATGATCCAGTCATCCAATCCCGTGATCCAATACCACAATCCAGTCCTGTGATCCAGTCCCATGATCCAGTGATCCAGTCTCATGATCGGGTGATCCAGTCATCCAATCCTGTGATCTGGTCGTCCAATCCTGTGATCCAGTCATCCAATCCTGTGATCCGGTCATCCAAACATGTGATCTGGTCATCCAGTCCTGTGATCCAGTCATCAAATCCCGTGATCCAATACCACAATCCAGTCCTGTGATCCAGTCCCACGATCTGGTGATCAAATCCCATGATCCAGTCCTGTGATCCATGGATTTAATCTCATGATCAGGTGATCCAGTCATCCAATCCCGTGATCCAATACCACAATCCAGTCCTGTGATCCTGTCCCATGATCCAGTGATCCACTCTCATGACCGGGTGATCCAGTCATCCAATCCTGTGATCTGGTTGTCCAATCCTGTGATCCAGTCATCCAATCCTGTGATCCGGTCATCCAAACATGTGATCTGGTCATCCAGTCCTGTGATCCAGTCATCCAATCCTGTGATCCGGTCATCCAATCATGTGATCTGGTCATCCAACATGTGATCTGGTCATCCAAACATGTGATCTGGTCATCCAAACATGTGATCTGGTCATCCAGTCCCGTGATCCAGTCATCCAATCCCCTGATCCAATTCCACAATCCAGTCCTGTCATCCAGTCCCAGTCCTATGATCCAGTCCTGTGATCCACTCATCCAGTCCCATGATCCAGTGATCCGGTCTCATGATTGGGTGATCCAGTCATCCAGTCCTGTCATCCGGTCATCCAGTCCTGTGATCCAGTCATCGAATCCCGTGCTCCAATACCACAATCCAGCCCTGTGATCCAGTCCCATGATCCAGTCCTGTGATCATCTGGTCGTCCAGTGTGATCCAGTCATCCAATCCTGTGATCCAATCCTGTAATCCTGTGATCATGTCCATCATCATGTGATGGTCGTCCAGTCCCATCATCCTCCTGTGATCCAGTCATCCAGATCCATCCAGTGATCCCATCCATCCTCCGATCCTGATCTCAATCCAGTATCCGGTCATCCAATCAGTGATCCAGTCCATGATATCCGTCAGTCTGTGATCCATCCAGTCCTCGTCCATCCATCCAAGTCCAATCCTGTGATCCATCGTCTCATCCAGTCATCCAGTGATCATCCAATGTGATCTGATCCAATGTGATCCATCAGTGATCCATCCAATCCCTGATCCAATTCCACAATCCAGTCCTGTCATCCAGTCCTATGATCCATCCTGATCCACTCATCCAGTCCATGATCCGGTCTCAATGGGTGATCCAGTCATCCAGTCCTGTCTCCGGTCATCCATGATCCGTCATCGTCCCGTGAATACCACAATCCATTGTGATCCATCCCATGATCCCTGATCCAGTCTCATGATCGGGTATCCGTCATCCAATCCTGTGATCTGGTCGTCATCCAATCCTGTGAGTGATCCATCCTGTGATCTGTCATCCAATGTGATCATCCTGTGATCCATCCAATCCTGTGATCTGGTCATCCAATCCTGTCTGGTCCTCCATCCAAACATGTATCTGGTCATCCAAACATGTGATCTGGTCATCCAATCAAACATGTGATCAGTTCAGTCCAAATCATGTGATCTGGTCATCCATCCTGTGATCTCCAGAATCCTGTGATCGGTGATCTGGTCATCCAAACATGTGATCTGGTCATCCAAACATGTGATCTGGTCATCCAGTCCCGTGATCCAGTCATCCAATACTGACGTGACAAGGCAGTGGTAGTTTCCAACAACCCTTTTAGAAACACAACCTCACGTACAGTTTATAGTGACGAGAATCAGTGTGTGAGATTTTTTTTTATCTCTGCCTTCGTCTGCTTTGTGGAGGTTTTAATCCGGCTCTGTATCAACTGGCTGCCTGGTTCTGTGAGTAGATCCTCTGTAAGTTTTGTAAACAGCAGCTGGAGTTTCTGAGTTTCTTTTGACGGCGGAGGTCAGACGTTACACCTGGACTGCAGTTTTTTTTATTTTCCCTTTGTGAAGCTGCTGAGAATGAATGAAATGTTTTCTGTGTTTGTGTTTGTGGTTCATTGTTCAGGGTGAGAATTTAACTTCCTTGAGTTTCGTCTTTTGTCAACAGTTCAATAAATAATAATGGCCAAAAAAAAACAGTCTTCTGTTTGAGGACAGAGACCTGCTGGAGCCTGGTTTTAAGTTTGAAGACAAACCTTCATAAACAGCTGCAGCAGCAGAACCTGGTAGATTTAACACCCGTCCAGTAGTTTAGATGGGAATGATGGAAAAGGAGGTGGTCAGGTGCTGCTCCGGTGACCTGAACCAGGATGGATGATGGATGGATGGATGGATGGATGCATGGATGGACTGGTATTTGTCTGTATAAGTGCAAACATGGCAGAAGCTCTAACCAGCAGCGCTGCTGTCGCTGCTCTGATGTCATCACACCAGTCACCCTGAAGCTCCTTATTTCTCTGCTCCACAACCTCCGCGTGAAAATGACTAAAATGTTTCATTCTCTGACAAAAAACTAATAAGGAGAAAGTCTCCGACTCCCTCTGTGTCCCCTGCTGGCTTTAACCTTAGTTTTATTACCTCCTTTCCTCGCTCTTGTGTAACTTTCCTTTCATGTTTGCTCGACTGCATCCGCAGCACAAACAAAGCATTTGTTTCTGAACACAAATGACCTTCCCGCAGCGATCCGCGCCGCCATTGTTCAAGCTCCGCTGCGGTTTTCAACGCGCATCGATTCGCAGCCAATGCATTCTTGATTAGGTGTGGACACGGTAATTGTTTTCATTGCCTCGGATCGGAACGACGTCGGATCTAATGTGCTCCATCGATCTTTTGTTACGGGGGGAAATTGAGTTTGTCACCAATGTTCTATATCCCTCGTAGCCCACGTGTTAACCTTTTGGCCTCCGTCACCACATTTCTCTCTCAGTCCCGTCCTCCCCTCTTCCCTTTCCAATCTTTTTTCCCTCCTCTCTCTTTCTCCGTCATTTATGTTCTTTCTGTATGTGGGTGGCTGTATCTCAGTTGGTAGAGCGGCTCGTCCAGTCACTGAAACGTTCAGAAACGTTCTCAGCATCACTTGAAACCTGGAACCAAAGACCTAAGATGTTTAAGAGCGAGGTACCGGACCGGCTGTGCTAATATAACTAGGGCTGGGCAACGATTAAAATTTTTAATCGCGATTAATCGCATTATTTCCCTGATTAATCGCATTGTATACGCAAAATCAAATAATGAATTCAAAAGTAGTGTAAAATCCCCTTTTATTTAAATGTTCTGCTGCCATATGAACTAAAGTGCTATAACATTTGTATATCTCATCTTAAAAAATGTAAAATAAAATAAAGCTTATTGCCACTGCTGGGGCATTAATGTCATCCTGTTTTTATAAAAAATAAAAAAAAGTCTACAAACAAAATGATTGTGTCTCAGCACAATCAGAACATTAAAACAGGTAATTTCTGAGGTAACAGCAGAAACTTTTAACGGGGAGTTCAACTTGGCAGTTGTTACAAATAACCTTGTCTCTGTTGAATCCTCCGTCTGGGAGAATTTTAAAATGAAAGTGTCCATGTTACATGTCCATCATGTAACTTTACCAATTCATGTATCATTCATTCTTTCTATTTTCAATTGTCAATCAAAAATTTTTAAAATTAAAAAGTGACATTTCAATATGTTTTTCGTTTTTTAATTTATAAGAAAAAAAAAAGGAAAAAAATGCCTGGGTTTTTTTTAATATTTCAATTTTAGACTCGGATCAAAAATACAAAATGAAAAAAATGGTCCACAGGACTGAATTTGTTTTATAATCAATAACTGGACTTTCTGTTGTCATTACACACCTGTGCCACTAGATGGAGCCGCACTGCAGTAACTAGCTAGAGAACAGCAGGACAGTGAACACATGGAGCAGATCTGATGGAACATGGAGGAATGACACCAAAGTTTTTGTTTCAGTCCAAATATTTTTTTCAGACAGAATTGTTAATATTGCTACCTGAGTTGGTACCCGAATTGTTAAGTATACAGATTTTTATGGTTTTTCATGTCTGTTCTAGGTTTTTTCGCATGTTTACCTGCCAATTGTCTTCCGGTTCCGGCCAGTAACCGACCTTTCAAAACAAAAGCATATGAGCGCGTTAACGCGCGATAAAATAATTGTCGGCGTTAATAAATGAATGCGTTAACGCGATAATAACGGGTTAACTTGCCCAGCCCTAAATATAACGTAATACTTTCAAGCCGCTTTCATCTCAAAATAACGACACACAACTGGCTTATTGTCGGCGTAATGATGGTTAAAGATCAGAAAGGCAGCCCGGTTCGAGAGCTGAGACTTGGTACTTACATTTTTGTTTCTGTCCCGGCAGTCGGAGTGCAGAGCCAGTCCCAAGAAAAGCCCGGAGCCGGCGGTGGACCTGCTGGGTTTGGGTAAGACCAGAACCGCCTCCTTCAGCCTCCTTCACCCCAGTAGCCCATCAGGCAACGACTTTAAACGTACGCCCAGCGCGTCAGACGTGCACGTTGAACCAGTAATGTCAGGTGTAATTACCTTTTTACACTGATGCTTTAATCATTTCAGCTTAAGTAACATTAACCTCCCCCCACCCCCCCCACCCCCCACCCCCCCCCCCCCCCCCCCCACCCCCACCTAATTACTGGGGGAAGGTTAATGTCATCAGGCTTTATTTAAGTCACGTTACACACTTTCATAACTTTTATTATACCGTCTGGTTCTCACCCCGTCATTAACAGCTCACAGTGAGCAGATCATTCCAGAGGAAAAAAAGAGTAAATATAGCTTTACAATACTGGATACTGGATAAAGGTTTCAAGTGCAGATATTTAGAAAACTGTGAACATTCCAGTTACGCTCTGAAAAACAGAATAAAGTCTTTGGAGTCATTGATTTATATTTGTATTAAAAAATGCCTTTAATTCTGGGTTTTGGTGCATAAAAATATTTTTAAAAATGGTTTGTAAAACCTTGTTCCAACAACAGCATGCAACCCCCTTTTTTTTTAATGTATTTTTTTTTAATTTTTCTATTTATTGAACAAAAATGAAGCCCAAAAGTCCAGAAATCAATGAATCCGGTGGGCGGGACTACATATCTCCTGACTGCATCATCAGCAGCTCATCAGCAGGTGCACACGCTTCCATAAAAACAGGTGCTTTCAGAGGCAGCATCCAGGTGTGTGTAACACAGTGCCAAGAGGGAAAGACATCAGCAATGGTCTGATCCCTGTTTTACATGTCAATGCTGGACGATGTGACCTCAAACCGATAACGAGATTAACTGAACTTTTTACCTCGTTGCGATTAATGGCAGATTAGTTTTGTCATATATATATTTTTAATATGCACAACAGTTAAAACTGGGTTATTTTAAGGAAACAGTACATATCCCTGTGATTTTAAAATAAACGCAGTTTGAAGGTAATGACAGATTTGTTTTAATCATGATATATTTATACATTTTATTACCTAAAAATATCTTTTTTAGATTAAAAAAAAGATTATCTTGCAATGAAAAAGAATGAATAAATTGGCATGGGCAAGGAATCATCGGTTATGTGTTGCTCGTTTCGTTGGACCACCTTTACTTTTGATGACGTCACACATTCACCCTGACAACATGTTGATCACAACGTTTAATTACCTACGTCCAGAGTCACAGAGATCTTGTATTGACGATGATGAGAGGCGGACGGCTGTGAAAAGTCTTCTCCAGCACATCCCAAGGATCCTCAGTGGGGTTGAGGTCTGGACTCTTTCACAGCTGGAGCCCCATGAATCCTGATGTCAGCTGACCTCGTAAGGTTGCTGAAGCTGGACCTGCGACCCAGGATCACAGCTCCGCCCCCAAAGGCTGGTAGGTAGGAACCAGGCATGATGGGAGCATCTCTTCATCGTCCTCTCTTCTTCCCTTGATGCTCCTATCGCTCTGGAACAGGGTCGATCTGGACTCATCATGACCCTCTTCCATTGCTCCAGAGTCCAGTCTTTATGGTCCCCAGCAGACTGAAGCCAGTTTCCTCCTTTCTTTCTGTCTGGAGATGCTCTCACTGTCACTATTAAACGTGGTCGAGACTTCTGCTGAGTGATTGCCGATCATCATCATTCAAGATTTTATTCCGACCACATTTCTTTCCTTACAGGAGCACGGAGAATCTGATGAATTTTCAAAACGAAACACGGAACAAAACTGCCACAAAAACCAGACCGCAACGTTCTGAGTCCGCGGTTAGAGAAGCAGCTGTTGTTGCACATCAATCTGGGTCGTAAAACCATTTCCAAGCAACCCGCAGTTCACTGTTCTCCAGTGAGAGAGATTAATCACAAGAGGGAAGCTTTCAAGACAGCTTCCATTCATCCCAGGAGTGGACGTCTCAGCACATTTACCCAAGATCAGACAAGAGCCAAGACAGAAAAAAAGCCTAAAGCTTCATCTCAGAGCCTCCAGGCCTGACTGAGCATGTTAAAAGTTAAAATACATGACAGCGCTAAAACTGAAGTAGAGTTTGTGTGGAAGAGTTTCCAGGAAACTGCATCTGAACAAAGCACAAGACCTCTGGATCAATGTCCTACGGACAGGTGAGACCACGGTGGAGATGACTGGAGAAAACCAAACCCAGGAGAAACACCTGACACTCTCTGCAGGACACCAGCAGATCCACAGCAGACTGTCTGAAACGTAAAACATGAGTCAAGGTTTTGGTACGGTCCAATCAAAGACCCAGAAACCTCAATGAAGTCGACGTCATGAAGAGTGAACATGTGAGACGCTGATGAAGTCAGACAGGAAACAACTGCTGAAGGTGGATCTAGAAGCTACTGGACCGATTTTATCGATTCTGTGATATATATCGATATTTTATTTCCCCAGAGAGTATCGATTTTTCAGCCGCGGGTATCGATATTCTAAGCTTCTTTCAAAACCCCCGTGTCCCACCTTTAAAAGCTTGCAAGCAGTTGTCGTAACCTGAAACATTCGTAAGTAGAGACGTGTTTTCCATGTAAATGCTCCTAATCCGTTCCAAGCCTCCCCAACATTCGAACATAATTTTGTTATAAATTATAAATAATACATGAAATGAGATAAAAACCTGTAAGAAATACATGTTAGAACTAGAAAAGCACTCGGAGAGCGCAGATCCTCCACTAAATGCGCAACAATTATCGAAAAATTTGAAAGTGAATCCAGAATCCAGGATTTCTTCCGGATCACACCCAAAATGAAATCAGTTCTTCCTTTTCACATTTCTGACAACTCCTGAAAATTTCATCAAAATCCATCCATAACTTTTTGAGTTATCTTGAACACAGACAGATAAACGCCGGCAAAAACATAACCTCCTTGGCGGAGGTTATAATTGTTCGTTTACCTGGGTTGCTGGGTTACGCTCATACAGACAAGGGGCCCTCCTAGCCAATGGGATGCCAGGAAGATGCTAGGCAATAGCCAATGGCAGAGCAGCTCGGACGCACCGCTTTAAAACAGATACAGAGCAGCTACAAATATGTTTACGTTCGCTAAACTCTGGGAGCTGCGAGTAGCAGCGCTACTGTATTTTTTCCTTTCATATCCTGAAATTTCTTTCGTAACTTGAGGCAATATTTTCCCGCTGAGGCGTTACGTAACCTGAAAATTTTGTATGTAGAGACGTTCGTAAGTAGAGGTATCACTGTAATGGGTAATTGATGCTTTCAGTTCAATTAATTCAAAGAAAGTCATTGGAACACTCACAAGATGTCACCAAAATCACTTTAAAATCTTTCGGAAAATGATGTAAATGTATTGTAAGATGAATATTGATATATATCGTATTGTGAGCCGAATATCGTGTATCGTATCGCGAGATTAGAGTATCGCTACAGCCCTAGTGGACCGTGGGGCCATTTGTCTTGGCTTCATTTCCGTTAAATTATAGAACGGTGGGAAAGAAAAGTTAGATGTATTCCCCTGACAATTAGCTTCGATGTTTTTATTCCAAAAAACAAACCACAAAACAAAAACCACCTGCACTTGACGTCTTAAAAACAGAACCCTGAACATCAGACAATTAAAAAAAGGAGAGAAAGAAAACATTAAAAAGTTGCAGAGCTCAGAGGTGGTTTTAAAGGAGGGAGGCAATTAGGCTCCGCGTACGTTTGTGGCCTCGAAATTTAGAGCATAAAAGGAAAAAAGATGCGAGAGGGCATTAAAAGCCTCCGAGTCAGCGGCGTAGCAGGATGAACAATGTGCATTAACAGAGCAGCACTCAGGACTGGAGCTGAGCATCTAAGATGTCTGCAGAAAGCTACAATTGAACCTGTCACCAGGGAATACAGATCAAAGATCAGATTCAGCGAATTTCATACGGTCCCCTGCGCCGCGGTAAAAAGCGAGAGGTTGTACCCGCTCGTGTAGTTTCACTTGTTTTGGATAATTGGACCTCCACTCGTGGTGCCGCCAGACTGAAACGCGCTCCCCGTCAACGCCGGCGCTCCGGCTGTAAATGCGTTTCTCCTCCCGCCGACAGGTTTCTGATTCCAGCTCATTTGCAGCTCAAGACTGTTTCTTCCCCGCTGTAATTTTCACAGAATAAAACAGCTGCTAACAGCTGCATCCGTGGACGCGGTGGTCAGGCGACAAACAACGTCTTTAGCTTAATCTCACAACGTTAGATGAAGGGACGCTGATTAGATGCAAACTCGTACGAGGCTGTCGTTGCTTCAGAAGAATTGCTCCCGAGAACCAATAATTCCACAAAATGAAAATAATCTTTTCAGCTCAGCGAAGCGCCGCTTCACTCCTGCCGTAGAGTGATTAAATTAAATTAAAAGCAACTGCTCCGTGTATACCTGGACGCCTTTAGTGCCAATAAAAACCAATAAAAGCGTGAAGAGAAAGCGTTTATTGTTTATTTTACGAGGATATTCTAAAACGGCGTGGACATATTTGCTGGTGCCCATAAAGTGATCGTTAATCATCGCATTACAGTCGCTAATGCTTTAACCTAAATCATCACAGGCGACTTCGGTAGCCCGTTTAGAGAGAGGAAACTCACCACCGTGTAGTTTGTTATCACTGTGTGTGAACCGGATCAGCACACTGAAGGTGAACGATCAGCCACCGTCTACAGCTTCTTGGTCCTGTGACTGCAGCTACGAATGCTCCTGAGGAGCAGAAGGTCAGCAGGACGTTAGCCGACCTCCCAGGATGGTAACGCAACAAGTCATGGTGCTCAAGACGGGTCAGTAGGACAGCGCAGATGGTTGACGAAGAGCCAAGAAGACCTCCAAAGAGCTTTGAGCTGGACTCTGGAGGCCGACGTCCATCACATTTTCATTCACCTTGCTGCAACCTGGTTGGACCCCTTTTACCTTCAGAACTGGCCCAGTTCTTCGTATCACAGATTGGAGGGTGTTGGAAACGTTCCTCAGAGATCTTGGTCTGTTTTGACATGACAGTTTCACCAGCTGCTGCTCATCCATGATGAGAACTTCCTGTTCCTCCAACATCCCAAAGCTGCTCTACTGGACTGAGATCTGGAGACTGTGGAGACCTCTGGAGGACAGTGGACCAGTTAGAGATGATCATGGTTCATCATCCTGCTGGAAGCATCCATCAGAAGATGGTCCACTGTGGTCATGAAGGGATGGAGATGGTCAGCAACGATCCTCAGGTAGACTGAGGTGGTACTGAGAACATCTCCTCCACACCATCACACCACCAGCAGCAGCCTGAACCGTTGATACCAGGATGGATCCATGATTTCATGTTGGTTCCTCCAAGTTCTGACCATCTGGATGTTGCAGCTGGAATCCAGACCAGACAACGTTCTTCCAGTCTTCTGTGGTCCAGTTCTGGTGAGTCTATGTGAACTGTAGCCTCTCAGGTGACAGCAGTGGATATTTTCTCCTTTTGGACCACGTTCAGACTCACTGAAATCCACTTTCTTCTCCATTCTGATGCTGGTTTGAACTTCAGAAAGTTGTCTTGACCTCTTCTACATGAATAAATGCATCGAGTTGACGTTTGACGACGAAGCAGCTCATTCAAAGACAGAAGAACAGCAGTAACTTCATTCTCAGTCTCGTCCAGCCAACTACAGGTCGGACTGGGTCTCAGTGAGGACCGGTGATGTTGTCAAAAAAAAAATAGCATCACAGAGAGAAGAAAGGAAAAAGAGGCACAAATACGCTGTCATTCTGTAGGTGGTCCATCCCAAACCCAACATGACCCTCAGACAAGAACCGGACCGTCCACAGGACAGGAAACTGAGCGACGTTGGTATACGAGGTCCAGTGCAGAGAGGAGCCCACAGACCTTTACAACTAAACAACAACAAGCAGGAAAAGCCAGCGTTGAGTCACACATTGAGTCGACAAAAGACTGTAACGACACCGTTAAATACATTTTACTATTAATGTATAATAGTTTATCAATAATTAGTGAGTTCTGGTGAGGCAACTGTGCCTTAATCTCCAGTGTATGCAGCAGAGATGGTCATTGTAACTGATAGCAGCGTACAGGACAACCGTTGTCAGTACAAGACAATGAATTAAGGAATCACAGTCATTTTAACTACTTGTTATCACATTTGAGCCTCGAGCTACGTTCCTCTCAGCCAGCCTCAGAAAAACCAGGATTAGATATCCTGCATTAGATACTAAGAAACGGGTCATAGTGACCTGATGCAATTTTCAACCAACAGACCCACCGGAGTGACGGATTCACTGATTTATGACTTCACAGCTCAGGAGCTCCAAACTTCCCTCCAGTCACTTTGAACTGATCTTCTGGATGGAAGGATTAGGGATTAGAAACGGATTTACTAGGGCTGGGCAAGTTAACACGTTATTATCGCGTCAACGCATTCATTTATTAACGCTGACATTTATTTTATTGCGCGTTAACGCATGTTGCTCAAATGTTTTTGTTTTGAAGTCTTTTACTGGCTGCTGTGGAACCAGAAAACAATTATCAGGTAAACTTAAAACAGACATGGAGAACGGTAAAAATCCGTGAACTTTACAGTTAAGGTATTATCTCAGGTAGCAATATTAACAACTCTGTCTGAAAAAGAAAATTCTGGACTGCAACAAAACTTTCTCGTCATTCCTCCATGTTCCATCAGATCTGCTCCCTGTGTTCACTGTCCTGCTGTTCTCTAGCTGGTTACTGCAGTGCAGCTCCATCTAGTGGCACAGATGTGTAATGACAACAGAAAGTCCCAGTCCTCCATTATAAAAAATTCAGTCCTGTGGCCCGTTTTTTGATCCAAGTCTAGAATTGAAATATAAAAAAACTGGCATTTTTTTCTTTTTTTTTGTGGTTAGATTAAAAAATGAAAAACGTAATAAAATGTCACTTTTTTTAAATCATTTTGTTGGATTTTGTTTGTAGACTTTTTTTTTTTCTTCTAAAACCAGGATGACATTAATGCCCCGACAGTGGCAATAAGCTTTATTTTATTTGACATTTTTTAAGGTGAGATTTACACTAAATATGTGTTACTGACAAGTGCTGATGTTAAAAGTGTTTGAACAACAAATGTTATGACACTTTAGTTCATATGGCAGCAGAACATTTAAATAAAAGTGTATTTTACACTACTTTTGAATTCATTATTTGATTTTGCGTATACGATGCGATTAATCGTGATTAATCAGGAAAATAATGCAATTAATCGCGATTAAAAATTTTACAAAATAAAAATATTTACAAAGACAAAGAAAGTCCGGTGGCCTTGATTCAAACCTCTGAGAGTTACCATGACCAGGATGAGTCCACGGCAGAGCACTTCATCCTGTCAGATATCATTTTATTGTATTTTTGCTGTTTGTCTATTAATCATATGGTTTTATTTTTTTTACCAGTGAAGCACTCTGGGTGCTTTATTAATCCATTTGACCTCCTTGATAAATTCTCCGGTGTCACTTTTCCAGTAGGACACTGTTCTCCGTCTCCTGCCTGCATTTTAATGGCATTTGTGCTTTATTGAAGAACATGACAGCACAACGGCTGAAAAGACGGAGCACACGGAGGAAATGACATTCAACAAATGTCAGGAGCGTGATTCAAACCTGTGACATTTCCTGCACGCGTTACGCGCCTGGCCCACAAACCAGCCAGCTTGTTGACCCAAACAGCAGCGATGCAGAACAAGCAGATGGGGGGGGCGTTTCATTATGAATTATAAATGTGTATTATGCAATCAGGTTGCGTTTCCCCGGTCCGGGAAGGATCGGGTTGGACTCTCAGCCGGGTCTCACAGTGGAAAAAGCCAGCATTGATCGGAAAATTCTCAGCCGCAGTTTAGAGGGGAGAGAGTGGACGCCCCGCTATAAATAACCAGCACTACACACCTTCCAGCCATATCAGGTGGATGAGATTTCAGAGATAATCAATAAGTCAAACGCATGGCAGTACGCCTCCAGCAAGCCCTCCATCCATCTCCCTGTCGCTCCGTATCTCAGGTAGCCGTTCTCCGCGGGCATCGATGCGCCTCTTTCTCTTCTGGCTTCTGTTTATGTGCGTATTGACAGTCCAGTTAATATCAGCAGCTGAGCAGATTTCAGGAAAAAGAAAGGCCAGAGTTGCTTTAATTAACGAAGCTACCATCAACCATCGCAGTAATTAACCCTGCTGGACTGATCGTCCATTCACACCACACGGGGCTGATGTTACCTGAGGACCTGCAGTGGGTCAGAAATGACACCCGGACGTCTGCGGGTCATTCAGCTCAGTCGGACAGGATGAGCGAAGTCTGTTGTACTGTGAGTTACAGATGTTAACTCCCAGATGTGTCATCACAGCATTTTTGTTAAACATTTGACATTTAATCAGCCAAAGCTTTGACTCGTGATATGAATCCTTGCCTCGTTTGTGCACAGTTACAGGGAAATATTGAATCGGACGGATCCGATCATATAAGCTGGGAGATAAGATGCTGCTTCATCTCATCGTGACTCGTCTGCTCTGGACTTTTCTTTCTTCTCCATGTGAAGCTGAATGCCGACTGACTTCTTGATTTCTTTTTTTTTTTTTCCCTCAAAAGAAATGTCATATGTGTGGTGGATATAATAAAATGCCACTATACCAACCGCATCTGCCATAATCACCCCTGGAACGAGACAGAAAAGCAGTGAGAGGTTGTTTTTCAAATGAACAAACCACTGAATTACTGGGAAGTGAATTTTTTATGACCTCTGTGTTTCCTGAAATAGAGAAGTTGGTAATTTGGGGTGAAATTTTGACTTTAAAAAGCACAGACGTGTAACATTTCTACTGGATTTATATCACAGCTGCCATCTGCAGTTATTACAGATTACTGAAGATCCTCAGGTCACACTGGTCCAACACTTCCACCTGTCTTTAGTGTCAGATGGATAGATGGATGGATGGATGGATGGATAGATGGATGGTTGGGTTGATGGATGGTTAGATGCATGGATGGATGGATGGATGGATGGGTGGGTGGGTGGATGGATGGTCAGATGCATGGATGGATGGATGGATGGATGGATGGATGGATGGAGATGGATGGATGGATGGATGGATGGTCATGATGCATGGATGGATGGATGGTCATGGATGGATGGATGGATGCATGGATGTCATGGATGGATGGATGGATGGTCAGATGCATGGATGGATGGATGGATGGTCAGATGGGATGGATGATGGATGGATGATATGGATGGATGTCATGGCATGGATGGATGGATGGATGGTCAGAGGCATGGATGGATTGATGGATGGATGGATGGATGGTTGGGTGGTTGCATAGATGGATGGTTGGGTTGATGGATGGTTAGATGCATGGATGGATGGATGGATGGATGGTGGTCAGATGCATGGATGGATGGATGGTCAGATGGATGGATGGATGGATGGTCAGAGGCATGGATGGATGGATGGATGGATGGATGGATGGATGGTCAGATGCATGGATGGATGGATGGATGGATGGATGGATGGATGGATGGATGGTCAGATGCATGGATGGATGGATGGATGGATGGATGGATGGATGGATGGATGGATGGAGGCATGGATGGATGGATGGATGGATGGATGGATGGATGGTCAGATGCATGGATGGATGGATGGATGGATGGTCAGAGGCATGGATGGATGGATGGATGGATGGATGGTCAGAGGCATGGATGGATGGATAGATGGATGGATGGATGGTCAGAGGCATGGATGGATGGATGGTTAGATGGACGGATGGATTAATGGATGGCTAGATCTCCAACCACTAACAGGTAACGTATGTGGTCACCTGGCAACCACCCATATTAAAGATCTCTTGAAACCGTTCCAGGACTCCAGACTCTCCAGGACACTTCCTGAAACTTCCTGTTTAAAACAACAAGAGCACACGACAACAGTCTGTCTCCAGAATCTAGAAGGTGTCAAGAACCAATCACGTCTCAGATCTGGAAGTTTTCAGAGTTTCCTGCTATAACTGAGGCCGTTTTCACCTGTTGTTACTGAAATCACACACCTGGATGTCTTTTCCCAGCATTCCATCTCACAAACAACACAGAAAAACCTCAGCTCTGTTTTCCTCTTCTACATTTTAATTTTAAAAGCAAAGAAAAAAAAAACATTTTTAACATTTCATTCATTCTTGTTTTTTGAAACCTAAAAACAACAATCGAACAAAAAAAGCAATTATTTTTTGTTTTTCTGTTCTAAAAACCAAAGACATTGATCTGCTTGTTTATCTACCTTTAAACTTTATTTCTTATTCCATTAAGGTCCCTTATTATAAATTCTGACCTCTAATATTGATGAAGCACCATAGTAGAGTAGTTTTAATCTGATCTGCAGATCATTTTTGTCTCACTATTAAAGTCATCTTACCTGCACATATCTAGAATAAAAATTATCTTGGTTACACAAATAATATTATTTTTGAGTTTTTGGAAGCTTTCTTACTAATTGTGGAAACCTGTATCCACTGGGTGGCAGCACTGGTC
>JAGFBZ010001704.1:0-55000 GCA_018398805.1 Hirundichthys speculiger
GGCAGGGTAGCGTAGGGTTAGAGGGTTAATGGGGGCCGCGGTTTGCTTTCCACGAGGAATTTTGAAGACCTGCAATCAAGAGGAGCCACATTGTTGCTGTCTGAGTAAATCATGCAACTCTTTTTGTAAGTTTAAACAGTTTACCATGTGCTTTAATTTTATGGAGATCCTTTGAATAAAACTTCAGAAGTGATGTTTAAGATGTTGTCATGTATGTTTTGTGGATGTATATCCCTATACTTTAAAACCACCTGGTGACTATAATATCTAAATGAGATTATGGGTAACCTTTAAAAAAAAAAAAAAGGATTTGGCAGTGACTGGGTTTCAGTGAACTTTAATACAACAGTATAATAAAGAATAATGTTTAAATTCCACCACAGGATCATTTCCTGTTGGCTGTCCTTACATCAACTTTTTGATACATGATAATTTTGCTTAAATGAATAAAGGATTAATGAAAATGTAGAGAAACAGCGGTGAGACCACTGGCTGCTGTTCATCTCCACATCTTCGTGGTGGATGTTTCTAACCTGGCTGTCTTGTTCTTGAACGTTCCAGCAGTTTCCAGACTTTGACGGACACGTCAACCTCAGTGGTCTTGACTTCTGTTGATGTTGGGAAAAGATTTTCTTCACCAAAGAAAGGCTTCTTTAGCTGTCTTTCAGACCTTTTTGTAGGGGTGCACGATATCAGGAAATTATGACGTCATTCCGATAAGTCCGATATCACGACGAATAACATCTATATTTGTCAACACGGCAGTGCCTCGCTCCCTCTGAGCCTTGAATGACCAGCAGTGAATGTTATGTTCAAGTTACGTTGGCATAATCTGAAAAACGAATACTCAATAAGGAAAATCAAGAATACCCCCTCATGCCAGAAAACAACTCGGTCATAATTTTAGTAGTTGGTAAGTTGAATTGATGTTCACAGTATTTTCCCACATGTTACACATAAAAAATAAAAATAGAAAAGGCTGAAAGAACGACTAGCAAATGAGGAAATGTGAGAATTTACGTTACACCTTGAATGCAGCCTCCAGAATGCGCTGATCACAACAAACATGGCGGCGATGGCATGAAGTTAATTAAAATTTCAGAAGAAGATAGTTGGCTGATTATTTGTGACGAATGCTCCAAGCAAATTCCACGAGGAGGGAAGAACAAGTTTTAATACGTCAAAACCTCATCAGCCACCTACAACATAGCCATCGCTTCTGTGGAGTTTTGAAATTGTGCTAATGAGAGTTAATGCTAAAGTGAGCTAATGCTAACGTGAGCAAGTCTCCCCTCCCCTCCCCTCTGCTCTCCCTCATTTCTCATCTCAAGCTTCCATGAGATAAAACAAACAAACAAAAAAAAAAAAATCACTGAAACTCATTTACTTTAAAGGTATTAATTAAAATGGAACCACAAGCCAAAATCCTTTAAATGTTAATCCTTTTAGTTAGTAATTCTGATGCATGTATTTCCATCAGTTCCAGGAGCCTTTATTTTTTTTTTATATCAGTCAGTAATAAACCTTATTAAAGTTGATGTTTGATAGCTTTGCAAAAATGTTTGAGGCTTGCCAATAGTTTTTCATTGGAATAAATATCTGTACATTTAAAGAGTAAAAACTATTATTGATTTTGTTCATAGTATTGACGTAATGATCTGACGTGTATAAATATATATATATATATATTAGGGCTGTCAAAGTTAACGCGTGATTAACGCAAAATAATTTTAACGCAACTAATTTTTTTAATGCGCGTTAACGCGACACAGCCTGGCCGTTTATGTACAATAGTAGAGAGGAGAGTAGGTTTAATGAGCCTCGGGCCCCGCCGTAGTTGTAGTCCTGTAGTCCTGCGTAGTCCTGTCAAAACAGGAAGTTATGCACTGACCTCGATGTCCATGCCGCAGACAGACAGACGTAAACAAACCGTTAGCAGTAGTTGGATACAAATAATAAATGGATACAAAAGATACTATTTTGAATGGTAAGTTCAGCTTCAAAACCTTGCCTGATGGCTAACTCCACAAGATAAATGTTGTTTGTTTGCTGTCGATGTGAATTTAGTTACCACCGGAGTCCCGACTACTGAAATATCACTTGTCGGCTAATGAGAGCGCTGATGCAGAGAGCCCCCCCCCCGTTTGAAGCAAATAAACGGAAATATTTTGTATGAAGAACATAAGAGAAAATATTGAGTATATATATATATATATATAATATATAATGGATTTGGCATTGTAGCAATAAATAAACATGCATTTGTTTTGCATAAGGCAAGCATTTGTGTACTCTCATATTAGGCAAGGCAACTTTATTTGCAACTTTATTTGCAATTCAATTCAAAGTGCTTTACAGATGCAGTCACAAGAAGGCAAATAGAATCATTCCATACAAGCATAAAAATAATCAATAATAAATAAAAATTAATTAATGAAAAAATTAATTAATTAAATTAAAAATGAAGAGTGCAGATAAAATCCTTCCAGTCATCATCTTCACATCTAAACAGAACTGTTTTCAGTCTGGATCTGAACATTGTCAGAGTTCAGGTCTGTCTCACATCTTCTAGGAAGACTGGTTCCAGATTTTAGGAGCATAAAACTGAAATGCAGCTTCACCTTGTTTAGTCCTGACTCTGGACACCAGCAGGAGACCACTACCTGAGGTTCTCAGAGTCCAGGTTGGTTCATATGTCTCTAACATGTCAGAGATGGACTTTGGGGCCATGAAGAGACTTAAACACAAGTAGAGCTGTTTTAAAGTCTATTCTCTGAGTGACAGGAAGCCAGAGACCTCAGGACTGGACTAATATGGTCGTATTTCCTGGTTCTAGTCAGGACTCGTATTAATAAGAGTAATACAACTAGAAAAAGATCCGTATAAGGTAGATTTAGAACAGATAAAAATATGTGATTAATTTGTGATTAATCATGATTAACTATTGACAGTCATGCGATTAATCTGATTAATTATTTTGAGAAATTGACAGCCCTAATATATATATATATATATATATATATATATATATATATATATATAGATATATATATATATATATATATATATATATATATATATATATATATATGATATTGATGTATATGTGTGTGTTATCAGGTATCGGCCTTTAAGAGCTTGAAAGTTATCGGTATTGGTTTTAAAAAACCATTATCGTGCATCCGTACCTTTTTGGTTTTCACCCAGACATCTAAGGTTTTTTACTTTCTCTTATAGATTCATTTATTTTTCAGCCTATTGACGGCCTCCTTTCCTTGAGCTTCATGCTGGTGGCTCCAGTCAAACCAAATCTACCCAGATACCAACTCCAGACCTTTTATCTGCTTCTGTTGTCTTGATGTAATGAGAGTGGGCCTCACCTGAGCTGTTAATTTATTTTCAATCAGTTGTCCAAATAGTTTTATAGCTGTAACTTAAATATTTTTATGATACCTCTGATATTAAAGCTGAAAGTCTCCACTTTAGTTGCATCTTGATCGTTTCATTATACGAGGGAATATTATCTGTTAGTGCCAAATCTGCAGCATCACCATCTGCATCCAGACTCTAGTAAGATGGCACCATGAGGCTTTCATGACTGCAGATAGACGAGGCTGAACAGGTGAGGGACTGCAGAAGTTGGAGTCCTGGACTCGTCTCTGTGAAGCTGCTTCTCTCAACCACAGGAGCTGAACTGTGGTTCATTTATACTGCAATAATAAAATTTGCGTAATAGATGATTATTCTGCTAAGCTCAGCTTGATTAAATAATGTGATTATAGATCAGGCGTAATCATCATCATCATCATAACAATGTGTTAACGTGCTGTTGATGTCTGCATCTTCTGCCGGTATTCTTCCATGAACGGTTGAACTGTCTTCCAGACCTGCAGGAGAACAAGCATCCAAACAGTCACATGGTCACGATTCAGCTCAACCACCATCAGACGTTAGCTAGCTCATCTGTCAGGACTCACCTTTCGTGTTTCATCAGCGCATGAGCGGCCTCTATGTCGGGACTCATGGTGCGGTCTCTGTCCCAGGGACTGAGTAGTTGAGAAGACATGTCCACAGTTGGACAAAGCAGAGCAGGTTAATACCTGAACACATAAAGCAGATTCACTGCGTCCTGACTGTGACGTTTGCAGGTGTGTGCGCTCACCTGACCACAGGAGCGCAGCAGCTCGTGGACCTTCTCCAGAGGGGCGGTGGTCTTCAGAGGACGGGAGAACTCCAGAGCCTGGCAGGCCGCCAGCAGCTCGATGGCGAGCACTGCGGGACAGCTGCTGGTTAACGGGGTGAAAGTCTGGGATTAAGAGGGTCCTGGAGCTTTTTTTGAGGTTCTACCTTGTTCCACGTGCTCCACGACTCTCAGAGCTTTGCGAGCCGCCCAGCCGCCCATGGAAACGTGGTCCTCTGTCGCCGCGCTGGTGGACAGGGAGTCCACGGAGGACGGGTGACACAAAACCTTGCTCTCTGAAACTGCAGAGAGTTGGAATAGAGAGGACGACGAAAGAGAAATGAGCCTGAAGAACACGTGAGAAAAAGTTTCTGTGGTTGAGAGAATCTGGGACGACGTTGAACACGTGAATAAAAAACATAATTAATCTATTTTCACTTTCTTTTGACTCCTGTTTCATTCAGGTTGGTAATATTCATCCATTCATCCATCCATCCATATTCATCCATCCATCCATTCATCCATCCATCCATTCATCCACCCATCTATTCATCCATCCACCCATTCATCCATCCATCTCATCCATCCATCCCATCCATCCATCCACCCATCATCATCCATTCAGCCATCCATCAGCATCCATTTCCATCCATCCACCATCCATCATCCATCCATCCATTCATCCACCCATCCATCATCCAGGCCATCATCCATCAGGCAGCATCCATCCAATTCATCAATTCAGCCATCCATCCATTCATCCATCCAGGAATTCATCCATCATCCATCCAGCCACCCATCAGCATCCATCACACATCCCAGGCATCCACCATTCATCCACCATCTCACCCATTCATCCACCATCATCCATTCCATCCACCATCATCATCCATCCACCCATCCATCCACAGCCCATCCATTCATCCATCATCATCCATCATCCATCCATCCACCAATTCAGCATCCATCCATTCATCCATCCATCATTCATCCACCCATTCATCCATCCGTCCATCACCCATTCATTCATCCATCCATCCATCCATCCATCCATCCATTCATCCATTCATTCATCCACCCATTCATCCATCCATCCCATTCATCCATCCATCCATCCATCATCCATCCATCCATCATTCATCCATTCATCACCCATCATCCATTCATTCATCCACCCATTCATCCCTTCATCCATCCACCCATTCATCCATTCATCCATCCATCCATTCATTCATCCATTATTCCCATCTGATTATATATTTATATGTATTTATTTTTGCATCTAAGTCCTCCAGAACTTTCCAAAACTAAACTAAACTAACTGGGATAGTAAAGCTGGTTTTCTTTATTTTGCTCCACCTCTCCCATGTGACCCCTTAAGGTGTGCCACAGCACATGGACTGGGCCGTGTCAGGCCTGCAGGTGGACCAGTCCAGAACCCAGACCACCTCCTTCCCCGGCCATGACTTTATAAAGTGTAGTTGTGTGCTGAGGAACGTGCGTGGACACTGGAAAAAATGTCAGATGTTGCTCAGACGTCCCTCAGAGCGTCTTCACACCTGAATCACAGGTGGACTACCACAGTCCCGAACCATCAGACCGCTGGACGACATGACAGTACAACTGATACCAGAGCTCCCTTTCATCTGAAACTAGAACACCTGTTTCCACCCTTCTGCTCCGGCCCAGAGGCGTCTGAAGTCTCTCTGTACGAGGTTAATGTAGGACTGAAGACGTTAAAATCAGCACGACGGGCGCAGAGGCCCAAAGAGACGCACCTAAGGCCGCGGCGGTGCAGTGGGCAATCATGAAGCCAGAGTTCAGGCCTCCTTCTTTGACGAGGAAGGCTGGCAGTTCACTGAGGGAGGGGTTCACCAGCCTCTCAATCCGTCTCTCGCTCATACTGGCCAGCTCGTGCACACCTATGGCCAGGTAGTCCAAGACCTAAAACACAAACGTCACATCCTACTTCAGTCAGAGAAGAAAAGGACGAAGGTGCTTCAACAGAGGAACAAGCGTACCTCAGTCCACTACAAGGCTAATGGAGAAGCTGGATCTGATGCCTGCAGAGATATGTCATTTTATGACATATCTCTCTCTGTCTTTTCCGAAGCTGCCAAGATTAAAATCCAAGAATATCCGGCCCTCTCAACACAGAATGAGGACCCAAACATGACTTACCTTGGCTGGATACTCTCCGTGGAAGTTTCCTCCAGAAAACGTCTCCCCCAGTTCTGCAAACACCAGCTGAAATTAAGTTGAGGATTCATGATCTGTGTAAAAGACTGCCACCCTGTGGTACAAAACTGTCACTGCAGACTGAAACCCTCCAACATGAGCGGGAAAAACACACCGGATACCACTGTTGGGTTTGCAGTTTACTTTTTAACAATATAAGCACCTTTGTTTCCCAAATACATATTCAGATTCTTGATTTTATTCAATCAATGATCCAAAACTTAAAAGTAATCGATCCAAGGTCCAAGAAATCCTGGATTCTGGATCACTTTCAAATTTTCGATAACATTGCGGTCAATGGGGCCGAAAATTTTGTTTCTCAATATCTCCATTAATTATTGCCCAAAACTCATGAAATTTGACTCAGGGATTGACAATGGGAACCTCTATCAAATTTCATTTTTCAACGTTTTAAAATGTCCAAATCATTCTTTTTGTCATTTGTTTTTCTAAGTGAAGTACTTACTTCATAAAAAATATACGATGTTGGTTTTTTGCAATGTAAATAAATGGAAATTATAAGGCATTGAGGTTGTTTAATTTCAATATATTGACTTTGGAAACAAATATTGCATGAAATCTTTATAGCATTGTTACTTATTTTTGTGTGCATGACAAAATAAAGGAAGATATGGTAGATTTTTAGCGGTCCCATATCATCAGTGCTATATGTACGACTAATATTTATGGTGTAAATCGCTATATGGGGGAATTGTTGCACTTGGCGGAGGTCTGCGCTCTCAGAGTGCTTTTCTAGTTTTTTAATAAGACATAATAAAGTTTACAATACCAATATCCCTTATTTTTATGAGACAAATAAGAATGAAGCAGCATTTGCTCCTCTAAGACCATTGCTTATGTCTTCTCTTCTTGGCTTTGTGTTAGCAGCTTAATCACTGACAGGAGAAACCAACAAGCTTTAGTTTAATATCATTACAGCTTCTCAACAAAGCGGTCGAGCAGAGCAGCTCTAAAATCACTGAAGGCAGCTGTTTGTGGAGGATACAGGGTTGTCCGTGGCGCTGTTTATCTCAGTGGAAATCACTTTCTGCACAAACGCGATGGTGTCGTGCGCCACTCCGTGGACCTGCAGAGAAGATCACCGCTGGATAACATGCATCAACATTTAGAGAAGAGAGATTGTATTTCTGGAGATGGACATGGTCTACCTGCGGGATGCAGCGCAGGGTGTAAGCATCTTGAACACGATTGCGTGACTTTTCTACGAGAGAAGGAGGTCAAACAGGAAACATCACGATTCGTTCATCGTTTAAAAAGGAAACCCCGCAGGATGAGATGTGGTCCCACCTGAGATCTGAGAGGGGAAGACTTCAGAGTCGAGAAGAGATCGAAGCCTCTCAGCCACCTCCATCTGACCAGGATGAGGTCGCGCTGCATGGATCGCTGTGGAACAAGCATCACGTTAATATCCACAGCTGCCTATCTAGACAGGAGACTTTCAGCTGGGCTTCTACTTCTGGCTGACAAAAAGACATCACACCTTCATAAAAACTCCAGTTTCTGGAGGACTAGAAGCTCTAAACTTTCCGTGGCATTGTTGTTGTGTTTGTGGTAGAAAACTAACACTGAGATTCTCTCTGAGCTCAGATAAAAAATAAAAACCAGACATGAAGACTGTTCTTGACTTTGTTATTCGATCAGTTTCTTGGCTCACCCTGATGATAACGGACTAAAACTACCCGCGTAAGTTAAGTCTGTGTCGCAACCATAGACTGTAAAAGAAGAACTGGACAAACCGCCGGTGACATCATCAATGGGTTTTTTTTTAAGCTTCGTTCCACTCAACTTCATGCATGTTCTTACATGACTTCAAGAATGACTTCTACACCCCCAAATTTTCATGGAGAGTCTTAGGCCATGTTCACACTACATGACTAAGTCTGATTGGCAGTTGCAAAGCTCTCTGATTGGTAAGAGGCAAACAGACTATATAAAGAAGATCTGGAGGAACCCTCGAGAGACCTCAGGCATAAGTTTTTACAGAGTGATTTTGAAACTCATTATGCAAATGGGCGGAACGAGATGGAACATTACTAATTAATTCAGTCGCTGTTAGCTGTTTTAGCTGTTTTAGCTGTTTTAGCTTAGGATCTTTCATTTCAGTAAAAATATCCGTAGCATCTTTTCCCAGTCTGACGCGGAACAACTGATCCATGCAGTTGCAACATCAAGGTTGGACCACCGCGATGCCATTTTAGCTGGACTTCCAAACAATTCTCTGAATTAGACAGAGAATTGTTTGGACAGGAACCAGCTGGAACCAGGTTCCTGTGGAACCAGCTGCTGATCTGGATACGAAACACCGAGTCTAGCAGAGCTCTGCCGGGACCAGCCATCGCTCAGCTGAGTTCTTCAAAAGCGCCAGATCAGATAAAAGGCTGTGAAGACCCTGTAAGGCGCTGCAGACCCTATTCAGAGAGTTCAATGGACCTTCATAGAGCACCGTAAATCATCAACTGTCAGCCTGTCTGCTGTTTGGTGCTGGAGCAGGACGTACGCTGGGAATCAAAAGTCTTGGGGTTACCTGTGTGGAAGGCCTTGTTGGTGCCAGTCAGGGCCTCCAGAGTCAAAGCAGCGACGACGTCAGCTTGCCTGGCGACCCAGTACGCCCTCTCCACAGCCTCGGCTCCCAGACTTGTTATCAGCTGGGTCCCGTTGATCAGAGCGAGTCCCTGCACGAGAACCACAGACGCCATTTAAAACCACGTCAGGTAAAAACATGACCTCCAACCTGCATTAAACAGCAGAAAGTAAATCTTTGCATCGGTAAATTCCCTGAAAACTGTACTTTAGGAATGAATTCAAATACCTCTTTTGCTTTCAGCACAATAGGTTTAAGACCGTGGCCCTCCAGCACCTGTGGAGACAACAGCAGATATGGACACAGGTGCTTCAGGTTCATACATGGACACAGGTGCTTCAGGTGCAGACATGGACACAGGTGCTTCAGGTGCAGACATGGACACAGGTGCGTCAGGTGCAGACATGGACACAGGTGGTTCAGGTGCAGACGTGGACACAGGTGCTTCAGGTGCAGACATGGACACAGGTGCTTTAGGTGCAGACATGGACACAGGTGCGTCAGGTGCAGACATGGACACAGGTGCTTTAGGTGCAGACATGGACACAGGTGCTTTAGGTGCAGACATGGACACAGGTGCTTCAGGTGCAGACATGGGCACAGGTGCTTCAGGTGCAGACATGGACACAGGTGCTTCAGGTGCAGACATGGACACAGGTGCTTCAGGTTGGGACTGTACCAGGATGTAACCAGGTCATCTCGAACTCTGACTTTCAGGTAAATCTTTCTAGAATCTAAAACTACTGTGATGGAGCACCTGTGTTAATGAATGTGATTCATTAACGTTTCCAACAGCAGCACCAGTGTTAGGAAACGAGGATGATGTATTGGTGTTACTTTGTAACGACTGAAACTTCATGCTGGTCAGCCATTAGGAATGTTAGGAAGGTTTTAACTGGTGCACACGTGTCACATAATGCTTGCATGAACACCTAAATGTCACCTGAACACATGTAGAAGCCCTTAAAGGTCCCAGAGACGCATCAGCCAAAGAACCCTGAAGCTCTCAAAACCAACATGGTTGTTCTGAAGCAGCCGTCTATGGGCTGCCGAAAGTAAAAACTTGATTACAGTTTTCAAACTGATATGTTTTCAATATTTAGCTCATTTTCTTCACATTTAGCTCATTTTACACACATTTGAGAAAAATTTGGTTATATGTGAATGAAAATGAAATGTTAAATCTAAATGTTAAATGTTAAATCTAAATATTAAATCTAAATCTAAATGTTAAATCTAAATCTAAATCTTAATGTTAAATGTAAAATCTAAATGTTAAATTTAAATCTAAATGTCAAATGTTAAATCTAAATATTAAATATAAATCTAAATGTTAAATCTAAATTCTAAATCTAAATCTAAATGTTAAATCTAAATGTTAAATCTAAATCTAAATGTTAAATCTAAATCTAAATATTAAATCTAAATCTAAATGTTAAATCTAAATCTAAATGTTAAATGTTAAATCTAAATGTTAAATCTAAATCTAAATATTAAATCTAAATCTAAATGTTAAATCTAAATCTAAATGTTAAATGCTAAATCTAAATCTAAATGTGTCTCAGAGTGTAAAGCTAAATATTTAGAGAATTTGCAAATGTCCTATGAGACAGAGAGAGGATGGAGGACAGAGAGAAGTTGGAGGACAGAGGGAAGAGGGAGGACAGAGGGAGGAGGGAGGACAGATAGGAGGGAGGACAGAGAGGATGGAGGACAGAGGGAGGAGGGAGGACGGAGAGGAGGGAGGATAGATAGGATGCAGGACAGATAGGAGGGAGGACAGAAGGAGGAGGGAGGACAGAGGGAGGAGGGAGGACAGAGAGGATGGAGGACAGAGAGAAGATGGAGGACAGAGAGGATGGAGGACAGAGGGAGGAGGGAGGACAGAGGGAGGATGGAGGACAGAGGGAGGAGGGAGGACAGATAGGATAGAGGACAGAGGGAGGAGGGAGGACAGAGGGAGGAGGGAGGACAGAGGGAGGAGGGAGGACAGAGAGGATGGAGGACAGAGGGAGGAGGGAGGACAGAGGGAGGAGGGAGGACAGAGAGGATGGAGAACAGAGGGAGGAGGGAGGACAGAGGGAGGAGGGAGGACAGAGGATGGAGGACAGAGGGAGGATGGAGGACAGAGGGAGGAGGGAGGACAGATAGGATGGAGGACAGAGGGAGGAGGGAGGACGGAGAGGAGGAGGATGATAGGAGGACATAGGAGGAGGACAGAAGGAGGGGAGGGACAGAGAGGAGGGAGGACAGAGAGGATGGAGGACAGAGAGAAGTGGAGGAGAGAGGAGGAGGACAGAGGAGGAGGGAGGGAGGGAGGAGGGGGAGGGAGGAAAGGGGGAGGGAGGACAGGAGGGGAGGAGAGAGGATGGAGAACAGAGGGAGGACAGACAGAGGGAGGAGGGAGGACAGAGGAGGGGATGGAGGACAGAGGGAGGATGGAGGACAGAGGGAGGAGGGAGGACAGATAGGATGGAGGACAGAGGGAGGAGGGAGGACAGAGAGAGGAGGGAGGACAGATAGGATGGAGGACAGATAGGAGGAGGACAGAAGGAGGAGGGAGGACAGAGGGAGGAGGGAGGACAGAGAGGAGACAGAGAGGATGGAGGACAGAGGGAGGAGGGAGGACAGATAGGAGGGAGGACAGAGTGGTTGTTTCTCCATCATCAGTGATCTGATGGTGCTCTTCAGTCATCTGGCCAGTAGGTGTCACTGGTGAGGTCTGTTTCAACTGTTCAAACCCTCCTGTGATTCTCAAAGTTTCATTTTACCCAGAATCAGTTTCAGTTTGGGTTCCCGGTTTTTTCCACATGAACTCTAACTGTTATTATCATTATTTTAAACAGATGGTTCCATATAGAAACAGTGATTGGAGTGACAGACTCAGCTATCAGGAGACTCACGGTCTTCGCGTCGGCCCAGCCGCTCCGTGGTGACCACATCCTGCCTTCCCCCATCAGGCCCAGAGCCAGGTGAGACAGCGGGGCCAGGTCTCCGCTCGCTCCCACCGTACCTTTCTCTGGTACCCAGGACAGGCAGGAAGCTACCGGATAAACCAGTCAGTTAAACACATCAGTTCACCCAGCGTCCTCTAACCAACCCAGACTAGAACAGGAACCACATCAGTGCATCATTCAGGTCAGGTAACGAGTTATTACAGACTCATTAGTTCCATAAAAACTGTTCTCTTTGATTCATTAAATCTGCATTTCATTCAAAGTTAACTCATGTCATTTATTATTCATTCTTCTCTGTTGTTATGCATATATATAGTTTTATTATTCCAGATCATTTGTTCTCTTGTGAGCTGCTTCTGTCTTTCAGAAGTAGAGCTGCCTCGTTAACAGGCTCAAACGATCCCGTTAACGGGATTTCTCCTGTTTTTGACGGTTATCAAACCAACTGGAATACAAAATCAACACTTTACTGAGGTCATTTTCTTAATTTAAAGGAAATATTTGATTTGTTTCTGTGGCTGTAAACAGGAGATAAAGGCAGAGTTGTCACATCAGATCTCCATTATCTGGTTCAGACTGAAGACAGCTGAGGGCACGGTGGTGGAGGTGTCATGCTCTGAGGGCTGCACCCCATCCAGCGGTGCCTGCAGAGACAGCCGGGCCGTCTCCTAAGTCTATAACTGGACCCACGAGTGGATCCATCAGCAGATGAAGTGAGGAACTGGTTGAACATCTACCAGGACGGTGTAGCTCACGGACTTTAGCTTGCAGCAAAAATAAAGATCAAAGACTGGCAGATAGTTGTTTGACTGTTGAAGTTTACCACAGACGCCAACTGGATTATTACTGTAGCAGGATCAAGGACGTCGCCACCTGGAGTAGAAACAGAGCAGTGGACGTTAGACGTGAGTGAAACAGGAGGACAGAGTACCGTTGAAGGCCTTGATCATCGCCTCCAGGGTCTCCATGGAGACGCCGCTGCGGCCTTTTGCCAGGACGTTGATCCTCAGCGCCAGAAGCATGCGTGTCCTGTTAACGCTCAGCGGCTCACCCACTCCTGCACAGACACGGAGACACTGTCAGGCCGGATCCACTCAGCGAGGCTCGTCTCACAGAGAGACGTCTGTCTTTGTCCAGATGCAGCGAAGACATTTGAGCAACAGGAAAACGGATTTTCACAGCTGCACGTGTGACTGCACATCCAGGTTTTTCCATTTCTGCCACGATCTCCGGCTGCTTGGCAACAGGAGACGGCGGTGAGAAGGTTTCTGTTGCTACGTAAAGACTAAACTGGGACGACGTGTCTCTCCCCACGGCTGTTTGCACCTGAGGTTGAACCTGCAGCTGAAGGTTAGTTGTCCTCAAACTGTTTCACATTCACTTCTCAATGCTTCTATACCTGCACGTTTGCTTTAATCTGATACGTTAATGTCTAAGCGTTGCTTTTTCACCAGGATCATTAAACTGAGCACAATCACGCATGGACACACACACACAAACGGGGACAGAAATGATAATTGGGACGGCTCCATCAGCTCCATCAGCTCCAAATTTCGCAAAATAATTTTTAGGCATTAAACCACAATTTTTTTAAAAATCCCAAATTTTACAAAATCTTGAGTTTTGGACAAAAGCATTTTTTCATGTCATAAAAATGTGACATTTGTAGAATTGATCTAATGTTGTAAAGATCACAACTTTGTTCTAACAAACAAATTTCTGACATAAAATCTCAAATTTCATAAGATTATAAATTTTTGACATTAAATCACGACTTTTTGTTGTAAAATCACTAATTTTGGATTAAAGTTAATAATAATAACAATAATAATACATTTAAATTACTGTTATTATTATTATTATTATGATTATATAATTTATATAATAGTAATAATAATCACATTTTAAAATGAAATTCAATAATAATAATAATCATCAATCATCATCATCAATCATCATATTATTATTATTATTATTATTATTATTAAAAAAAATATGAATTATTCTATAAATAATTCAGCTTCTTAACTCCAGCAATTTTTTTTTCATAAAATCTCAAGTTCTGCAAAAATCTTTTTTTTTTTTTTTTTTTTTTTAACATCAAATCATAATTTTGTGTCATAAAAAACACAAATAAAATCAAAAACCCCAAGGTTTTTGTCATGAAATTGTGACTTTTGATGATTTTCACTTGTTTTGTAGAAAATAGCTCATTTCTGTTGTGAAATCGTGACTCTTTGCTGCTGTTGATGGTGAAGCAGCTGCTCAGCCGTCGGTCTGCAGGTAGTAGTCGTGCGCCTGCCCGCTGAGGCATGAAAGTATAACTTCCTGGATCGACTGAGCGCTCCCCCGAGTCAGTCATCAAGAGCCACAACCACAAACGCTGTTTATCATCATTATGAAACAGAAAGCGCTTTGACCCACCAGCAGAGTGAGAGCGAACCAGGTTCTCCTGCAGCTGCCTGCAGACGGAGAAAGAAAATGATTTTGAAATGGACAGAAGCAGGAGGTCGCTGATAAAAACCGACTTACCTCAGCTGGTCCTTCTGGATGACCGTGTGAGCAAACTTTCCAAATCCGGTGTTGACTCCGTAGACAACTGCACAGAGAGAACACTGCATCTCTGTCCAGTTTGAATCTTTAAAACGAGGAGTGTGGACGGATTTTACCTTTTCCTGCTTTTACCATCGCGTCAATAACCCCTCTGCCCTTCACTACTCTCTCCTTCGCCTCAGGGGTTAACTGGGAGGAAACAGAACAAAATCAGCCACCGCTTTGCCTTTAATCAGTGGATGCTGGGGCTCATTCAGTCACCTTTATCTTGAAGAGCCCTTCTCCCAGACGGACCAGATCAGCTGTGGTCAGGCTGCTGCCGTCCAGAGAAAAGCCCTGCTCTCAAAACCAATCAGTTATTATTACTGTTGTTCATGTTTGCGTTATATATATATATATATATATATAATGCATGAGAAAGTCAGAAACAGCCTCACCTCTGTGGGCTCTACGTAAGCTTCACATCTGCTTGCATCACGTTAAGGAATATTATGAGAAAAACACACATTTGTTTGCTTGAGAGCAAGTGTTTGGTTGTCTGAGCAGACATCTCCAACAACACAACCGGCTCTGCAGGTCTGAGAAGATGCCTTGACATCCAGGGGCGCAGATAGGATCTTTAAACTCGCCTTACATGATCAACTTGTTATTTGTCTGGCGAGTTAATGGTGCTCTAAAACGTAATGTCTTCCGCATGTTTTATTGAAACATTTACTGATCTCAGCAGGATAAAGAATGTCATTACAGAAATTTTAACTGTAACTTCTAACAAAAAGGGAATGTGCAGAAATGTATAACAAATTTAAATTGAAATGATTTACACTTGTGCCTTCATATAAATGATTAGAAACATTACAATATGTATGAAAACAGATCTATAAATACTTGAGCAACAGATTCATACAAATAAAAATAAAAAGGGGCAGATAGGGATCAATATAAATCTGTCCCCAGTGCCATCTGCACCCTTGGTGACATCACAGACCTGCAGGTCCAGATGATCTCACCTCCCTGCATCAACCTCCAGATGTCTCATCATTGCTGCATCTGCATTTCAGACTAATTTCAAAACTCTGCTGAAGTGGAGGGGGGAGGGGGGAGGGGAATGTCTGAAGACTGATGATTACATCATCTGCATTTTTATGAATTTATGAATTCACTTGATCAGGATACTCTGGAGAACAAACACCTGAGCTGCCTTCACCTGCAAGGACTGAAAGAGAGAGCAGCAGGAAGCATGTTTAGCGCGTCGCAGCTGCAGCTGCACCTGGAGCTAAAGATTGAGCTAAAGATGGAGCTAAAGATGGAGCTAAAGATGGAGCTAAAGATGGAGCTAAAGATGGAGCTAAAGATGGAGGCTCTTACCCAGATGGACGAAGTCGTCCTGCTCCAGGACGTCCTCCACCTGCTGATCCAGCTGCAGCAGCTCTCCCCCCTGACGCCTCTGCACGCTGAACTGCACCGCCGGGTCCGCCTGCTCCGTCCCGTTGGCCCAGTGGTACCGTCGCAGGGCCTCCAGCCCCAGGGCCCGGACGGAGACCGAGGGCCCCCCGGAGGGCACCCGCACCCACTGGCCCCGGACGCACACGGACACACAACGCATGGTGGAGAGGAGCTAAAGTGAAAGTGCAGAGCTGATCTGGATGACAGGAAGGGTGGGGGGGGGGGGGGGGGGGGGGGGGGGTCACACAGAGCCACTCATTAACATGCTCAGTAACATTATATATGGGCTCTGGCACACTATCAATGTTTACTGGAGACAGACATACCTGCGTGATCATGCTTTTAATCAAATAAGTGACGCGCTGAAGTGGTGCATTTATTTTATTTTTTTTACATTTCATTACAGTTTATATTCAGAACAAACATTTGAGGTAAATGAAGGCAAGCTTTATTTTTCTGGCTGGATGCCGTATAAGCTTCAGGAAAACCTCCTATATTTATCCTTTCTGTCGTGTTCAGGTCAAATCTGACCGTTTTTCCAACTTTCATCAATCATAAATATAGTGTTTTATAGTGTTTTTTTTTTTTTTGGCTGCTCTCCCCCCAAAACAGGGGCAGAAACCCCTAGAGACAATAAAACAAGTCTTATATGTTTCAAATGTGACACCTACATTTGCAAGGCTCACTACAATCTGACTGCAAAATGCCACTCCTGTGTGTGAAGACACCTGTATTTTCTATATATTCACTGCAGTTATTCATGTAAATCACTAGTTTGAGACATTGTTTACACCCTAAAAGGGAGTTAAATGAAATTTGGTGATGATCAGTGGTTTTTCTGTTAATGTAGGAGCAGTTAAAACAGGCTGGTCAAACTTGACCGGGAGCACTAAAATAAGGGCGGGGGGGGACGACGAACACGACATGAAGGTTAAATATAAAAACGACAAACTGCAGAATCCAGAAATGATCTGGTCTGATTTAAAATCAAACCAGAGCCAGATGTGAAAAACAAAAGAAACCCAAGATTCTTTTCTTTTCTTTTTTTTTTTAATTTTGCTTTATTTCTCCTGTTAATATATATACATTTTTGTTTTTATAGGCCTGCAGCACATTTTTTGAAAAAGGGTCTGATTTGAGTCCCTTTTTCTTCCAGTTTCAGTGATTTCAGAGTGTTAAACATGTTTTAAGACAGTTATTAATGACAGAAGTCTTTAATAAATGAAAGCGAGTAGCGGCGCTGGTGCAGCAGCAGCGGTCGGGTGGGGAGAGGGGGGCCTGGGCTGCTGTGGACCCCCCGCTGGTTTTTCAGGGCTAGCAGCCAATGAGGGGGAACGATGCATCCTTTTGCACACAGGTGCAAAGCCTGCTGGGGCTTTGATCCGTGCGCTCGTTGATGTGGCGCTCCGTAGACCTGAACGACACGGAGCCCTGCAGCTTCACGCTTTAGGAAACTTAAGTAAAGCCTTAAACACCTCAACCTTTCACTTCCGCGAGATAAGAAAACAAACTTACCTTTGAGTCCTGCGCAGCAGAGAGCGACTGTTTCTGTCGGGTCTAACGTGTGAGTCGGTTTAAATTCGGTTCTGGTGTCACTTCACAGCCTCCAACAATGTTTTATTCCGTCTGTCAAATTAGCTTTAATTGTTTTAATATCATCAGGATGCCATCAGGAATACGCCCAGTTGGCTTATTTCCTCCTATAGAACCTCAGGAGGCCCTTCCCCCCTCCCCCCCTCCTCCCCCCGGAAGCCTCTGCTGGCGGTTTCCTGAGCCGCTCCCACTCTGCGAATAAACATCACACTTCGCCGCCTGCACGCCGACTCTCACATCTCTTGACTGACACACAAACAGATGCGCGTCTTCACAATAAACCAACAGCCCCAACAGAAACATCCCCACACACAACCAGATCTCCTCCCTTTCCTCTTCCTCTCTTCCTCCTTTTCTGGGTTATTACCACCTCGTCTGTTCATCTTCACCCTCCACCCATACCTTTGTTATATTTAACGCTCTATAAATAAGAGGCGAAAAGGTTGACCCCGAGCGCGGGTTGAAGCTGGATTCAACGACAGAGCGTGTTCCCATAATGACGGCGAGTCTCCTGTTCTGATTCATTCTGGTTCATTGTGTGAGACGCAAGCGGGCCGGTGTGGCGCCACAGTCAGCATTCATCGTCTTGGGACCATGAACATTACTCTAAAGTATTTCAGAATGAGGCATGTTGGGAACTTGAGTCACTCAGAATGACATTCATTTTTGCCCTCGTCCTTGTGAACGGCGGCGCTTGGCTCCGTCTCAAAATGTTGAGAGATAAACGTTATCATGTAATATGCACACGCCAGCCGCTTTATCAGGTCCACTTTGCCAGTACCAAGTTGGACACCAGTTTATTATGTCACCACTCAGGCAGCTTCTTCTCACTGCCACACATTCATTACCTCGATTTATTTAACTGACAGAATTATCCTGATCGTTCCTCCTATTATCCATAAATTACACCACGGTTAATGTAAATGGACCTCATTTTTGGTGTCATAGACTTAACAAGATGTTGGAAACGTTCCATCTCCAGCTGCTGCTCATCCATGATGAGAACCTCCAGTTCCTCCAACATCCCAGACTGAGATCTGGAGACTGTGGAGGACACTGGAGGACAGTGGACTCATTGTCCCAGAAACCAGTCTGAGATGATCATGGTGCATCATCTTGCTGGAAGTATCCATCAGGAGATGGTCCACTGTGGTCACGAAGGGACGGAGATGGTCAGGAACAATCCTCAAACTGTGGAGTTTAAACTCATCACTAGTTGGTACTCAGGGGTCCATAGCGTAACAAGAACATCTCCACACCATGACACCGGCAGCAGCCTGAACCGCTGATGGACCAGGATGGATGGATCCATGCTTTCATGTTGGTTCCTCCAAGTTCTGACCATCTGGATGTTGCAGCTGAAATCCAGACTCATCAGACCAGACGAGTCTGTGTTAACTGCTGTGGTCTTCTGCTGCTGGAGAACATCTGCTTCAAGGCTCAGAGATGGTCTTCTGCAGACCCTGGTTGTAACGAGTGGTTGTGGTCCATTCTCCTGAGGTCAACAAGTCAACCACAACAACTGTCACTCATTGGACTTTTCCTCTGTTTTGGACCGTTCTCAGTAAACCCTGGAGATGGTTGAGGTGAACGTCTCAATAGATCAGTAGCACCAGCAACCATGACACGGTCAAAGTCACTAAACCCTTTCTCCTCCATTCTGATCCTGGTTTGAGCTTCAGCAAGTCGTCTTGACCGCGTCTACATGTATAAAAGCACTGAGTTGCTGCCATGTGATTGGCTGGTTAGATATTCCAGGTAACGAGCAGCTGAACAGGTGGACCTGGTTTGGTGGCCCAAATCCACCACGGCACCAAATACATTAGGATCAAAAATCTGAAGTGAGGCTTTTGTCCTCAAAGTTTCCGTCACAGCGTTTCGCTTATCATCCCAGAAATGTGTCGTATAAAACAAAGAACTGGGACCTCTGGCCTCCGGTGGAGTTTGAGGTGTCCCCTCCATGGATCCCACCTGACCCGACATGCCCTGGAAATGTTTGCAGACGATGGAGTTCAGAGGTGGGGTCAACGTCATTATTCAAGCAGGGAAGGTCAGTGTCATCGAGGCGGGTCGCTGCCAGGAGGATGTGCTTGTTCAGATGTCTGGGTGGAGCATCAGCAACAATGTTTGGGTGGAGCGTCCCCATGAATCCCACAATCCACCTTTCCACGCTTCCCCTCCAGTCTGCGGAATAAGAAAGTACACCCTGTTTCAATTCCTGTTCTAGGCATCGTTACATAAGAAAAAATAATAATAATAATCTGGTCTTTACCAAGGATAAAAATGAGACATGAACAACCTCTGGTGAACAATGACACTGACGATTAAAATACAGTTTCATGTGAAAATCACGACATACCTCCAGGATAAAATGACGTGTCACAGTTAAAGTCATAAAGCAAAAATAAAGAGTCAGGCAGACAGAAAACAGACATACAAGACAAATGGGAAGGTTTCATAAAAACCCTCATGAAGTAACAGCTTGTTTGAATTAATAAAATAATAATCTTCGCTGCTATCGATGTCTGAAAGCTCTGATCCTCACATTTTCAATGTTCTGAGAGATAAACACAGAGAATACTGCAGCAAGGGACCATCAAAAGATCTGAAAACAACCATCAAAACCTCCAAACGTTTCCCAGGTTGACCGAGCGGTTTTGGACCAGCATCTCAGAGTGATCTTAATCGGTTGAAGACAATGCTTCAGTATTGTCAGAGTTGAACCATTTCTTGATCTATGTGTGACGGTTGATGAGGAACAGAAAAACTGAATGACATCAGAGGTGTCCTGAGATGTTACTGAAACGACTGATAACCTGTCCGGTTATCAATCCGGTTAACGTACGGTGAACTGATGAACCTCCACCTGCGGAGCTTCTGAGGTGGTTTTTCAGGGAACGTCTCTGCAAAAAAAGGCTTTTGGGATCCTCTACTGGGCCGGGAGATTATGAGGAACTGGAGCCGTTTAGAAGAATGCAGCAACTCAGCCACGAATGGGGATGGGAATTGATAAGATTTTTCGGATTCCATTATCGATACTGTTTAACGCTTCGATTCTTTATCGATTCTAGTTTGGGGGAAAAAGGAAAACAAACACGACCTTACAAACTCAACAGCGAGGTCAAAAGAGGCCCAAAGATAATGTGTTAACTGTTGTAATATGTAACTGTGCAAATACACAAGAAGAGATCCATCAGTTCGAAGCGTCAAAAATACGACACTCGTTATCGCATGTTGTGTGCGCAAATGTTTCTGCATGTTAGCCGTGTTCCCTCCCAACGCTGTTATCTCCACTTTACAATGACTGCTAGTTGCCTTGTTGCCATCTTTCTTTGGTGAAGTGAAGCCAAACTTTAAAGCGTTTGAACCTGGTTGGCGCCATTGTTGTTTACAACTGCAATGCGCGTGCTAAACCGACGTAACTTAATCACGTAAGTGCTTTCTGGAATTGACTGTGCGTAAGTTGCGTAAATAACGTGAGATTCGTGCTGGTTGGAATTGATAAGAGAATCGCTGGATAAACTGCCAAACCATTCCATGGAACTGAAACACACGGAACCGGTTCTTTACAGGAACCGGTTCTCTATTCCCATCCCTAGCCACGAAGCAGAAGACCGTTTAAAACTACAGAGTGGCACTGGATAAATGTTATGGGATGAATGTGACTGAATGGGAAGAGATGGACAGGAGCCACAGAACTTTATAGCAGCTTTACATTTGGAAATCGTCTTTCTTTTTTAATCAGCAGACAACAACTTTAAAAGCCCGAAGTCAAAGGTTCCAGTCGGGCGTGTGAGTGGATCTTTATTTGACTGGTAACATCATTATTCCAGAGTCAGTTTTTGTTTCCTGTGCTATAGATAGATAGATAGATAGTTAGATAGATAGATAGATGTACTTTATTGATCACAAACTGTGAAATTGCAGTGTAGCAACAGCAAGACATGAAAAACACAATATTAAATAGCAATATAAAAAACAGAACGTATTCCTATTCACAATATAATTATTTACAATATAATTATAAAACACATAAAAAAAACACCCCGTGGCCCTTCTAAGGATGAAACAGGTATAGATAATGGATGGATGGATGGATATAAAAAACACACAAGAGCAATATAAAAGTGTAACATACAACAAATAGTGCAATGAGCAAAGTAAAAGCAAATAAAAATAAATAAAAAAGTATGTGGTCTGTGGATCCTCAAAGGGAAATGAATGAATGTGTTGCGAAATAAAATGATGAAATATTTGTACATAGTTATCACATATTTACTTGCTTGCCTGATGTTGTATAGGATGCTTTTCACAGTGGGCTCTGGGTAAAGGTCAAAACAGGTACTTTCTCAAGCAAAAGCAGAAGTGTCTCAACAGAAAGCAGAAGCTGTTCTACTAGACAGGAAGTTGACTCACAGCTGTCTATCAGAAAGTGGAACCAATGGTGTAAAACACTGTCGTGAGATGAAAGCTCGTTCTACTTATTATCAGCTGGTGTGACTGTACCATACTGTATTTTCTGTATATAAACTATAAACTGCTATTTTTGTCCCACGCTTTAAACCATGAGGTTATACATAGATGCTGCTTTTCTATGAATTTTTCTTCAGCCCTCAGGGGGCGCTCTAGTAGGAAGTGCAAAAAACAAAAAACAAACCAAGTAGTTAAAGGCTATTCTGTTTTTGTTAAGTAGCCTATGTTGGCTATGCTACTCTACATTCATGTTGTGAGCATCAATACCTGTTATTATTGGATAAACAGATTAATCCAGGTGTGTCTGACCATTGTAGCTACTCAGACACACCTGGATTTATCAGTTTGACCAGTCAGTTTGTTGGTTCCTCAGCGGACTTTAGGGTTCTGAGTGGACCCGCCGCAGAGGTAAGGTTTTAATTGCAGATGCGGACCGGACACAGCATGAAGCCAGCAGGTTGCTGGACACTTGCACTTGCAGCAGGACCTGCTGCAAGTGCAAGTGGACCCTGATACGGGTCCGTTTCACGGGTCAGTTCCTGATGTCTTTGCTGTGTGGAGGGGTTTCAGTACACAGGAGGAGGAAAAATCAGTTCAGGTATGTGAATAAACACTTTTGATGTAAATATCTTATTTCTCAGCCTGCAAACCGGCGGCTTATAGTCCAGTGTGACAAAATATATATTTCCTTTATATTTTAATGGGTGCGGCTTATATTCAGGTGCGGCTTATAGTCCAGAAAATACGGTATTAGGAAAAATTAAGACTGCAGTCTGTTTGCCCCCACACCCTTCAGAGGCTGCAGCTTACATGTTACTAGGAAGGAAATAAAAAGAGGAGGCAGCAGGACGAGCCCAGAGGATAGAAGAACTTAACTCTTGTTTCTTTGTGTGTTCAATGATGTTCGAGGTTGCATGAACCTGACAGAATGTAAACTGATTCAGCTTCACGTCTCTGAGGAACACTGACCCTGTCTGTCCAGAGGGACCAGAGACCTGACCGGTCCAATGCTGGATTTATGCAGCTGTCTCCAGAGGTGGTTTCCTCTAAATCAGAGGCTTAGTCAGATGAGACTGTTGGTGCCTGCGACGCCTCAGTCCGACAGTCTGTCAGGGACGGGTCCTCGCAGCAGATAAGCTCTATCGCGGGGAGATAGAGGTATCTGTGCATGAGCTTAACCCCCCGCTGTCGCTCATTTCTCCGAAGCTCCTGATAGCTTCCTCTCAGGTCTGGAGAACGTCCCTCCAGCGCGCACACACCATCCTCCATCCTTCCACTCCTTTCTCAGCCCGTGCTGCGTCACCTCCTTCCTCCCTTTGACCTCTGACCCCTCGCCCTCCTCATCTGTTTTGCGAGGGGACGGCAGTTACTGGAGGCCTGACAGCAGAAACAGGCACGTGGACGGAGCAGAACCTCCTGACACCGAACCCTCTTCAAAACCGTACGGGAGGCTGCGGCTCCACTTGGTACCAGGCTTCTGATAAGGAGGTGTGGAGGGTCTGGGTCCGATCATCGCTCTCACGTCTCCTCCCACAGAGGATTCAGTGTCCAGAACAGAGAGGAAAACATGGGAGAAAGCTTTCACTGATGAAAGATGTGCAGTTCACACGTCAGCCGTGCAGCTATCAGGTCGGTCTCCCAGACTGAAAACATCACGCAAACATCCCAAACTTATAAACAAAGAAATCATGTGTTAGCATATTTCCACTGGCTGATAAATGTAATAGAGTGCTTTACTTTAACAACACTGTCGCTGCGTCCAGCTGGTTGTTTTAAGGCATTTCTAAATGAAGGTTAAAGACAAAACAAATGTGCATCACACGTTCAAAATGAACCAGTAAATGAATAAACGATGGTTTCTGATGTCATCCAGGTTCTGCTACACAATGAGACAGTTCACACCTGTGACACTGTTACTGAGCTCTGCAGGTGGAGGACGGACCTTAACCCTTGAACCCTTTTACCCTTTAACCGGACCGACGTGCCAGAGGTATTACAGTGGACACGTGAATTCTGAGACCTAATAAAAAAAAAATCTAGCAGAGAAATAGTTTTTATCTTAACAAAAAAAAATTATTAATAAATAATTCGATTCAGTTCAAAAATATTTGATTCATTCCTGAAGGGAAATTAAGTCACACCAAAAAGGTAAAAATAAAATTTTTAAAATATAAAATAAAGATTTTAAAAATGATGATGAGGTAAAAATTATGTAAAAAAAGGCAAAAAAAAAAATGTTAAAAATAATATTAAAAAAATGTAAAGAAAAATAAGGTAATAAAATAAAATGAGGTTAAGAATAAATAAATAATAAAAAATAAATAAAAAATAAGGTTGAAAAAAATATATATACATAGATAGATAGATAGATAGATAGATAGATAGATAGATAGATAGATAGATGGGTGGATGGATGGATGGACAGATGGATGGATAAATGGATAGATAGTTGGATGGATGGGTGGATGGATGGATGGGTGGATGGACAGATGGATGGATGGATGGATGGATGGATGGACAGACAGATGGACAGATGGATGGATGGGTGGATGGACAATTGGATGGATGGATGGACAGATGGATGGACAGACAGATGGGTAGATGGATGGATGGGTGGATGGATGGATAAATGGATGGAGAGTTGGATGGATGGATCGGTGGATGGACAGATGGATGGATGGATGGGTGGATGAACAGATGGATGGATGGATGGACAGATGGATGATGGATGGATGGATGGATGGATGGATTGATGGACAGATGGATGGATGGATGGATGGATGGATGGATGATCAGTATATCATACAGCCGTTTACAAAACTGTACTTCAGTTCTCTAATTTAATTTGTTCAGTTGAAAACAACGGACATTTCTCTCCTCAAAGAGCATCTGTGAACGCTGAGTAATAAATGAACCTTTTGAGCGTTTTATCAGTTTATAAAAGAGTGATACATCTGTTCAGAACTGATGCAAAAACACAGTAAATCACAGGGAGGCTCCAGGCTCCAGGACCTTATCTCCTTGGTACTGAAGAGAATTCCAGAGAACTATATGAAGAAAGGAGCACAAAAGTGGGAGGTTTGATCCCACTGAGGAGGGAACAGTGGTGGTGGTGGTGGGGGGGTGGGGGGGTGTAATGGGATGCTATGTCAGATGTGTAGGAGTGGGTATGTGAGGGCAGAGAAGCTGGGGGGTAGTGAGTGAGTTTTTAAGGAGACGCGGGAGGTAGTGAGGAGATTACTGATGAAGGGATGGGGTGGGGGGGGTAGGTACGGGGAAGAATGCGCTCTCACATTCCTGGCATGCCCGCCGTATTGTAGCGGGCTAATGAGGCGGGGGGGGGGGGGGGGGGGGGGGGGGGCGCAAGTGCTGCGGCCTTGAGCCCAGAGAGGAAAAAAACCCAGCAGAGCTCCGGCGAGGCTGAGCTCACGGCTGAAGAATTTCAAACGCCGGACGTGACGGGCCGCGACACGGTGCCAGAACTCCTGTCACAGCAGACACACACGTCTGCACCTGGACGACCACACCTGGGCTGGACGACCACACCTGGGCTGGACGACCACACCTGGGCTGGACGACCACACCTGGGCTGGACGACCACACCTGGGCTGGTGTGGAGATGCAGGCAGCAGCTGCTGATACGATAACTGCCCACTAAAAATCAAAACATTTACTTCTGTCTCTATCAGAGGAGCTTTTTACTGACCTACCTACCTATCTATCTATCTATCTATCTATGTATCTGCTCATGTAAACCGGAGGAGGATAAGTGATCAATCTGTAAAAACCACAGGTGATGCATCACAGGAGGAGACGGGGAGGTTCTGAGTCACAGATTTGTGGAGTGGACGACTTCAGGAGTCGGTCTTGAATAAGTTCATGATAGTTTCCTATTAGATGGTCATAAAGAGCAACGGAGGTCACAGGAACTATTCAGAGAATCATCAAGGATATGATTCATCACGTTTTCTGTGCACCAAAGGCCCAGAAACTCACCCATCTGTTAAAACCAGAGTTTATTAAAACACAGTATGAATGTAGACTGAGTTGGGCCTCAGAGTTTTACCAGATTAAAGTCTAACACAATGAAGATTTAATGCTATAAATCATTTTACGCAGAGCTGAAAACAGGGCCATGTTTTGATTTCAGGATAAATGAATGAATTTTCGAACTTTGCTCCATGTTTCTAAAAACGGCAATCAGCAGTTAACATCAAAGCGGACGAAGAGCATCCGTCCGTTTCATGGATCGTAGCCGACAGGCCGGTGACGAGAAAAAAAAATAACTCATGCTCAGGAAGCTAGTGACACATCCTTCCCTTTCAGCCCCCTCCACCCCCCACCCCCCCCCCCCCCCCCCCCCCCCCGTTTGTCATCTTCTCATTGATCTCAGTTCACTGAGCTGCTAACGAGCACACGAACCCTGTCAGCCCCCGATCCAGCTGGCCCCAGGCGCATCATCCCGGGACACATGGAAGTAATGGAGGGTGAAATCTCTGTCAAAATTTCTCTGGAAGCACCCCGCTGACACAACAGGTTCCTGCTGGAGCTGGACGTGCAGGCCGCTGGGCGTGCAGGCCGCTGGGCATGCAGGCCGCTGGGCGTGCAGGCCGCTGGGCGTTCCCCAGCGCTAATCCGATCCAACATGACTCCCTGTGCTCATTACTCTCCTCACTTTACTGCGCTAAGTCCAAATGAAGGTTACCAGTTGACTGTGTACAGATGTGCAACTGGACCAGAGTCCAGTAGCGTGAGCCACGGTCTGGACAGAGAGCTTCTTTGCCCCGTTGCTCCACGGTTGCTCCTCGTCACGAGCGGCAGCTGCCACAGAAGCAGAGGGTCCGGGCGCTGAGCCTAGCAGTGGCTGGCGCCTCTCCAGCCAGACCCCCAACCGGCCGGCCGATGGAGCCGAGCTGCTGGGTTCTTTTCAGGACTCCTCCAGGCAGCATGGTGGCTACATGAAATGACTGCTGCCGTTAGCACGGCTAAGCTAAGGGTGTTCCTCAGACCCCGACAACCAGAGCCAGTCATGGAGGTCTGCACAACGGCTGTAAGAAACAATATCACCATCGTTCTCTTCTACCTCTACAGTCCTTAGAGGTTTTCTCCTGAAGTCCGTTCCACTTCGTGGTAGAGTCAGAACAGAGTAGGTGAAAACTTTGTGACCTTATCAAACCCACAGAGCAGAAGCTGATGGAGGTTTCCTACTTATTTCCCTCCAGGTGTCACCAGTGTGTTATCAACAGGGGCAACCTGACTACCAGGGAATACGGCTTACAAGGAGGAAGAACTCACCTTCATCTGTCGTCTTTCTCCCCGTCATGTCTTCCTCCAGTTATTCCAGTAGAAGTAGACACCATCACCTGGAATCTCTTTTTCAGTTCAGCATGTTGATATTCTTCCCAGTTTTCTCCTTACCCCTGCGTTAAATCTGTGCCTTTTTGGGTCAGTTGGAGTTTGCGTAGTCGCTTCAAAACTGGAAACTTCCAAAAGTCCCGTATGCAGCGGTAACGACCGCTTTCGACCTGTGCTGCCACCTGGTGGACACCATTTCTGCCGTACTCGGGTTAAACCACATTCTTTGCTTTTTCCCCTTTTTGTTTTTGTTCTAAACAAATCATTGCACACACATGGTCACACCTCATTTTACGTGTGTTTTTGTCGATATAACGTGGTTTGGAGAGAGTTTGGGAGACTGAGTTGCTGTCACATCGTTAAGCTCCAGATGTTGATGGACTGATTTGATCAGACTCAATGTTGACCAAAGCTCGTTAGCACTGAAGTTAGCATGAGCTACGTTAACCTAAAATAGCTAAAATACAGTGCATCTAGTTATTCCAAATGTTCCCTTGACGATACAGCTTATAAGTGATCCTACCATGGAGGGCAATTAGAGGAACAAAGTGTTTCCAAGATAGCTGCCCAATCTAGTCCCAGATCAAAGGTTTCTTTTGGTGGTTTCCATACATACATTTGTTCCTAACAAAGAAAAAGCTTGAGGAATTACTACTTAAAGATGACTTTCTTCCATGATGTATTGTAACGTTGCTGAACACTGATCCCAATCCCAGCCCTTCCATGGCATCCAACTGCACCGGGCCCTCGATGAACCGTTTTGATTGACACTTGGTTGGCAGCATGTTGGTAAGGCTCTGCAGCCGCTTCAGTAGCTGATATTGTGGGATTTTAAGATACAAAGATGGACTCTGTGGTCCATCTTTCATCTTGGGTTACGCTTCCCTGAGCTAGTCTTTGTTCGGCGCGCCAGCATGAGTTTGAACACAGTTTTCTGGAAGTGTTTCACAGCTCTGCGGTCTATGTAACCAAGGCAACCAGCCATTCAGGCTCTAACCGCTGGACGTCCGACAGATCAGACGCGCTGAAACATAACTGATCAACTAAGTAGTTGAAATGACTTTTTCTTTAGGAATGCTGTGCAGACAGAGTACAGCTGTTTTTGTTTTTTATTACCCTCCGCCAAGGAGGTTATGTTTTTGGTGGCGTTTATCTGTCTGTCTGTGTTCAAGATAACTCAAAAAGTTATTTTGATGGATTTGGATGAAATTTTCAGGAGTTGTCAGAAATGTGAAAAGGAAGAACTGATTTCATTTTGGGTGTGATCCAGAAGAAATCCTTGATTCTGGATCACTTTCAAATTTTTGATAACATTGCGGTCAATGGGGCTGAAAATTTAGTTTATCCATATCTCCGTTAATTATTGCCCACAACTCATGAAATTTGACTCAGGGATTGACAATGGAAACCTCTATCAAATTTCAAAGGCTGATCCGGATCTGATCCAGAACGTGGATTTTATTACAATCTGTAAATGCTATATGGGGGAATTGTTGCACTTGGCGGAGGTCTGCGCTCTCCGAGTGTTTTTCTAGTTGTAATTAATATCATTATAACATCTGCCTGGTACTGTTGAAAAAAAAAAACTGTGAAAGATTGAAGGCACTGAAAGTTAACCAGAACTGAAGAGTACTTTAAAAAAAAAAAAAAATTCTATTTGTTATGTGAATTCTGTGTTGAAGTCAGTTGGAAGTGATTGGCTCATAAAGTTTAACAGACTAGATTTGGATTGCATTATCGAGTGGTATCATTTATAAAATAAGAACATAGCTGATATTTTTATCTAAAGTAACAAGACTGATTATAACAGTTTCAGACTCACACAACATCCGCATTGTTCCAGTGGATAAAAACCCCGTTGGTGAACTGAAAGGATTAGCGAAGGACACGTAGAGCTTGAGACTGAAGGAGCAGTGCCAAGAGAAACTAATTTAACACAGCTGCAGCAAGATCGCTAATTAGCTTTCTCCCTCTATTGAGTACGCAGCGGCATGCTGGGAGCTGAGAGAAAAGGACCTGGAGCTGTCAACCTGTGGAGTCTGAACCACGCAGTCTTCTCTAAGTGTCGTCAGAGGTGGTTTTACCGTAGAAAAAGACTCTCCAGTAGCTGGTTCACGCCATGCTGTGACTCACAGAGAAGCGTGAGGCTTAAATACCCGTGTACGCACATAAAATCAGCTCAAAGAGCGCAGGTTGACTAAGAGAAGGCGAGACGTCAAACGTCTACTGCAGAGGTGCGCAAACTGCGGTACGCATACCACTGGTGGTACGCGAGCGCTCTCTGGTGGTACGCGGGGGAACATCAGGACTTGTCAATGCATGGCAATGCATTATAAATACAACGTTTCAAATTAAATTTAGGTAACAATAAATAACCACACTAAGGAATAAACATCTCTGTGTGTTTAAAGCTAATTGAGAAGGCATATATGGCTATATTTTAAAACTGGTCATCATGGTGGTTCTCAAAGAGCTCAATGGTTTTTCAGGTGGTACGCAGCATTAAAAGTTTGAGAACCACTGGTCTACTGTACGTACAGCACACCAACAATACGAGCGCGATCTAAACGTGCACGCTCACACACAGCTGCGCTGTAATCCTGAGATCACTGCGTCGGCCGTCCGAGCATGACTCCTGACTTCACGATCACGTCTTTGAAGCTGAGTCTCCAAAGCTTTTTTTATTAATGATTCCAGCAGGAAACACCCACAAAAAGACATTCCAGCTTGAACCCTGACAGTGTGTATTTATAGAGTAAAAAGTGCTAAAATCCTCGTGTTGGTTCAGGATTTAAAATCCTGTGCAAGAGGAAAACTGAAAGTGAGAATCCGGATCATGTTTACAACAGTCTCTGGAGCAGCAGTCGACTAACAAAGTCACACAATGCCTGGAGGTTCGCCAGTAAATGAGCTCACTATGAAATTATGGTTTCATAATAAGTTTGCTTTAAGTCTAAATCACTACTGGACTGATGAAGATCGTTGATGCTCATGTAGTCCTGCTGAAAGTATCAATGATGCCACAGTTTCACAGTGAATCAATCACTAACTGACTGGTATCTATGCAACCTTCACCAACAGCAGCATCAGCACCACAGCTCCATCCTCCATGTTCCTCTTTCACTAGAAACATCCTGTTTCCACCAACAAACTCTGCTCACACTGAATAATACCCACATTTATTTATGAGTTTATTCTTTTGTTCCTGGGTCTTCAAGGATGAATGGATAGCAGAATGCAAGGATGGATGGATGGATGGCTGGATGAATGGATGGATGGATGGATGGATGGATGGATGGATGAATGGATGGATGGATTGGTGGGTAGGTGGATGAATGGATAGCAGAATGCAAGGATGGATGGATGGAAGGATTGAGCAATGGACAAAAGGATGGATGGATGGATGGATAGATGGATGGATGGATGAATAGCAGAATGGAAGGATGATTGGATGGAAGGATGGATGAATGGATGGATGGATGGATAGATGGATGGGTGGGTGGATGAATGGATAGCAGAATGCAAGGATGAATGGATGGAAGGATTGAAGGATGGATGAAAGGATGGATGGATGGATAGATGGATAGAAGAATGAAAGAATGGATGGATAGATGGATGGATGCACAAATGGACAGCTGGAAGGATGGACAGATGGATGGAAAGATGGATGGATGGAGGGATGGATGTTTGTCAAAATAAGCAGTATTCAGACACATGCACAGGTAAACTCCAGGTGGCGCTCAAGCTCTTTACCTTCCACCTGTTGAGCAACTATTTCACAATCAAAACTAACAGTCTCACGATCAAAAGCTGTGATTTTTACAGTGAATTAGTTCTAGAAATTCAGGAGTTTTAGGAGAAAAAGTTGAGAAATTTTGTTTAAAAGTCAAATTTTTTTGTCAAATTTGAGATTTTATTGGCAAAAATTTACTTTTTTTGACAAAGCGTTGGAATATTGTAAAATTCATGATTTAACAATAAGAAACTACATTTTTACATCATAAATTTGTAATTTTATATGAAAATGTGACAAACAACAAAAAGTTGTAATATCGAGCAAAAATTTGCGATTTTTTTGAAATTCATGATTTTAAATGAAAACGTCTGATTATAGGTCATAAAGTTCAAGTTATTTAAAATTCACAGTCCTGCAACATAAAGATGACATTTGACATGAAAAAGTCACAGTTTTGTTAATTTCACAATTTTGTGACATAAAGTCTGAATTTAAAGTCACATTTTTATCAAATTTGAGGAAATAAAGTCATAACTGTCAAAACACTGTGAAAGTTGATGTTTCTACTGCAAAAAAGTTTTAATATTGATTTAAAAAGCTGTGATTCTGCAAAATTAATGATTTTGGAACAAAATATCTGATTACAAGACAAACTTTTAATCATAAAGCATTTAATTCTTGATTTTAGGACAGAAAGTTGCAGTCGTCCTAATCATAATTTCAATACATGAATTCATAATTTTATGTCAAAAAGGGATTTTGTGCATCAATATTGTGCTATAAAAAGTTACCAGTTAAAAAAGTTTGTGATTTTAGTTTTCAGGTTTACAAAACAGTCGTCATTTTATGAAAAAAAAACCCTGATTTGACTGAAGTGGATGTTTCCCGACAGAAAATGGCTCCATCACGTTGAGAAGTCCTGATGCAGTGGAATCTGTGAGGGGTCAGAGGTCACGGGTCGCAGCTGTCCGGTTCTGCTCCTCAGTCCGGCCCTGAGTGAAACTTCTGAGCTGCAGATGGACATGAAGGGACCTCTGGAAGCAGCTCTTTCCCCAGATCAAACCACATCAGAGCCGATGTGACTTCACCCCGCGCCCATGAGTCATGGACCATTTTAGAAATGAATCAAAACTGGGGGTGGCGGCGCTGGGAGGGGGGGGTGTACATTGTCTCACTGCTTCCTTTGTTATTCAAAGCGTCCCAGCAGCGGTGAGCGCAGGGCTGTGGGATTGGACTGGTGTGGCTCTGCCCCTGCTTTCTCATGATAAGGGAGGCTGGGCAGAGCCGCTGCTCTGCAAACAGCTGAACACTTTGCAGGAGAGTGAGAAGCGACGGAGCACAATACGGCGCAGAGCCACTGTGGGAGAGAGACGGGAACAAGGGTGCAGCCAAGGAGACCGCGGAAACACTCGTCCCCCCAAATCCCCGGCACCGCAGAGGGAGAAGGCAGCCACAAAGGCATTCCTCGCTTTCAGTCTAAAAGACAAGAAAAAAAAAAAAAAACACAATACCTGGGGCAAAATCTTTTTCTGTGATAGAAATTGAAGGAGAAAGGCGTGACGGTCTGGTTTATCATCAGGGCCACGTTTCCACGCGCAGAGTGAAGGATTGTAGCGGCGCGCTGCATGAAGGATAAATCCATCTGGGAGAAGAAACGAGCAGAAACAGGATGAGAGCGACTCTGAGGATCACGTGGCTGCTGCTTTCACCAGGTGAGTTTTATATCAAACCTGTGCTCCTGGTTCGTCTGTTAGCTTCAGATGAGTTTCTAAACTCTCACACGTGTCTCTGTTGGAGGGTTGAGATGCTGCAACAGGTGTGAAGAGAAGACGAGAAGAGCTTCTTTCTCTGCTCCTCACTCGTATTTGCTTTATCGCGCAATAACTGGTGTAGCTTAAGAAAAAAGTAAGACAAATAATTTTTAAAAGACTATAATAGAAATTGGGCAGCAGGGTGTCTTGGTTTTCAGCTCTGTTGTCTCACAGCAAGAAGGTTCCTGTTCAAACCTCAGCAGGTCTTTCTGTGTGGAGTTTCCATGTTCTCCTGGTGCTTGTGTGGGTTTCCTCCAGGTTCTCCAGCTTCCTCCCACAGACATGCATGTCAGGTTAACTGGTGGATCTAGATCACCTGTAGGAGTGATTGTTTGTCTACATGTGGCCCTGTGATGGACTGGAGACCTGTCCAGGTGGACCCCTGCCTTTAGACCAGAAGAGAGCTGGGATAGACTCCAGCAGATCCCCGTGACCCTGCAGAGGATTAAGCGGGTATAGATAATGGATGGATGGATGGATGGATATATTAGAAATTAAATGCTGCATTTCCTTATAGAAAGAAAGACTGAAAATGTTATTTTAAAAACAGCAAAAGTGCATACAGTTAGAGTATGGACTAGGAAATGGCTGAAAATGATGCTGCTGAGGTTGAAAGGATTGAGGGTTGAGGGCTGGAGGTTGGAGGTTTTGAGGTTAGAGGTTGGGGGTTGGAGGTTGGAGGTTGGAGGAGATGAGGGTTGGAGGGTTGGAGGTTGGAGGTTTCGAGGTTGGACGGTTGGAGGGTTGGAGGATGGAGGTTGGAGTAAATGAGGGTTTGAGGTTGGAGGTTTCGAGGTTGGATGGTTGGAGGTTGGAGGGTTGAGGGTTGGAGGGTTGGATGGTTGAGGATTGGAGGTTGGAGGTTTCGAGGTTGGACGGTTGGAGGGTTGGAGGTTTCGAGGTTGGAGGGTTGGAGGAAATGAGGTTTGCCTCTTTGTTAACCCAGCTGGTAACAGCGCTGAACCCTTTGATCCGAGGCAGAAGCACCAGTTCATGATAAGATGCAGCGACCACCAGAGCAGCGTCTCTTATGCGACGAGTTCATGTTTGCTTTTCACTGTTTCCAGAAGATTCTTCTACCTTCTACCTCAGAGAAATCAGACACTCTGAGGCTTAGATTCTGGTTGATGTCGGCTACAGTTAATTCTGAAATCACAAACCCACATCAGGAGTGGACACGTTAGGAGGAGGTATCTTCTTCATGTCCTGGTCTTGTGAGCAGGATGCTGCGAGGGTTAGATGCCCCGCCCTACCCCCCCCCCCCCCCCCCCCCCCCCATGCTCATGCAGTCCGGCGGCAGCTTCGCTCAGAGACACAGAGGGACCAGAATAATGAAGGCCACCCCTGACCTCCGTCCCTGTCTGAAAGGCGCTGGAAGTGTTTTCCTTTAATTATGCACCTGCCGCTCTGTCCGCCGGAGTCGGTGGATTCAGAGGAGGCTTTTATTTTCAGAGCGTGTGAAAAAACACGCCTGATGCAGCCCCCAAGCTCCGTCTGAGGCGGCCAGCGCTTCTGAAAACACGTTTTTGTGCGTGCGAACGCACATCTGTGCGTGTTTGTTTTACACGGTTATCGGCTGCGAGGTAAAGGTTAACACACGATTGGCTGCGCATTTGTCCTTTTATTCAGCTTTTCTGTCTTCTTTTTTGTGGTTTTGGGAATAAAATATTCAGATGTGTAGAGGTTCTACCGTAGCTTTCTCTCATTAACATCACAACACTGATTGTTTCTTAGCGGTTTTAAAGAAGCAAACATTGGTGGTTTCAGTTTATCCTCAGTCTCTACAGAGCAGATATCTGCACCTGCATGAGGACGAGTAAATGAGAAGATGAACATGGACCTGCAGGCTGACTCCATCATCTACTCATTTAAGGTTTTCTCTGCTGACAAGAGTTAAAACAGAAGTGATGTCAGCTGTAAATACGTCTAATGGTTAAATATCAATGACCAGCCAACATCTAAAGACAAGAAGCAGGGAAACGGTTCTTCTTTAATTAAAGCTGGAGAAGATGAATGTAGAACGTAGACAGCCAAAATGCTCAGCCTCTCTCTTTCAACATTGGTCCACAACCACAGAGATCAGGAGATCAGGAGAAACTCCATCTGATCAGGAGAAACTCCATTAGATCAGGAGAAAGTCCATCTCATCAGGAGAAAGTCCACCAGATCAAAAAGAAAGTCCACCAGATCGGGAGAAAGTCCACCAGATCAGCAGAAAGTCCACCAGATCAGGAGAAAGTCTACCAGATCAGCAGAAAGTCCACCAGATCAGCAGAAAGTCCACCAGATCAGCAGAAAGTCCACCAGATCAGCAGAAAGTCCACCAGATCAGCAGAAAGTCCACCAGATCGGGAGAAAGTCCACCAGATCAGCAGAAAGTCCACCAGATCAGCAGAAAGTCCACCAGATCAGGAGAAAGTCCATCAGATCAGCAGATCAGGAGAAAGTCCACCAGATCAGGAGAAAGTCCACCAGATCATTTCCCGGTCTCTGGTAACCTAACCTGTCATGTTTCCTCCAGAAAGTCTCCCAGACTTTTAGAAAACTGATGTGTAACATCCAGGATGAAGTTTAGGGTCAACCAGGTACATTTATCAGCATCTCTTCATTCGTCCTGCATTTATTTACTACTCTGTTTACTCATGAAGCACTTTATGACTTGTGTCTGTGAAAGTTTCTCTTTAAATAAATGTTCTCATCTAAAATGAGAACTGTAACATCCACGTTCCCTCAGGAGACAAAGGAAGTGAGTTAATACCTTCCTAACCTTTGAAAGGGCTCACTTATATATAAAAAAACACAGCAGGACGCCCTATTGTCCTCCTGTACCACCATGTTGCCAGGAACAAACCAAACAGACTCCAGTCCGTCAGTGCTGGGTCTGGTTGTGGGGGCTGTGAGGGTCTTTCCAGTTGGCTGTAATTAGCAGTTTGAGCCTCTAGGTGTCACTAGGTGGATCTGACCGGTGACTCTGGGCTCGTTTCTGAAGTCTGAGGAGAGCAGGGAAGACGTTTGTAGAAGACGCTTGTCGACTCTGGAGCGTCCTGGTGTCACTGCCGGAGGAAGAGAGGAGCATCATCACTTATCACCTCCGTCCAGGGCTTCCTGACCCCTGACCCCCGACGCAGGGCGTCTTGTTTTGTGTCTGTGGGTTGGTGACTTGTCCATTTCCTTTAAGATAACAAGCAGTCGAGGTTTGTGGCCTGTCCGGACAGCAGCGGGGGAGGGGGGGCAGCCTGGCACACATGCCTGCACATGGGATGGAAAGAAGGAACAATAGAGGGGGTGGGGGGGGGGTTCTCAACATCCTGGCTGCCAAGAAGGGCGTAGCGGCAGGAGACGCCCTTGAGCGCCCACTTTTCCTTCATTTGGAGACGCTGTTTACTGAGGAGCATCTGGACGGCGCCGCGGGTCCAACTGTCATTTCAGCCGCCAAAAACCCCTCCAAGCTCTTCACAATTATAAATGCTCTCCAGCTGAGTGAGAGCTGAAGTTTTTCCAGGAGTGTCAGTCAAACAGGACGAGTCGTCGGACACGTTCTGGTTGACTCAAGTGTTCCTTCAACAAGTGTTGAGAGCAGCACGATGAAAGATTAATTTGTTTTTGATCGCGGCGTTGACGGACGCTGTCGTCCCCTCCTGCAGTTCCCACAGTTGAAAACAGCTCTTTTCCTCCTGCGCTGAGCTCAGATTTGCTCAGAGGGCCCCCTGCAGGTGAGGAGGGGAACGGCGCCTGTCCAACACACTCTCCCATTAACTCTTCGTTTTATCCATCATTCAGTGCTTTTATTATCCACACATTCATCTATAAAATGTCTATAAATTTAAAAGGACTTTAAATTTGTCAATAAATTTAAAAGGATTTTAAATGTATAGACAAATTAGTTGAAGAAGCTGGTCTCTTCATTTTCTCAGATATTTTATGGATTTTATGGATCTCAGCTTTATGCTGTTGTTAATTTAGCTTCTTATTGGACTATTTTATTTCACTATTGCTATTTATTTACTTTTTTAATCTCACTGAACCTTTCCTTGTAAAATACTTCTTTTTGAAAAAAAAAAACAAAAAAAAAAACCTCAGTTATGATAGCTTCTGTGAATAATGAAGATATTTTAAGTTTCTCTTCTCTGATTTATTTTTACGTGGATGTTTCCAGTAAATATTTGTCTCCAAATGAAAATTGAATTACTTCAAATATGCAGCATCAGTTGTATCTAGGGCTGTCAGTCAATTAAATTTATTAATCCCGAGATTAATCGAAAGATTCTCATAGTTAACTCGTGATTAGTCGCAACATTGCAACACTTTTAGCTCTGAAACCAGGATTTTGTCGTACAATTATGACTGATTATCGTATAATAAACAAATATCAAAAAATCACAACTTTTAAACTTAAATTCATTTATTTTTTCCGTTAAATATCAACGTTTTGACAAAAAAAAAAAAATCACAACTTTGTCTTAAAATTGGAAATTTTCTATGAATGCGACTTTTTGACCTGAAATCTTAAACTTTTGTTGCAAAAAGCAAATTAGACCAATTTATGATTATTTGTTGTCAAATCATGACTTTTGTGAAATTGTATGATTTTGTTGTAAAAAAAAAAAAAAAAAAGGAATTATGAACTTTTGCTATAAAATAACAAAGTTTGAAAAATTATGACTTTGCACATCAAATTGTTACTTTTCATTGTAAACTAGCTGTTTAACTATCTGTTTAATTAGGGGTTCTCCTGGTTGTAAACTAGCGGTTTAACTATCTTTTTTAACTAGCTGCTCTTCTGACTGGAAACTAGTTGTTTAACTAGTTGTTTAACTAGCTCTTTAACTAGCTGTTCTCCTGGTTGTAAACTAACAGTTTGTCTAGCTGTTTAACTAGCTGCTCTCCTGACTGTAAAGTAGTTGTTTAACTAGTTGTTTAACTAGCTTTTCTCCTGGCTGTAAACTAGCTGTTTAACTAGCCGTTTAACTAGCTCTTTAACTAGCTGTTCTCCTGGTTGTAAACTAGCTGTTTAACTAGCTGCTCTCTTGACTGTAAACTAGTTGTTTAACCAGTTGTTTAACTAGCTTTTCTCCTGGCTGTAAACTAACAGTTTACCTAGCTGTTTAACTAGCTGCTCTCCTGACTGTAAACTAGTTCTTTAACTATATATTTAACTAGCTGCTCTCCTGACTGTAAACTAACAGTTTACCTAGCTGTTTAACTAGCTTTTCTCCTGACTGTAAACTAACAGTTTACCTAGCTGTTTAACTAGCTTTTCTCCTGACTGTAAACTAACAGTTTTCCTAGCTGTTTAACTAGCTGTTCTCCTGGTTGTAAACTAACAGTTTACCTAGTTGTTTAACTAGCTGCTCTCCTGGATGTAAACTAGCTGTTTAACTAGCTGCTCTCTTGACTGTAAACTAGTTGTTTAACCGGTTGTTTAACTAGCTTTTCTCCTGGTTGTAAACAAACAGTTTACCTAGTTGTTTAACTAGCTGCTATGCTGACTGTAAAGTAGTTCTTTAACTAGCTGTTTAACTAGCTGCTCTCCTCACCTCTGTTATTTGACTTTTTGATGTCAGTAATGAATCAGTCTCTTCTAATTGTCTTCAGCAGTCTTTAGTCATCGGTGGGATCATTAACGATCTGGTGGGTCGGATCAAAGGAAGCAGAAGACCTCGACTGTAACATGCGCGTAATATGTGGAGCCTCCGGGATAAAAATAATTTCTTTGTGCTGCTTTATAAAAATGGTTAGCAGAAGGTACAGTGATATTCATTACAAGAGTGTAAACGTGTTAAAATCAGATGAAGGGTCATTTAAATCTAATTTGTACAGAAATAAATCCCTGAGGAAAGACTTAATCCTTGGCTTTCCATCAGAGAGCAGAAATCAGAGAAGTGAACTCAAACTTCGCTCCAGGAGATGTGGGGTCTTTTCAGGAACCGTGTTCATCATCCTGTTTTGTTCTGGAAGGTGTCGTTGGTACATGAAGTTCTCCTTCAGGAGGAACCAGAAGTACTAGAGCTCAGTATTTCATCAGAGCTGCAGGCCGGGCCGCCCCCCCCCCTTCACCTCTGCTCTAACCCTACACTCCCTCCCTCTACCCAGCATGCCACGCTGCGCTCCCAGGTATCTGTTTATCAGTCCTGCGGCTGGTACCGTCAGGGGCCCGGCTCACCTCCTCCCCCACGTTCCTCGGCCCTCCTCATCTTCTCATCCCATCTGTCTCATCTGCCCCCTCACTTCTCAGCTTTCAGGAAAAACACGACGCTGCTTTTCCATTAGCTGCCAGCAGCGCTTGTGTGTGAGCGTGTGCGTCGGTGAGACGGTGGACGTCCTCCCACCGAAGCCCTCCTGATTCTCTTCAGGGACTGATTCATCTGAAGGACACAGAAACATCTCCCGTTTAAATATAGCAGCTTTTAACCATATCTACTCATTAACGCAGATTCAGCGCTTCTTATATAGTTGCATATATGTTACACGCTCTCAAAACAGTTGGGGCAGTAAAACTTTTATCACTTTGTAACGTTGCCAACAGCTAAAAGGTGTTCTGGCACCGAGGAGACAAACAAGCGCATCTTCGAGCTTGTTCAGACACCCTCCTCTTCCTCAGCCACATGGTTCTAACGTGTGCACAGTAGGGATGTAACGTTATGGAAAATTTGATATCTCGATTATCGTGACCAAATTATCACAGTTTACGATATTATCGCGATATTCTTAATTGCTGTACAAATGTCCAAAAAAACATTTTAATAATTTCACAAAATCTTGTGATTTTCTTGTCATATTGAAAGATCAGAAGCCAAAATCTTATCAAAATGAAACTTTCACATTAAACGGAGAAACAACTGGCACAGAAAGAGGTTTTACAAAATAAGTAACAGTAACAAAGCTTATTTGTCTGGTGCAAATTTAAATAAACACTTTAACAACCATAGTAGGTCAAAATATGCAAACAATTATCAGCAACAAAAATTATATTGCAAGTTCAAATGAAATAAACTTTGGACTTTAAGCTGAACCTTAAATAAATATAAATGTGCAAATAAAGAAACAGTTGTAAAGGATCCAAATGTGTTGTTATGAATTGTAGTTCACTCTGTGTGTCTGTGGGTGTCGCTGTGTTGTTACCTGAGGGTCAGGTATAAAGGTAGCTGCCTGTTATTGGTTAAGTGTTAGCGCTGTGGTGCTAACTGCCGGCGTTATGGTTGTCGGATCAGTTAATGGAATAAATTAATATTTTAACTGCATCAGAAGAACATCCTTTTTCGATGTAATTTTTCAATGTCCTGCGTGCTATCACCACTTTCCGCCATGCTATCGTTACAATGCCGATGTTACAAGCTACAAAGTCACGTGAAACACAGGAGCGAGTCGCTCGCAGACTTGAATGAGGTTGATATTAAATATCCCGGTAATCGACCGCGATAAATGATAAAGTCAAACATAAACGGTAATCGTTATCACGTAAAATTTTACGGCGCTTTACCGTAATACCGGTAACCGTTCCGTCCCTAGAGCACAGTCTGGCTTCGGCTTGTTGAAAAGAACCTGACTCAGGTTTGACAAACATGCAGAAACATCCCCAGAAGAACATTTTAATGTCTATTCTCTCACCCGTCTCTATGGACGTGTGAAGTGCTGTTCGTGCTCTTCTACACTTTTCCTTCCCTCTGCTGAACTTTGCGTTGAACTCTCGCTTTGGCGTTTGTATAAATAAAAGAGAGCTGAGTTCATAAATCCCCTCGGCTTGTTAACGAATACGTCAGACCATAAACAAGAGGAAACAACGTCTTAAATCTTCAGTAACTGAGGGCAGCTTCCTCTGAGTGATGTAGATGTCACGTTTAATTCAGCTTCATTTGTTGGTGGTAGGGGGGGGACGATGTGGGACAGCAGAGCTGTAAAGGTCCTATAAACAAGCAGCAGCCTGGTTTCTAAGGACAGGGAGGGTGTTTGCAGAAACTGAGCTCATTCATTTACGTGTGGCCGCTAGATTTATAGCACCTTAAAAGAAGCCTTTCTTCACGTCTTTCCTCTCTAAAAACTCCTCCCGTTCCCATTCTCTCCTCCCTTTATTCTGGCTGAGTGTTCCTCAGCTCGCTGAGGCGACGCCCCCCCTCCCACACAGAGCTATAAATGAACTAGAAGGGGGGGCCAGTTGCAGCGGGGGCGTGCGCCACTGAGGCTTTTGTGTGGACCGTCACCGAGCTAATGGGGCGACGGTGTCCCACCAGCACATGGATGCAGCTACGTTTATTTATTTACTGTCCTGCTTCACGCTCAGCCCCCCCCCCCCCCCCCCGAGAAGCTAAACGGGTGATTAGGTGGCGAGCTGACAGAGACGCGTGGACTTAAACACACAGCTCAGCCATGCGGCCATCCCGGGCCAGTTTGGGCCCATCATGGGTTTTTTTCGGGTAACCAGCTGCTCTCGTGGCCCCCGAGCAGGGCCCCCCACTACAGAGCCCAGTTATTCCATGCCAGTGATGGGCTCAGTTTCTGTCCTGCAGTGGCCCCCGACATTTGCCAGGGGGGTCTCCATCTCCTAGGCCGTGTTTTTAGTTTGACGCTGTAACGCTGTTTTCCTGAAGATCACGGGGCCCCAGGAAGACTTCAGAGGTCAGACAGCTGCTTATTCAAATGCTGCAGAGAAACCAGCGGTGACGTCATGTGACTGACATCTGAGTGATAACATTAATCAATGAGCTGCCAAACGAACTTGTCTCCTCCGTCTTCATCCTGAAATGGAAAGAGAAACAGCTGTGGTCCAAAATGATCTCGAAGCTCCCTGAATAAAGTCTCCGGGACTAAAAACACCAAGTACTTTCAGTTGAAACGCAACTTTTAAGTTTTCAGATCAAAGCTCACATAGATCAGATGGGGTCATGTTTCTGCTGAGCGACCTGAGATGTGATTACATGAATGATCTTGCGTCAAAATCACGACGGTGCTGATGTTCAGGGTTACCAGCGCAGAAATGGCTGCTCAGCTGGAAACCAGAGAAACAACCATGAGCTGGATCCAGATGTTTGGTCCTCTGAACACAATCCTCTCCACCTCCCTCCTCTGTGGGCCGGGCCTCTTTAAACCGCTGTTAAGGATCTGCCCGACGCACTTCCCTGTGGGGAAATGCAGCGTGATGGGAAGCTGGGTGGAGATCAGTGTGAGGAGGTTGGATAAATAAACCGCCTCCTGGCACGGTGATGTCACGTCACCCTGCAGGTCCGGCTGGCTCTCTGGCTGAGAAGTGACCCGGTTGTCTTTTACAGGAGGTTCTGTGAGACATGAGTGTAACTGTTAAAAGACTTCTCAAATTGAATTATTATTGGTTGGACTGGAACCGAAGTGTGATTAAAATGGACCAGGAGCCTTTTTTTGGTTCCAACCAGGTGCATCAAGACAGTTTCTAAACTGAATCATCAGCAGTCAAACATTGCTGCTCGAATATATCATTTTATCATTTGTTGCATTAAAGAAAAAGCAGCAAAACGAGCATGATATCTGTTAGGTCTTATTATTGAATAAGCAATACCAAAGAGACGGAGACTTCGCAGAGGATGTGCTCTACTGAGTTCTCCAACGAGTCTCTCTGCGCAGTCTGTTTTTATTAAGCTTCAACATAAGTTGTGGTTACATTGGTCATATATGTATTCTGCTCAGCAACAAGATAACTATAGAATGACATTTTGTGACAGGATGTATCTGCGTGTAGTTAACACCTTTGCTTTGTCTTAGAGGGGACCAAGCGTCCTGGAACACAAATCTGAAGACAGGAACTCAGCTCTAACCACAGAACGTTCCAGCTCAAACTTGTTATGAGCCTGCAAATGTCACACAGCAAGCAATTAATACAAAGAATAACATGCAAAATGATAAGATTGACCTTGTTCACCCCAACAATATCAGTCACTTGCACAGGTACGACTCCAGGTGGCGCTCCAGCGCCTCCCCGCTGTGAGCAGATGTTTCACCTCCAAATGAAGCCGTTTCTCACATCCAAAAGCTGAGGGTTTTATTATTTTTAATTTAAAAAGTCTACAAAAGTCATGACTTCATGACAATAAAGTTCAAAATTTTTGTCTCATTTTTGTAAATTTTTTTCAGCAAGAAATGATTTGATAAAGTGATGAAGTGAAATTGTTTAATTATAAAAGTTTGCTTTTATTTCCCATTTAACAACAAACAGTTGATATTTTACAATATAAAGTTTTGATTTTGTAAAAGTTGATATTTTACCACAAATTATTGAGAAAAACTAATTTGATGTCAAAAAGTTGATTTTTTTTTAAATTCATGATTTTACAACTGTTGTGATTTTAGGACATGGATTTGCAGTTTTAAGAAATTTACACTTTTGCAACATGAAGTCATGATTTCTTTGTCAAAAAGTCACAATTTTAAGGAATTTAAATTCTTTGGGACGTTGAGAAATTCACGACTTTTCAGCAAAAATTCTTTATTTCAGGAAACAAAACTTGTAATTACATCAGAGTCACAATTTTACCCCAAAATGTTGCAATTTTATGTTTAAAAAAAAATATCAATGTTTTACTACTAGGCTGCAAAATTGACAAATTTGTAACCAAATGATTCAAAATTCTAAAAAAAATAATCTGCTGAGTATCTTTGATTATGTGGTTGTAGGAAATAATATATTATATCAGTGGTGCGCAAACTGTGAGCGCTCTCTGGTGGTACGGGGGGGGGACGTCATGACTTCCCACATTTTTTTCACATTTTCACTTTTAAAAAAATTGCATACAATGCATTATAAATACAACGTTTCAAACGAAATGTTCAGCTTGAGATCATTAAAATTGTCTTTTAAAAACATATTTGTTGCATATTCAGTTGCAGTGCAGATGTAACAACTTTTAAGTGTGTTTATTTTGCTCTGTATGAGAATATAAGTATGTGAGAATTGTTGGACAGAGTTGTAAATGTCTGATTCAGTAAAGTAACAATTCAGGTAATAAATAACCACAATAAGGAATAAACATCTCTGTGTGTTTAAAGCTAATTGAGAAGGCATATATGGCTATATTTTAAAATTGGTCATCATGGTGGTACTCAGAGAGCTGAACAGTTTCTCAGGTGGTACGCAGGATTAAAACGGCAGTCGGGGGGTCAGAAGGTTGCCGGTTCGACGCCCGGCTCCTCCACATGTGAAGGTTTTCCTTAAGTGAACGCGTGAAAGAAAAAGTGTGGATGATAGGAAGTATGTGTGAGTGATAAACACATGGCCGAGCGTTGTGGATCCTCCCTCTGCCAGCAGCTTCTCTGGGGAAACTTCTGCAGAACAGGAAGCAGCCAGTTTCAAGTCTTTGCTCTGGAACAAACAAGGGAAGAGCTGATTAACTCGCTGTGATCGAAACAGAGGAGTGTTTTATTATATAAATAGAAAATAGACTCTAAACAGTTTATTCTCCTCAAGGTCTTGACATCTGTGATGTTAAATTATGAAATATTTTCTTCTTTGCGATCCTGTAGAGAACAGATTAGGGATGCTCCACGTCTCTTTTTTAACGCAAATAGTGACTTTATCAACTCTTTTCTCATAAATCTGACTTTCACCTTTATTATTAGGACTTTTTATATTGTAAAATTACAAATTAAATTATAACTTTGACTTTTCTAATTAAAACTAAAACTTGATTCTCATAAGATTTTGTTTTTTCCATAAAGTTATGACTTTCATCTCATAAACCTGAGTACTAAAATTATGACATCTCTTCTGGTACAAAAATACTTTTTCTTTTAACATTATAACCTTTTATGTTGTAAAATAACACATTTATACTCATGATTTAATCTCATAGGGATGTGGGGTTTTTTTTTGCAACATTACATCTTTTTTGTTGTAAAATGTCTTAACTGTCTTAATGTAATTTTTTTTTCCTCAGAACATGATTCTCATAATATGACGACTTGATTATTTCATCATGAAACTAGAATTTTTTTTTTTTCTGCAATGTTACAACTTCCCTCAGAGCTGGAGATTTTTTTTATTATTTATTTGCATCAAAGTGACTCTTAAATGAATCTTACCGATGACAGCGATCACCTAGACAGTAAGGAGTCTGAATGTTGATTGACAGGTGGTATCTGGAGTTTGCTGGTCGGTCTATTCTGGTCTCCTGGTTTCCTTCTGATTCAAACACAATGATGTTGATCAAAGTCAGAAATCACAAATCTGCTTCCAAGCTGTTTCCTTCACTCAGCGGAGCCAAGAGGTAAAAAGAGGAGCCAGGGAAAGGACAGCATGTCGGTTCTCACACCCTCTTCTGTCTGACCCCGGCGGAGTTCACCGCAGGGTTGGGTCCTCTAGTCTCCACTACTAAACTATTCTACGAAACGACTCTACTAGACTACTAAACTATTCTACTAAACTACTCTACTAAACTACTAGACTACTCTATGAAACTACTCTACTAAACGACTCTACGAAACGACTAAACTGCTCTACAACACTACTAAACAACTCTACTAGACTACTAAACCATTCTACTAAACTACCCTACTAAACTACAAGACTACTCTATGAAACTACTCTACTAGACTACGAAACTACTCTACTAAACTACTAAATTGCTCTACAACACAACTAAACTACTCTACTAGACTACAAAACTACTCTACAAAACTACTCTACGAAACTACTCTACAACACTACTAAACTACTCTACTAAACACTACTACTCTACTAAAGACTACTCTACGAAAATACTCTACTAAACTACTCTACAACACTACTAAACTACTCTACTAGACTACGAAACTACTCTACTAAACTACTCTACAAAACTACTCTACGAAACTACTCTAGGAAACTACTCTACTAAACAACTCTACTAAAGCACTCTACTAGACTACTCTACCAAACTACTCTACTAAACTACTCTACAAGACTACTCTACGAAACTACTCTACTAAAGAACTCTACAAAACTACTCTACGAAACTACTCTACAACACTACTAAACTACTCTACTAAACACTACTACTCTACTAAAGACTACTCTACGAAAATACTCTACTAAACTACTCTACAACACTACTAAACTACTCTACTAGACTACGAAACTACTCTACAAAACTACTCTACGAAACTACTCTAGGAAACTACTCTACGAAACAACTCTACTAAAGCACTCTACTAGACTACTCTACCAAACTACTCTACTAAACTACTCTACAAGACTACTCTATGAAACTACTCTACTAAAGAACTCTACAAAACTACTCTACGAAACTACTCTACTAAACTACTCTACAACACTACTAAACTACTCTACTACACTACTCTTCCAGACTACTCTACTCAACTACTTTACAACACTACTAAACTACTCTACAAAACTACTCTACTAGACTACTCTTCCAGACTACTCTACGAAACTACTCTACTAAACTACTCTACAACACTACTAAACTACTCTACAAAACTACTCTACTAGACTACTCTACGAAAATACTCTACTAAACTACTCTACAACACTACTAAACTACTCTACTAAACTACTCTACAACACTACTAAACTACTCTACAAAACTACTCTACTAGACTACTCTTCTAGACTACTCTACGAAAATACTCTACTAAACTACTCTACTAAACTACTCTACAACACTACTAAACTACTCTACTAGACTACGAAACTACTCTACTAAACTACTCTCCAAAACTACTCTACTACTACTACTACTACTGTCATTTCATCGAGAAACAAAGAGGTGGTTCTAAGTTCACGTTCAAGGCCTGAATCATATTTATCATATCAGTATTAACTCCAGATACTTTTTTGTCTGAACTGCCTGAAACCAGATTTAAATCAAACACTGTACTTTTAAATGTGAGTTAATTAAACGTAAAAGACGACTGCGTCTACCAGACCGCCTCAGTTGTCCGTGTCTGATAAAGTGAACCCTGCCGTAACCAGTTGTGACATCAACTGGCACTTCGCTTATTCGCCATTTCGGTTTGCTTGCATCCTTTCTATGGATGAAGGTTGCAATAGCAACCGTGGACATGCAGCTCAGATCTGATCATTTGATAAAGAAAGATAACTGTGTTTGTCAGATTATTTCTTTGTCGTAGCAAAGCTTTCTTAATACGGTTGGAACCACTAATTATTTCCCTTTTAAACGGAGCCACGTTTCCCAGGAACTCGCATTTGTGTGGTTTCACCCGTGAAAGATTTACCGAATCTTCGCTGCCAGGGCTGTTGACTCACATTTGGTGGACTGGATGGTTGAAGTCTGAAGTTTAAATGTACAGTGGTACCTCTACTTACCAACGTCTCTACATATGAAATTTTCAGGTTACGAAACACCTCAACGGGAAAATATTGCCTCTTGTTACGAAAGAAATTTCAGGATAAGAAAGGCAAAAATACAGTAGCGCTGCTACTCGCAGCTCCCAGAGTTTACCGAACGTAAACATACTTGTCGGCTCTGTATCTCAGTTTGAAAGCAATGCGTCCGAGCTGCTCTGCCATTGGCTATCGCTTAGCATCTTCCTGGCATCCCATTGGCTAGGAGGCCCCTTGTCTGTATGAGCGTAACCCAGCAACTCAGGTAAACAAACAATTTTTACCTCCGCCAAGGAGGTTATGTTTTTGCCGGCGTTTATCTGTCTGTGTTCAAGATAACTCAAAGAGTTAAGAAATTTTCAGGAGTTGTCGGAAATGTGAAAAGGAAGAACTGATTTCATTTTGGGTGTGATCCAGAAGAAATCCTGGATTCTGGATCACTTTCAAATTTTCGATAATTGTTGCGCTTGGTGGAAGTCTGCGTTCCTCCGAGTGCTTTTCTAGTTCCAACATGTATTTCTTACAGGTTTTTATGTCATTTCATGTATTATGTATTATTCATTTTAGAAATATGTTTGAATTTTGGGGGGCTTGGAACGGATTAGGGCATTTACATGGAAAACGCGTCTCTACTTATGAAATTTTCAGGTTACGAAACTTCTTCCAAAACCAATTAATTTCGTAAGTAGAGGTACCATTGTATTAATTTACCAAACAGGAGTGTCAGCAACGAAGAACCGTACACAGCTACAACAGCCTGGCTCCTCCTCTTCCTGCTGGTCACAAGCCTGGCTCCTCCTCTTCCTGCTGGTCACCAGTCTGGTCTCACTGCTGTGGGAGGACGTCCCACTCTCCAACCAACCAAAATGGTTGTGTTGGTCACTCTGGTGCCAACAGCCCGAGCTAGTCCCTCAAGTGCTCAGTGGCGCTGAGGTCAGGACTGCTATGAGGCCGGAGATTAGCTGAGTGGAGTCAGTCCCAGACTGTCTGGGCAGAGAGCTGTGAGGCGTATGGCCCCCGCTATACGGAGCTTGGCCTTCATTTTACAGATATAAGCGATGCCACAGCTTGACGTTATCCTGTCACACAGACCTTATCCAGATCAGGCCAACGTGGCATCCTGATCCTAACTAATGCTCACAGGGTGGCACCCGACGGTTGGCCCCTGGGGGGGGGCCAGAGGCTCAGAGCAGGAATCTGACCCACTGACTACCAGAGTACGCCTCTGTAGAAGGAGGAGTGGAAAAACATCTCCAACGGACGTGTCGGGAGTGCAGGTTTTCTGTAGGATGCGTAGAAAGGAATGTGCCAGTGAGGTAAAAACAGCCTCGGCGCTGATAACAGCGGGATCAGCGGGCGCCGTCGCCCGCGACAAAGCAGGCGCGTCCGTGACAGCTCGGGTCAGAGGAGGTCACGTCAAACAAGACGGCACACCTGGAGGAGGGAGGACTGAGTGAATAATGAATCCAGGGGGCTGATCCCGCAGATGTTTCTGAAGAAACCGTGAAGGTTTAGTTCAGCTGTGTAGAGCTCTCTCAGCAACGGTGTTGAGGGCAGCAGACCAGCAGCTGATGGACTGTTGTGTTGTAGACTGAAGCAGAGCAGACCCGGCTCCACCAGCCTCCACCTGACCCCGCCGCAGCCTCTTATCTACCCAAGATGCATTTAGAGCACTTGATTCGGTCACGCCTCGTGGATGAACTCCTGATGCCTCGAGCTTTTTGCGGATCCTTGAAACAAATGGATGATATGAGGCACCTGAATAAATGTTCCACATAAAGATCAAAACCAGAGACTGCAGATATCTGACTGACGTGTAACAGAACTCACCTGGGACTCAAAATGATGTGTTTAAAAACACATCAGTTACCAGAAATACATCCTACACTCTACAGCCTCCAATCAGAAAAATACAATAAAATAAATAAAGTGAAAATACAATATAAATTAAATTAAATAGATAAAGTGAAAATAGAATATATTAAATTAAATCAAATTAAATTAAATTAAATTAAACAAATAAAGTGAAAATAGAATATATTAAGTTAAATTAAACAAACAAAGTAAAAAAATAAAAAAATAAATAAAGTGAATATAGAATATATTAAATTAAATCAAATCAAATCAAATTAAATTAAATTAAATTCATTTTAAATTAATGAAACAAATAAAGTGAAAATAGAATATATTAAATTAAATTTAAATTAATTAAACAAATAAAGTGAAAATAGAATATATTAAATTTAATTTAAATTAATTAAAGAAATAAAGTGAAAATAGAATATATTATATTAAATCAAATGAAATTAGATTAAATTAAATTTAAATTAATTTAACAAAATAAAGTGAAAATAGAATATATTGAATTAAATTAAATTAAATAAATTAAACAAATTAAGTAATAAAGTAAAATTCTTCTCTTACCAAGTTAATTTCAGGTCTGTAACACATTTTTTAAATTTAATTCTAGTAAGGAGGGAAAAATAAACTAAACCAAACAAGGGTGCATGTCTAAGCTGAATGTCCGTGACCTTTGACCTCTGAAAAAGCAGCTGCATCTAGACCCGTCATTCATCAACAGCTGATATGATCACATGGTGGGAAACTTTTGTCAAACAACACAGAATCACAAATGCCACTTGAAACTTTACTGTGGAAAACAAAGCCTCATGTTAATGTTTTCCAGAGCCAACGTCAACGTTTCTGGGCTCAGAGTATCTGGGACGAGGGACAGAAACAGAGAGAGAGATTAATCCTGGTCTGACGTTTCTTCATGATGAGTGAAAGAGTCATGGTCAGTTAAACATTGTATCATTAATTCAAAGAGAAGACACCTTTCAGGACCCTTCACGTCATACAGGACAGTAAATGTGTCTCCACATGAGTGCACATGTGCTGGACGCTGAAAGTCCAGTCTTTATCTGGATGTACAGGGCTGGGGTGGTGGGGGGGGGGTGGGGGGGGGGGGGGGGGGGGTGGGGGGGGGGGGGGTAAGGGCCATTGTTTTCTGATGAGGATTGTTCGGGGTCTGGGGTGTGGTGGGACCAAATTCATTGTGTGCAGTTTCCTGCTCTGCCTCTTATAAACAAAGAAACAGAGAAGGATGGAGCGTGGGCGCTGACAGACGTCCCAACAGCAGAAATTCAAAAAGCAGAGGTTCGAATCGCTCAGGGAATTCAAATCAAGGCTGCAGCAATAATTCAATTCAATTCAACTTTACTTGTATAGCGTCTGTTACAATGCAAGTTGTCTCCAGGTGCTTTACAGAGACCCAAAGAATGACCTCCGAGAAAATATCATTAACGAAATTTAGAATATTAAATCCTGAACCAATAACTGCACAGCGCTGCCATCAAGTGAGCAGTTTTATTCAAGTGTCAGGTTTTAAGATCTGCAGCTTTACACTTTCAGCTTTCAGGAGAAAAAAAAAAAAGAAGTTTCAGCTGCATTAAATACACGGATCCTGTTTAGTTTCCAGTCTGCAACAAGGTGGGAGAGATTTCAAACATTAAACTCACGCTGGCACTGACTCAGACTCACTGAAGCGAAAACAGGATACTTCAGAGCACGAACCAACCTGAGATGGGATGTGACGTACGATTCAGAGCGGCAAACAAACAAACTGCAGCCCCCAAACAGCAGACGACTGCATCCTGGACGTCCTGGAGTCTCCAGCGGGAGCAGGTACGGAGGACCAGAGGTGTCTGAACAATCAGCAGTTCAACAGAGGAGCTCCTCAACCAGTTCATTCACTATATAGTTCAACTTTAAATCCTCAAATCTTCCTCAATTGAACAAATAAAATGATGCTAAACAGTGAAATGACCAGTTTTTCTCATTTACCTGCTTTTCTTTATTCAAGGTGCCATAGAAAAGCTAAAAGGAGAAGGAACGTGTATTCCTAAATTACATTTTACATTCATTTATTGTCTTCATGAAAATGCATCTTCAAATACATTTTAAAACTGCATTATTTCATTTTGAATATTTAATACTGAATAACTAATTACATAATTTTTTTTCCTAATGCTCATTAAAATACTTCATAAATGAATTACCAGAATTATTGATTCATTTGCAATCCAATTTAGTAATCTTTATTTTTATTTCTTAGTTAATCCCTGATCATGAAAATGCTTCATTACTATTCCAGACGCTCATTGTCCTCCGTACAGCTGCAGCTGGAAGAGCAGTAAAACATGTTGATGGTCAGAGATTAAATATAGATTAATGAACTGGATTACAAAAAAAAAAAATTCATGAATCAATAATCTAATTTATGAAGCATTTTTTACTGGATATTTTAATCTGCATTTAAAAGTGTGTCATTAATAATTCACTGTTAAATAATGCAATTTTAAAATCTATATAATGCATTTTCAAAAAGGAAAATAAATGAATTGACTAAATATTTTGGGAATTAATTTTCTATTCAGGTATTTATTAAACTAATTAAATTATTATTATTAATTATCATTATTAATATTAGTAGTAGTAGTAGTAACCTATAATCTATAATGTATATTTTTATTTCCCAAATAAATCCTGTTTTTTTTTTTTATGCTTCATCCCCTCGACACCACTGGTCCTCCATAGTTACAGCAGCTCCTTGACTCAACAACACATGAAACAGTCATCTTTGTTTCAGACTCCAAACCCTCCACCACACCGGGCCACACCAGGGGGCCACACTGGGTGGCTGTAGCTCAGTTGGTAGAGCGGGTCGTCCACTTCCTTTAAGGTTGGCGGTTCGATCTCGGCTCCAACTGTCCCCATGCCAAAGTGTCCTTGGGCAAGACACTCAACCCTAACTTGCCCCCAGTGGGTCTGGCAGAATGGCAGCAGCCACCCACTGGTGCCCACTGGTGTATGACTGTGATGGGTGAATAGGAGGCCAATATAAACCGCTTTGATGGTGTGGAGAAAGCGGTATATAAGAGCAGTCCATTTACCAAACCAGGGGGGCCACACCAGGGGGGCCACACCAGGGGGACCACACCCACCTATTGTTTTCCACACATTCAGACAGATGACATTAGCAGCATCTTTTCCAGAAGAAAATAAGTAAATGACAGAATCGACAGGTGGCCAGAGGCATCAGAGGTTTGTTACTGTGATTACGGCTGGATAACACATCTGCATGTGAGCCACTATTATATCAATTATTAAATAATTGATATAATAGTGGCTCACATGCAGATGTGTTATATCAATTATTAAATAATTAAATGAAAAACTAGTGTTGTGGATTTAAATGAATAAGAAAACCGTCCTCGTCACTGATCGGTTGATAAAAATGTCTTCATTTTTCCTTTTCTAGGCTTCTTGTTTCTCTGCACCTGCTCAGATACAGATCCGGCCCTGACTTCAAACCCAACAACAGATCCTGCCATCTCTGGGAAAAGCTCTCCTGGAGGATCGGCTGCAGCGGCTGCAGCATCGACAGCACCTGCAGCATCGACAGCACCTGCAGCATCGACGGCACCAGCGTCTACTGCTGGCATGATCAAAAAGAGTCCACAGCAGCCGACGCAGCCGACACAGCCGACACAGCCGACGCAGCCGACGCAGCCGACGCAGCCGACGCAGCCGACGCAGCCGACACAGCCAAACTCCTGCAGCCACCAGCTCTGCTACATTACAGCCGGCAGCCACCCCAAATCAACCGCAAACAACTGCCAATGCGGGCTCCCCCACGGGCCCCTCCATAGGCTCCCCCAAGGGTGCCTCCACAACGCCTGCGGGTGACTCAATCGGTGCTGCTACTCCTACACCCGTGTCTGTCACCACCAGAAAGCCCGCGGCTCCAACTGGATCATCCGGCAACAACAGCAACAAGTCAGTGACCCGCGCAGCCACCACAGAACCTGTGAAAGGTTCCCCTGATCCCAGCACCACCGCTGAGAAGAACAAGGATGCACCGGGCACCACCAAGGCTCCGACCCAAACACCCGCGAATGCCAAGCCTTCTGCAACAACGTTGGGAAACAGCGGAACCAACGCAGGTAAAGGCTGCATTCATCTACGGGATCACCTTCTTACCAGCACAAAGGGGACACTGACGTGTCCATGATGGTGTTAAATAAAGCTGCAGTGATGGTCTGAATCAGTTCTGATCAGTTATCATCTTGTCCCTGACTCAAGGTGCCCCGACGGCGGCGGCCCCCACACCAGCCGCCGGCTCGGTGCCATCAGGAGCCACAAAGACAGCTGTGGACCCAACGACCGCCTCAGCGTCCAGCAGGCTTCACCCGTCCGTGGCGAAGACATCCCTCGAACCGGTTATGGCTTATACAGGTGGAGCCCAGTCCCCGTCAGTCACCACCAGCGCCACCAGCGCCAGCAGTGCCAGCAGCGGCAGCATCAACTCAGCTCAGCTAACGGACTTCATTGTAAGTACACTGGAACACGGTGGCACGCTTCTCTACCTTGACTCCGCAGTAAAAGTAAGAACGTCATGTTTTCTGTTTTTCAGTATTCTCTACACAGCACCATCGAGGTAAGAGTTTATTTTTTTGTTATTTGTGTCTTTAAATCTTTATCAGACACATGCAGACTCACAAACAGACAACAAACACTGGTCATGTCGCTGCTATTGTCCCGGAGGCGTCCACACCCTTCCACCACCTTCCTCAGTGAGCCTTGCGAGGACGTGACACAGCAGGACTGAGACAACAAAGCTATTAGAGGCTTTGTTGCTGATTTCTTTTTTTACTCTTTACGACTTGCTAACCTTGGTTCACCCTTGGTCCCTGGAGGAAAACTAGTTCCCTACTAGTTTGGATTTCTTCAGTATTGTCCATTCAGAGAGGCTCTTCTACGTAACCTGGTTGTAACCAGTTATTTGAATTCCTGTTGTCTTTCTATCATCTCTAACCAGTCTGTCCATTCTCCTCTGACATCAAAAAACTAGATGTCTTCTCTTTCTGGGGCCGTCCTCTGGAAACCCTGGAGATGGTTGTGATGAAGATCCCAGCAGATTAGCAGTTTGATGATGTCTGCATGAATAAATGCATCGAGTTGCTGCCATGTGATTGTAAACACTAATATCTAATCAGCCAAGCAGGCAGACCTGAAAGAAAAAGATGGATGGATGGATGGATGGATGGATGGATGGATGGATGGATGGATGGATGGATGGATGGTTGGTTGGGTGATTGTATGGATGGATGGGTAATTGGATGGATGGATGAATGAATGATGGCTGAGTAATTGCATTGATGGATGATGGATGGATGAATGGATGGATGTAATTGCATAAATGGATGGATGGGATGGATGGATGGATGGATGAATGGATGGGATGGATGGATGGATGGATGGATGGATGGATGGATGGATGGATGGATGTAATGATGGATGAATGGATGGATGGATGGATGGTAATATGGATGGATGGATGGATGGATGGATGGATGGATGGATGGATGGATGGATGGATGAATATGCTGGATGGTGGATGGATGGATGGATGGATGGATGGATGGATGGGTGGCTGGATGGGTGGCTGGATGATGTAATATGATGGATTGATGGATGGATGGATGGATGGATGGAATGGATGGATGTAATTGCATAAATGGATGGATGGATGGATGGATGGATGGATGGATGGATATGATGATGGGTGGATGGATGGATGGGATGATGATGGATTGGATGGATGGATGGATGATGCTGGATGGTGAACTGATAATGGATGGATGGATGGATGGATGGATGGATGGATGGATGGATGGATGGATGGATGGATG
>JAGFBZ010001705.1:0-50435 GCA_018398805.1 Hirundichthys speculiger
AGGGTGCCACCGGCTTTTGTTAAAAAGACGGAAAACTTACAAGAACAAATGAGTCACAATTTGTAGTGGGTTCTTGACGAGTTGGATTGGCCATGGAAAATCAATCATCAGAGTCGCTAATACGTTGTACAACATTTATTTAGACAGAGACAAGAACACAAAACATATAAGACATTCATATATATATATATATATATCTAAACAGGCACATCAACATCGCGAATTCTTCATATTTGGCTATAGCGCATGACAGGAAGTGACGATAGAGAGAAGAAGGAAGGAAGAGAGAATCATAACAAAAAGATGGCGGGTACGCACGGGTTGCTAACAGCTAATCTGTTATCAAAGTGAACAAATTAATAAAGAGGGGCAATTCTCGAACTAATTAGCTGCCGAATAATGGGGAAGTGTGGTCCGGACGTGGTCCGTGACGCACGGACCGGTCGGAACCGTCAACACTGGGAGACACCAAATCAGATCTCTTTCAGCCTTACCCTGGAGGAAGTCTGGCGCTTACTTTTCGGCGCATCGGTTGGCACAGTTCGCAGTGGCTATCCGGGAACCGTGTCTGGTCGATGGCTCTCTTTGAAGTCCCTGGAGTCAGGTCTCCGGACGTAGCGCGTGACTCGGCGGGTCGTACCGCTTTCTCCCGTCTGGCAGGCGAGTTGGTCCCGTGGCCTCTGGCTTCGGTCGACAGGAACCGGCAATTAAAAGTTCGTTTTGCACGTTAAAGTTGACGTGCGGCCCCAAAAGAAAAGACGGGCAACAAACAAATCAAAAGTTGTTACACTAATGCAAAACTCGGGGTTTTGGCAAAAGTTCTAGGCGGGGCTTTCGGGTGTCAAACGTCGCTCGTTTGGACACTGCAGCCGCACGCAAAAAGGGGTTACAAAAGTTATCAACTTACAACTAACTTCGTTAGTTGACACTCGTGATTGTTCTATCAAAAATCGATGCGGCACGATTATCAAGCTTCGGTAAAAATGAGGACAAAAATGTGCAAAAGCAAAATAAACAACTTCAGAAAATTAAGATGGATTTCAGAGTCTTTATCGTACCACAAAGTTTCAAAGAAAATAAAAAAAAAAAAGGAGGGAAAGTTTCAGAATTAAGAGGTAAGAGTCAGAGAGACAAGAGAAGAGTGTAAGAGAATAGAGCGAAGAGAGCAAGAGAGAGACAGACAAAGGAGTCTCGTCTTATTTGTACTGATGAATATTAATGAGCGTTTATGCAAAACAAGAGGGTTTGGTCGATGCTTCGTCTAATCAGAGACAGAGACTTTCCCGCGGAAAATCTGGAGCATTGCATTCTGGGAGATGAAGTTTCTTTTGATCTTTTTGTAGTCCACCAGTTTAACACATTTAAACCGTTAGTAACTTAATTATCAGGATGAAATAAAACATCACAAACACAAATATCACAAGTTATGTCACAAGATAATAATAACTTTTAACCTTTCATTTTAACAAACTGTCCTGTGGAAGATCAGGTTATAAAAATGACAGGAATTTGAAACAGAAAAATCATTTCACTCCACTTCACAGTCTTTCCTTTCAGATGTTCTTGAAAGTTATATTCTTGAGTTATATTCTCCTCAGTTATGACAGTTTTACGGAAATCATAGTAGTTTGTCCTGTAAGAAAATTGTTTATATAAACTTTTCATCGTCTGTTCAGAAGACGAGAGGTGGGGGGTTGTACAAGACTTCCCGGGGTGCGCTCTGCTCTCACCAGCAGAGAGAAAGAAAAAGTGTGATGAATACCAGACCTCCTCTTAGAAGTTGGTGCTTTGCATACCAACTGTCATGAAATGATGTTTAATGGCTTCTTAAGGTGGTCTCAGGGGAGAGTCACCATGGCAACGTGCATTCTTGAATTTTATGGTTTACGGTGCTCGGGTCCGGTTGGTACCAGATAAGCTGGGACGCTCATCTGCTGGGGGCTGTTTTCTCCAGGTTTGTAAGAAATTAGGTGAGAGTAACTGCAGAAGCGGCTTTAATTAATAGAATAAAAGGGTCCGAAGAGGGATCCTACATAGTCTTATCATTATATACACAGCATGAGCCAAAGGTTTAGATGCACAAATTCAAATGTGGTTGTTAGTGAGACCAAACTTTTGATCAGTACTGTAAGGTAGAAAGTATTTAATAGTGTCATGTTCTAGGGCCGTGTTTCCCAGTCCAGGTCATGAAGGGACATCTGGACATCCATCGTTCTAGGTGTTTCTCTGCTCCAATAACAGACATGTCTGCAGAGCTTGACGACAAGCTGCTGGTGATCCATTCATTTTAAAAAGGTGTGTTGGAGCAGGGAAACATGTAAGACATGCTGGACAGCGGCCCTCCAGGACCAGGACTTGTGATCTCTGCTGGCTTTCCTGTGTTAATTTACCACTTCTGTTCTGTGTTTGTTTCTAGTTTCAGGGATCGTGCTCTTTTGGTCTTGTTTTTGGAAGGATTTTTTGGTTTTCTTGCTCCGTTTGTCAGACCTGTTCTGTGTTCAGTTACGCTCCTCCCTGTCCGCTTCTGTGTCTTCACTGATTGTTGTCACCTGTGTCTCATTGTATCACCTGCTTTTTGAGACTATGGCCCTGATTGTACACTGTGCACAAAGGCTGCTCTCTGATCTGGATGAAAAGACGCTCCATAGCGGTTTGCGGGTAGCACAACCTGCTCTTAAAGGCAATGGCTACTGACGCACTGATTGGTTTAACAGGTGGAACGCCCTAACCACTCCTATGCATAATATAGCAGTTGCTGCAGGTGGGATAGCAGGGGAACGCCCTGCTATCCCACCCCCTCCCGCTACCCGCTATCCCTTAATAGCAGCTGTAGGGGATCTGGCGGAAGAAAGGGCCCTACATATTAGTTTCCCTTTTGTGCCTGGTGGTGTTTCCCCTCATGTGTCTTTGCTCCTGGTGCCTTCTTTGTCTTTTCTTGTCTTTTTTTTTTTTGATATCCTGCCTTGTCAGAGTGCAGGATTACTCGTCGTTCAGAGTGCAGGATTACTCGTCGTTCCTAGAATATCTAAAAGTAGGTTTGGAGGACGGGCCTTCTGCTACCAGGCACCTTTATTATGGAACCAGCTACCAGTTTGGGTTAAGGAGGCTGACACCATCTCCATTTTTAAAGCTAAATTGAAAACATTTCTGTTCAGTAAAGCCTACAGTTAGTCTAAACTATAGTGTGTAGGGGCTAATAGTTATAACTATAGTTGTAGTAGTAAGACTAGAGTAGCTCGTCTTAATCACAGCTTCGTCATAGTTATGCTGCTATAGGCCTACGCTACAGGGGGACACCAACATGATCTGCTGAGTGGTGTCTCCACTGCTCTTCTCCTTTTTCTTCCCTTTCTTCTTCCCTTCCTCCTCCTCCAGCTCATTTATAATTATTTGGGAGCACCCTGTTACTGAAACTGTGCTCCATTTTCTTTGCTTTCCTGTGTTTGTTGTGTTTCTGCCCCCCTTTTCTTTCTGTGTATTTGCAGGCCAGAGTTTCCTGGGTTTCATGCTGACTTGCAGTTCCATCTTCTGTCCATCCCGGGGTTCTCCTCCACTTGTGTTTGGGTGCCGACTGGCGTGGTGATCGGCGACCTGGTCCTCTGGCCATCTCATCCCAGTGCTGCTGCCTCCATCTGTTTATGTTTATATGGTCATTGTGTTTAGTCATTTGTGTGCTCTCCTCTCTCTGTCCTCCATCTGTCCTGTCTCCCCTCTTTTCTTTCTCTACCCGGCTGGCCTTCGGCAGGAAGGTCCCCCCATATGAGCCAGGTCCTGCTCAAGGTTTCTTCCTCTTAAAGTGGAGTTTTTCCTTGCCACTGTTTGGTATAAAAGGTTTTTTTCTCCCTACTAGGAGTTTTTTTACCTGCCATTATCATTGATTGGATTTCATGATATAATCTTAGTTAATGATATTTGCTCGGGGGTCATGCTCTGGGTCTCTGTAAAGCGCCTAGAGACAATTGTCATTGTAACAGATGCTATATAAATAAAATTGAATTGAATTGAATTTAAAATTGAATTGTCAATGCCTTGCGTTGAATAAAGGACATTACTCCTGTCACTACAGCTCCTTCTTAGCACGTCTCCTTCACGTGGGTGCTGCACATCAAAATTTGACAAGTATTTTAGCTGTGGTGGAAATAATTAATGATCGGTCCTGGCTAAAAATGAAAAATGTCTCCTGGGTTTTCAGCTGATCACAGAGTGAGGGCTCCAGTGTGCACACTTGCACACACAGGCCACATCAACCTTTGGTGGGACTAAAAGTAAAGTGCAGTCTCTGTTATAAAGTGGTTTATAAAAAGACTAGATGGGGAAACAAAGTAATCTCAAAGTTCCCAGGCAGCCACCAATCCACAGTTAAACAATAAAGGGAGACAGTTTAGTACTGGGATTACTATGCCTTAATGCCACTCAGTCAAGTGTACAATGAAGAAGTAAGGAAGAACCCTGTGAGTAATAGGTAAATACTTAACAAACTGAACTGAGTCTGCTTTACTTCCTCCCTCTAGTTAACCTGATTGTCAGCACCTGCCTCTTGTTTGTTCCCCTCTTTACTTATGTTTGCAATCCTGCCTGTTTCCTTTCTTGTCATCCTGCTTTTCACCCTGGTTCTGGAATATAAGTTAGCTTTGTGTTTTTGGATTTTTGGTTTTTGTTAAATAAACCTTTTGTTTTGAACTCCTGCCTTTTGGGTTCTCCCTTAACCTCCACTGCAAACCATGACACAAGGTACATGTACAGGTGTGTAAATACATGCGTGTGTGTATATAGTATCTAGGTGTGTATATGACATGTACAAGAATATGTATATTAACATTTTTAATATCTATTATTATTCACCCATAATGTTCCTCCCCCCTGACCAAGAGGCAGACTTGAAGTAAAGAGATGCAGCAGCACTATGACCCTCAGCATCAAAGTAAATCCAACACAAAAATATTTTTGATGCCATTTTATTTTTTATTTTTGATAGCACCACAGTGTTTTATCTCAAAATGGCCACCTGCTAAAACCTCTCTGTAGAAAATCTCAGAAATTGTTTTGTAGGAGGTGATTCTTTAACAGAGAAATTAGCTCAATAAATATGCATGAAGGACAACTTATAAAAAGAACAGCTCTCTCAGTAGCTTGTAAATGAATGATACATCTGCTGCATTGTTTCCAAGAAGCGAAGATAGAATTCTTAACCAGCCTTTGACACTTTTTAAGTGACAAAACTCACAGGAAACCCACAACAGCATATTTGCACGCTGAACTTGCATGACTGCAGAGGCTACCATGCAAAAGAAATAAATGTGCAGATGAATGTACAGTCTCATTACTATTTTAATCTACACAGCACATTCAGTGCAGAATAAATAAACACACAAAGTATAACACAAGTGTTAAGTAAGTTATATTCAGATATAGATCTGATGATGTTGATGAACTGCTAAGGGAATATTTTAATGATCCTGCGATTTCCAACTCCAGACTGATAAACTGGTGATTTAATTCAGAAATACTTTATTGATCTTTGAAGACAAATTAAACTGTTGCAGTAACTGTTATGCATTAAGTCTCTTCAAAGATTCATTGTAGATGGTTATAGGTGTGGGCAGGAAGGATATCCTGTAGCGGTCTGTGTTACAGCGGATCTGAAGACTCTGTTGCTCTGTTGCTGAATCATTAGTCTATAGAAGATGTTCAGGGTTGTCCATGATGTTCTTCATTTTATGAAGTATCCTCCTTTGAACCATCAGCTCCAGAGGCTCTTGAACAAAGACAGACTCGTTTATCAGTTTGTTCAGTTTCTTTAAGTCTCTGATGCTGCTCCCCCAACAGATGACTGCAGACAGGATTAAAGTCTCCACAACAGACTTGTAGAATATACTCAACATCTTGCTGCAAACAGTGGACCTAACCTTCCTTCAGAAGTAAAGTATTTTCTGTCTCTTCTTATAAACATTATTGTTGTATCTCCAGTCCAGTTGTTGTCCAGGTGAAAACTGAGGTATTTATACTCCTTCACCACCTTCACTTCTTCTCCCATGATGGAAATGCTGTTTGACCTGTTCCTGGTCCGACTAAAATCCACAATCACTTACTTTGTCTTGTTCATATTTAAGGTGAGATCGCTATTCCCACACCCCGCCACAAAGCAGTCCACCAGTTTTATTTATTCTGTCTCTGGTCCATCCCTAATTCACAATGTCCAGAGTAAAGAGGAATGGTGAGGGTACAGTTCCCTGTGGTGCTCCTGTGCTGCTGACCACCTGGCCAGACACACAATATCAAGGCTTCTGAAATGGTGTTTCAAATTAGCATGTCCTGTGTTGTGCATATAACGTGCTTGTTTATAATCACAAACAACTTCTCTCATTAGAACATATCAGAATTTATTAACAAGCGTTAAGATGAACAAACACTTGAATCAAGATTCAGATATCTACTGACTAAAAGACAACTAGACTAACATAAGCAAATAAACATTAAATGGAAAAAGTGTCAATATATATACATGTATGCTATGGATGTGTGTGTGTGTAAAAGATAAACTAGGTTGGCGCGTTGTAGAGTGAGAAGTTTCTAAGATGGCGGACGAGGTCACGTGGTGACTTCTTCCCTTACCAAGATGGCCGCTGACTCACACAATAGGGCATTTCAAGATGGTGGGTGAGGTGGTAACCTCAAGGTTGTTAGTAGGAAGTAGGCGTGTGACGACCACCCAGTGGTGAGGAAACACGTCTGTTACGTGGATAAATGTGCGGCGGCTGACTGCCGGTGGGTTTAGCGGTAAGAGCAATGTAATAACGAACAGAAAAACATTGACTAAGCCAAGTATCTGGCCTGATAAGAGTCTCTAACGTGGATTGCTCAGGAGGTGATCGATGGCGTTGTGGTGACGGGAAGGATGGCTGATACGGATAACGGCCGCCCGAACTGCTGGTCAATTACCCTCTGCCGGTATTATAGCAATGAGCGGTTCCTTTTGTCTTGTTTTCTCTCAGCCTCAGGGGGAAGGGGTTATAGCGTTGTGGTGCAGCCTGGTGTCCTTCTTTGAAACGCGTCTGGAGCCATTACGTCCTACCATTGCGCCATCGCTCCGATGCATACACGGGTCACTTCTCGTGCTTGGTTGGTGGGTGTGAGGGGCTAACCAGTTTTCCCTTTTTACCGGTGGCTCAGCAAGCGTTACTGGCCGGTTCCCTTCGGCTGGGCACTTCGTTAGTCTGGAGTTGATCCTCCCACCGGATGATCGGAACAAGGTGGGCTAGTTGTGGAACCGGAGAAGAAGAGCGTTTAGGTGGACGAAGAGAAGAAAAAGAGAGTGATCCAAGGGGCTTTGCTGTATTTATGCTGCAGGGATGCGATTCGCCCTTGCTGGGGACCCCTGCTGTGTTATGGGGGTCAGCGCCCAATGAGAGGGCAGGATATCACTTTCATACCTGTTATAAAACAATAAAACATCACCAGGCATGCTGGGGAATTGAGTTTTATTTAGATTCCTTTGTCTCAGGGGACCATGTGATCAGACTTTAATGAACTTGTAATGGTAACAATGGCATGTAGCCTAACTCCTGGATTACACCATCTGTTGTTGAGAAGCAATCCCCCTATCCTTACGTTTTATGCTCCTCTTCAAGTCTCTGTCCGCCCTTATCGTCTGAAATCCAGGCCAAGAGATGCTGAAGTCAGGGATATGCTCCTGGAGGCACATCTCGGTGAAACACATTAAACTACATTGTCAAAACTCCAGATTTGTCCTTGCCAGCGCTCCAAGCTTCTCCATGTTCTAAGCAAGAGATCTAATGTTCCCCATTATGAAGGAGGGAAGAACTGCTTTAAACTTCTTCTTTCTCTCTCCCTGCTTTGCTCCTGCTCTGGATCTTCCACGTCTTTGCTTAAGCTCATTAGGCATTACTGTGGCTATTTATCATAGCAGGTGTTAAAAAACGAGAACGTAACCAGGAAAAATCCTCAAGCAGAACAGCAATCAAACCATGATTAAAAAATAGTCCAAAAATCAATGTCATAAATGAAGAAGAGTTTGTTCAATATACCCAAAATATGCAAAGAGTTAGCAAAATTGCTGGAGCTACTGCAGCAAGCTGCCACCATGAAAAGCACTTTTCTAGAATACCTAACCAACCAGACATTATGGTGGTTGACAAACTCTAGAAGGAAACAGCTGTGCTGTGATAGATGTAGCAACCCCTCACAACATATAGAGGACTGAAGATTTAGATAGTGAAGCAGCAGTGGTGCCATGTGTTAATTGGAGCACCTGAGGTTGTGACCACCAGGCTGAGAGAATGGCTCCAGAAGGTTCCCTGCACAATATCAGAGATTCAGAGGCGCACAGGCCTGGGAACAGCAGAAGTCCTCAACCCTCGATCTCGCAGGTCTCTGGAAGAGGACCCAAGACTGAAAGGACAGTGACTGCCCAAGCTTCCTTTAACAAGATGCATATGTGGACGTCTACTGAACCTAGTGTCATCTGCATGTTTGTAACCAACACCCCACCATGGAGCCTGACAGAGGGCCACATTAACAAGCCCCCCCCCCCTACCGGGCGGGGGGGCTCTCTCTCTCTCTCTCTCTGAGCATAGCCTGAATGTGAATGAACAAGGTGGCTTTCTACTATAGCATCACAAAAACACTGAAAAGTATTAGAATGCATTGTAAAGTGAACTGTAATGACAGGTTAAAAAAAGTACAATTCGCTTCGTTCACTCAGAAGATCATTTTTTCGATTTGGAGTGCAGTAAATTTTATTTTTGAATCTTTTTTTTTTTAATTTACGGTAGTTGCTTCATCTCAAATGGTATTATAGATGTGGTCTTTTCAAAAACAGCAGGCAGAGACCAACAGCAGCCACAGAACAATATGTTCCATTCAACCGGCCAATCAGCAACCAGACCTCCTTCAACGGAAAAACTCTGCGTAGATTTTAACACCCAGCAGTAAAGCCTGTGAAACCGTCTTTCATGTGGAGGTCATCATCACTCATGGACGGACTGCTGATCATTGTGCTTGTTCTCTTGGGTAATTTTTACTTTCTTACTAATTTCCTGAAACTGCTTTGAAAAATTATTTCTGAGTTGCAAATTTAATTTCTTTCCTCTGAGTAGCAATCTGAAATACCAGAATAGTGGCAACAAACTTTTATGGTTTAATTTTTGTTCTAGGAGGTTTTTCCTGCAGTCACTGGATCTCTGGATCAGTGTTGGAGGTCAAAGTCAGACCTGGAGACAACATCACTCTCTACTGTGACTGTAAAAGATCAACTGGAGTCTACATAGTCTGGTTCAGGAACTGCTCCCATGAGAACCAGCCGACTCTTATACTGAATACGAAGCTTGAACAGAATGTATTGGTTCGTGAAAGAAATGGGACAAAGAAACTTCCTCGTACTGAATTTGTGAAGAACTTTTCTTCTGATTCTTATGACATGTTAATCATGAACGTCTCTGGTTTTGATGAGGGCTTCTACTACTGCGGAACTGAAGATTCAATAGTGGAAGAGAAAGATCACATTCGTCAAAAAACTATTTACAAATACAGCAACATCACAACAAAAGTCAAACTTGGTAAGTACTTTTGTCTGAATCTCCCTGTGACTGAGTTTGGGTTTACAACAAACATTTAGAGGACGAAATAACTCACGTTGGTGAAATGTTCTCTGATATTTGTGTAATAAAGATCAAGTCAGCGAAACATCTTCTCGTCAAGTTTTGTGTTGTTTGAACAGAGAAAATCTTTAATATAAAACCTCATGGATTTAAACAGCTGTGTGACAACAGTCCTTTAATGCGTACGAACCATCCGTGCATGTTGCTTTCAGGAGTTTTGAGATTCAATTCAATTCAAATCAATTCAATTCAATTCAATTTTATTTTTATAGCATCTGTGACAATGTCAATTGCCTCTAGGCGCTTTATGGTTTTACATTCTAGAAAACGGGAAATGGATGAACAATGTGCAAGCAGGAAACTGCTGAATATCTTTCTTTCCTTCCATCAACCGTGGTTAGACCACGCCATTGTTTTATGTCAATCATAAGACTAAATAAAACTATAAATTTTATTTTTAGCTACTCCATAAAAGCCACAATTCTCCAACACCTCTTTGGTGATGCAAACAGCTACACTTTCTTCACGTACTTGAATGAATGATTGAGGATCAACTAATGAAACTGTGAACGGACACACAGGAAATATTCTCGTTGGTCAACAGGATGTCAGAGTTACAAAACGGACCTGAAACAGATAATCCTCATTTTTGGTTTTAATCTTTGGCTTCATAACCATCACTTGGGTCAATAGTGGCGAGCACAGAATACAAAAAAAATATAAATAACTGAGGAGAATCACAAAATGCATTTTTTTTCCTTTTTTTTTTTTGGTTACATAAAGTAACATAAAGTAAAAAAAAAAAAAAAAAAGATAAATGAAAAACATTTTTTAATACAGTGCATTATATAACAGTGTCGCACCAATTAAACCTTCACGCATGTTTCCAACTCTGTGTTTGATCCAGACTCCACTGATCTTCATCCAGATGTGAACCAGACTCTGCAGGACTGTGGTTCGTGCTGGAAGCTGCTCTTCTCTCTGTGTCCAGCTGTTTCTCTCCTCTCTTCCCTCCTCTCTCATCTCTTCTGGTTTACAGTCTTTGCCAGAAAACAGGTACATTAGTCTCTGTGATGATCTGCTGTTCATGAAGTCCTCAGTTTGTGTCGCCTGCTCTGAGTCTGTGACATTTGTTCTCACAATCTCTAAACCATTGTTAACCATAGTTTTTGTTTTCTTTTAATTTTTAAGTTTGCTGTGTTATTCTGAAATCTTTGATGAATTTTATGTTGAAAATGGTTTGTCTTTTCTTTTCTTGAGCCACAAATCTCCAAGCTGATGAAAAGAGACCTGAAACTAGAAGTCAATCGAGAGCAAAAGAGGTATGTAACAGCGACACATTGACTAATATTTATACGCCTGGACCTGTCTCCTCGTGAATATTTAGACTGAATATCCTGTCTGTAGTTATTAACTGACTACTTCCCTGCTATTGTGGTTATAGTTTCCCTTCATGATTCTTAAATCTCTTTGGTAGCTTGTTTTTTCTCTCAAATACGCATCATTTATTACAAAAAAATCACACAATGCTGAATATGAAATGTTAAATCTTAGGGTGAAGACGTGTGCTACGCTGCCCTGGAAATCCGTCAGACATCACAGAGACCAAAGACGAGGAGGACGGCCCAGAGTTCAGACTTCAGCACGTATTCTGCCATCAAAACCTCTCAGATGTAGAGGTTCGCCATGTTTGATATTAACAGAAAACTGCTTCTTTTTTTGCTCTCCCTGTCATTTATCTCTTCCCTCTAAAAATAAAATCAAACTGAAAAACTCTGCAACCTACTTCTTCAGAAATGTGCAGATATTTTTCCACACGGTTATGTCATGTTTCGAGTCTCTTTGGATTAAACGGAGACTGTCACCTCACAGGCGCCGTCCCCTGATCCGAACATGTTCTTAGAAGGGCCAAGTGTGACTGCGTAATTATGCACAACGTTCATGCAGCAGGTAACGAGAGCAGAAAATCCTCCGGAGCTTTTACTGCAGCCGGGTGTACGATAAGAAGTCATGCTCCATTTCCTCCATTGGATTAGATGAAGAGAAGAGATCTCACATGCAGGAAGAGCCGCTGCAGAGAATGTCAGGGGCATATTTCTGGTCCTAAAAAAATAAAAATATATCTTTCATAAATACAGATATAAATGATAAGGGGTAAGGGGGGCTTGATGATGGATCCTGCAGACATTCCCAGTACACAAGGGACTAGATTGTTTTCACAATTGCTGATTTAAAACCTTTTTTTTTTTTTTTATTAAAAAAAAAAGTTGTTTTTTTTTTTCCTCAGAGACTTCAAGTGGCACAAAGTTTCTTCTCTTTAAGCTCAGTGACCCCCCCTGCAGGTGTGGAGGCCAAGTCACTTTTATTAGGTGATTGTTCGAGCAAAATTATCCAGTATTTTTTTTTTTTATTATTCCAAAAATGAAAAATTGTAAAAGTGGCACAAAGCAATTTTTTCATTTTTCTTTTGCTCAGCGAGCTCTTTTCTCTTGCTATTTTAAAAAAAAAATTTTAATAAACTTTTAAAAGTTTTTTTGTACTTCTGTTAACACTTCTGTATTTTGGCTTCATTTTGGCATAATAAATGATGACACAGTTCTATATGTCACGTGTTGTTTATCAGAGATTTTAAGACAAGATAAGGACCAGATAACATGTTGTAATGAGCTGAAATGTGAAAGACTGGAACTGAAGGAAGGCCGTGCTTTTGCTTTCATTTTTACTTTGTGCTACACAGCCGAGCCATTCCAGAGAAGATTATTTAGAGAGAATGTGTTCAAAAAGAACCCTTAATAATTTATCAGGTCTTGTTGTAAAGTCATCCCTGATTTTCTGGAACACACTGAGCGTCGCTGCATAGATGTATAGAGGAACTATAATAACTTTATAAGAAAGAGCTCCGAGGTCCACCAGGGTGTCGTTCCAAGCCCCATCGAGACTTTTCAACATGTCACATCCCTAAACTCAAATATCCATTACGTTAACTCAGGAAAGACACACAGCTGGGCTCTTGTGAAATGGGTTAATTCTACCTGAACGGTAAATCGGAGATCAGAAGAAAAAAGTTCTGATGGTGAATCTTCTTTTCCTTTCGGCTGGTCCCTTCAGGGGTCGCAGAGGTTGATCATCTGCCTCCGTCTAACCCTCCATCCTTCTGCACATTCCAAAGCTGTTTGGGACGGTTAAAGTCTCATGTAGCTTTTGCTTCTCACAACACCTGAAGGATAATGTGGGGCTGAGAATCCATCCATCCATTCATTTATTTTCTGCACCTGCTACATCCTGTTCTGACTTGAAAGGGTGCTGGAGCCCATCCCAGAGGCAGTCAAGTGACAGATGAGGCAGCCCCTGGACAGGCAACCAATCAATTGTGGAGCGCATTGATTGTTGGGAACATTTAAATCTTTCAAGTGGTATTTCATCCCATTTTTCCATCTTCATACATATTATGCCCTTTTTTTTGTATAATTTAAAGCCTTAAAGGAGGCGTGCCTCACTTAATATCTGTCGTACAGCTCCAAGCTGTCATGGAAATGAACACTTGGACACGAATTACACCCAGTGATCCTTGCAGAATATTAATACAGAATGAGAGACCGGGGGATATTGAACCCGAGGGATCATGTCAGCACACACAAAAGTGATCACACATGTCTGACAGCTTCACTCTAACACTTACATTATTTCCCTTCTGCATTTCAACGACGGGTCATTGGTTATGTCATGATAAAGATCTTGAACAGGCCCAGCAGATAAGGCTCTGATTTAATCAATCACCACTTATTAGGCATAAGAACAGATATTGGAGGTGGTAAATGTAACTTAACGTCCCCGTCCATAAAAATGGAGCCTACAGGTGGAAGCTGTGAGGAAGTGGGACTTCTAAGAGCAGCTGTGAGGCTGAGACAAGTACTTCTGGCTCCTTATATTGACCTATGAATAAGATGCTGTAATTTGCAGTAAATGCAGAGGGGTGAGAGCGAGCATAAAACGCTGCTCCAGATGTCTGCCTGAACCAGCTCCCAACGGCTCACCTTAATTTCTAGAAGCTGATGTTAAGAACCGTTGCTCATATTAAACTCTTCTCACTAGTGTTGTCAAGCAGAAAAGCAAATGCTACGATTGGTGCAATAAATGGCACATGGGAAAATGGGATTTACCACTTGCAACTTGAAAAATAAATGAATAAAGATGAGGACCCAAAGGTTGGATATCCTAGTTAGAATATAAAATGCTGCAAGAAGTGAAAGCATTTTTAACTTGTTTTGAACTCTGAAGTTACTGTATGACTGTTGATAGGAATTTTCTGTAAAGGCAAAGCACAAAGCAAGACTATAAGGCAGGGGTGTCAGACTCATTTTCACTGAGGGCCACATCAGCATCATGGTTGCCCTCGAAGGGCCAGACTGACAGCATGAATGTAAAAAAAATGCAATGTAAATCAAAATAAATTAAACTACACCATGTACAGTCATGGAAAAAATTATTAGACCACCCTTGTTTTCTTCAGTTTCTTGTTCATTTTAATGCCTGGTACAACTAAAGATACATTTGTTTAGACAAACATAACGATAACCACAAAGATTGCTCATAAGAGTTTTATTTAAGAGCGGATATCTTACCATTTTCCATGGTTTTCTTGATTCTAACCTAAATCACTTAAGTTTTTACATCAAAAGCTATGGCGTTGTACTGCCAAAAACACTGCTTTTATGCACTCAGTGTTTTCTTTTCCGTCTGTTTTAGTCACATGATGACGTTTAGTGGTACCAGGTATTAAAATGAACAAGAAAGTGAAGAAAAAATGGTGGTCTAATAATTTTTTCCATGACTGTATACTGGTAAATATATGTTTCTGTATTTATTATGTAGTCAAGTTTCAAATGTTTAACTCATTATTATATTGAACTCCGGGTTTGTGGTTGTAAACCTGCTCTCGCACAGGTGTTGTTTACAGAGTCTGTTGCCATGGTAACAGACTCAGAGTATCCTTTACCTCGGTTTCGGAAACGGTCCTTACTAAACCCTCTTGCTTAGAGTTAAGTTACCTCACTTTGTGAAACGGAAAACTCAGTTTCTATGGAGCAGCCGGCACATCTGCAAAGGAAGCATCAGAGCTGAAAGTCATATACAGCCACGTTAAAGCTAGCTTTCACTGCTGCATCATTTTTGGCGGTAGCTTTTGTAAACACATTCTGCTGCAACTGCAGTCTGCTATGATTCTTTGTTTTTCTTGTAGGCTAAATTTAGGATACTTAGCTCTGTGTTTGCTGTTAAAAAGCCAAGGTATATTATACTCTTTTATGACTGACATTGCCTCATAACACAAAAGACATAGGCCCCGATTGTACACTTCCCACTACCCTCTACACACTAGCCGCCACCCGCAAATTGCGGCTATAGGAACCTCCACTAACCGCTAATGTAATCTTCCGCTCGCTAAAGCCGCTATCCATTATGCCGACTCCCTTACTCACTTTGTAGGTGTGGCAATGGGCGTGTCTTTTGCCCTTTCCGCAAACTTTATATCTTGCGATTGCGGGTTTAGGGTTGCGGGTAGCAGGTGGTCTACCCACACCTACAAAGTGGGTAGCGGCTTTAGCGAGCGGAAGATTGCATTAGCAGAAAGCGGAGGTTCCTACCTGCAACCAGCATGTTGGCGCGTACAAGAGCGCGTCCAAATGGCATCAGTGCGCATCCACCTGGTCACATGTGGACATGCACAAACGGCTCTACGTCTCGAATTAACTCTTGTATAAAAAGTGGGATTTGGCCTCATTGAACCCCTGAGAAAATAGCAGAGATTATCTTAAAACTGCTTGCTAGCCAGTTAAACCATAGATGACCAGAGTGTGTTTACTGGGAGCACACCAACTATCTGGGACTTTGAGGTAGCTGATAGGAATTGTCTGTGTAAATATATCTTTATGTATATATCAGAGCAGAGGAGGAGGAGAAGGCGGAAGATCGGGCCCTTACTGTTTTTTCACCTTGAGATACAAACTTGTATTAGTTTTCCCATCGTTCATAAAACTTCCTTCCTTGTGCATCAATTTTTCTTTTCTTGGACATATTAAGTTTAGTTTGTAAAGGTTTTTCTTAAGTCCATCAGTTCTGAAAATCGGCTTGATGTCTTGCTCATGATGGGTAACGGCGAAATGCATTATAGGTGTTAGCAGTGTAAGCTTATATTAGGTCTTAAAATATTGGTTTAAAATTTAAGCCAATAACGCCCATCTCTCGAAGGCCACATAAAATGATGTAGCGGGCCACATTTGGCCTGTGGCCCTTGTGTTGGATACATGTGCTATAAGTGTTTTAACTTCCCACTTTCAAGGTGCAGCAAATGTAGCAGGATTTGAAGATGAGTGGAGATCATTGATGGAGGCTCGATAACTCTGCTCTGAGCAGGGTTGGTGAGGCAGTAATATCCTTCAAGCCCAGACCGTCAAATAGCTATAAAGCTATATCATCCTACTTACAATAAACCCCTTACATTTCCTCTAATGTAACAATCTACTTGGGTCATCAATGACCTTGTGAGATTATTTTTCTTTTACTATGTTTTTGCTGTTTAATTTTTCAAAATGAACAAAAAGCAATTTCCCCTCAGGGATCAATGAAGTGAGTCTGATCCTGATTTTGAAATTTGAATCAGCTGGGAAAAGCACATCTTTTCATCTAGGTCTGTACAGGCTTGTAATAAAAATAGCTGTCTATAGGTGCTGTGAAACTGAACTCAAGTTACACAACACCTGAGTCAGACGAGTGCACGAAAATAACTCCTCAACAAATCTTTGCTGTCTTATCTTTCCATCTCTGACACACGTTTTTGTTTTCCAGGTCACGTTAACAGACAACTCTTTTGTTTGGTGAGCCAATCACAGGTTGCGTGACCTTCTATGGAAATGCCAGCTCATGATATGAACGATGCCTGTGACTTCAAAGCCATTTCTTGCTTTTATATACTAGAAGTCTATATTACACATGGAAGAGCTGAATATATTTCTCATTGTTGTTCTCCTTGGAACTATATTCGGTAGACAGCAATCATTTACCCCCCGAGTCATTCACACAGTGCAGCGTCGGTAAAAAGCTGCTCCAGAGGTGGAATGAACTGGTTTTGTGAATGGAGATATAAGAGAGATGTTGAGACATTAATGACAGGAGTTCATTTAATCTATTTAGTCTCTTTTCCATCTAAGAATAAATGCAAATCAAAAATGTGCCTCTATCATTCACAGAGTTGCAGTTCTTAAGACAAAAATGAATCTGATTATATATATTTAGGTTTTTAGTGTCTTTGGAATAAACCAGGTTTCCTGTTCACTGTGTATTTATGTATTTATGTAGCAAAAAAAAAAATATATATAAAAAAAAAAAATATATATATATATAGAGCAGGTAACACCAGCAGATCATCTGGAGCATTTACACCATCTGAGTGTTGATAAGAAAGGCTGCTGTAAACTCTTTATCTAAAGGTCTGCATGTTGCTTTAAGCTCTCCCGTCAATGTAACAGATACTTCTGAATACACATTTTATTAATATCAGCACAAAAACAGCATTGGATTAAATGATGGAATCGCATCTCCTGGGGAGAAATCGCTCACCATGATGCTCATGTTTGAAGGACAACTTCAGAGAAAGTCTGGTTCAAATTGTTTACAACTTGTAAAAATAAATACATTTCTAGAGATCATGCGTGAAAGTGGCTAAAATGAACTGCAGAAAAGAACCAGCAACGGCAGGTCATTTTTTTTAAATTGAAAGACGGTGGCCATAAACTGTTAACATTTATTTATTTTTTTAAAAGGAAGTCTGTTTATTCCACGCAGACATTTTCCCTGTTGTATTACATTGATGTCAGTTATGGCATCCTCTCTCAGTTTGGGTCTTATTGCAAAGATGTGTTTGTGCCCTGGTTAAGAGACCCACAAATATTCCTTTAAATATCCATTCCTACGTTGCATGACCCGTTTGTGTTGTTCAAAGTTTCACAGTAGGTTTCCTTTCATATTAATACATCAGTTTTATTTGAAGGGATATTGATTGCTTTTAAGAACCTTTGTCTAGCTCATGCTATCTTCTGTCTCTACGATTGGCATAAACCTCCAAATCCAACACTGAACTCTTTATCCTGGTTGTCTGTTGTGACAAATGTCTACCGCTGAGCCATAGGTCAACAACGATGAAGCGAGCTCACAGAGCTACAGACGATGTCATGGCAGAGGTGACAAAGAGTAAGGATGGACAAGAAAAGGAGAGAATAACAGCAAGACATTGAACAAAAGAAAAACGTGGACAAAGTCTCAAATGCAAATTAATCTCCATGCCTATAGAGGGACCCTCTGAGCTCAAAGTCATGTTGAAATGTTGAGTCAATGCAGTTTGTGGTCATTTTGGTTCCACAAGGACCTCTTAACAGCCCAATGAAAAGTATTTTTGTCATTAAGCTTTTTTGTGGTTTAACAAAATAACTAGCTGTATTAAGAGAAAACCCAAAAAGAGCGTGGGCATAAATTACAAACTGTACACAGAAAGGCTTTGGTATTTGGGCCAGGGTCTATCGAACAATGGAAATCAACATTATATGAGCACCAGACACCAACAACACTCGGGTTCACATGCTGTTACATAATTCAGTCTATGTGATCTGAGAAGATTTACAGGAAACCCACAGTCACAAAAAGCCCCTAAAACGACAGCAGCAGAGGTCAACATGTAAGTACGTTCAAGCTCGCTGGAGGTGTTGTTGTATGACTGGTGAAGCGTGTCTTGTGGTCTACATCAGCAACATCTACACAGCAGCTCCGAAGCCACTGCAGCTCAGGATAGTTATTACCTGTTGTTTGATATAATAATTGTCATTTACTCTTTTAAGACTGTGCGCAGGCTTGTGTCACAGGCTAAAAAGAAATCGCTTCATGGAAAGATTAGGCCACATCAGTGCCACTGAGGGCATCTTCAGAATCCATTGTTCTTCTGAATATCTCTGTGTGGGCACATATTTTCTCATGCGTTACCAGCTGAAATTATTCATCACACACAGCAGTCGTAGGTTTTTCTGAGTGAAATGACACTTTGGCTCTCTTTGAAGCACTTTTGGCATCTAGTGCAGATGACAGGGAATAAAACAAAAACCCCACCAGTGGAGGTCTGGGTCCAAGCTGCTTCCTAATTGATGGAGCACTGTCTATATAGTTGACCCTTTCGAAGTCACTTTTTTACCTTGCCTTTCAGCTCAGGTCTCTCTTCACCACAACAGACGAGTACAGAGTCCACATTACTGCTCTTTTCTTGACTATTCTACCTGTCTCTCAACTCCATTCGACCCTCGCTTATGAACCAGCCCGCAGAGATATTTGAACCGAAATATAACCCCAACCCAGAGATGGTATTTTATCAATTTCTAACTGAGAAGCATGGCCTCGGATATGGAGGTGCTGATTGTCATCCCCAACACGCCATACTTGGCTGCAAACCATTCCAGTGAGAACTGGAGATCACACCTCAGTGACGCCAGCAGGACCACATGATGAGCAAAAAGCAGAAATGAAACATGTAAACTATTAAACTGGACCCTTCGGCCCATTAACTGTTGCCAGAAATTCTGTCTATAAATGTTAGGAACAGAATTAATGCCAATGGACTGCCCCGAGTGAGTCCATCTCCCAGCTGGAAAGAAAACGACTTACTGATGTCAATGTGTTATAGTATATTAGGGACTGAATGTCCCGTAGCAAATATGGACACTCTCTCATACCACTTTGGTCATTAGCAAAGCCATTAAGCTGGTCCAGAGTTGCGGATGGTCGGGACAGAATCTGCATCGGTCCGATTCTCATTCTCAACTCCACTCTTTCCTCCAGCAACTCTTCAGGAAGACTGAGGAGTGTGATCCTCGTATAAGTGCAACTTAAGACCAGGACCTCTTTCTTAAAAAGGGGAAACCACTTCCCCATTCTGCCAATCAACAAGTACCGCCCCCAGTGTTCTCAGAGAGATGTGTCAACCAAGACAAACTCTCAACACCCAGAGCCTTGAGGAGCTCAGAACAGATCTCATCCACCCCCAGAGCCCCACAGCTACAGAGGTTTTTAATGTCAGTGAGTAAAAGGTGAGTCTGCAGACGTTGGGACTTTATGGCCATGCTTTGATCCTCTAATGATGAAAGCGCTCCAATATCTACTGGACTAAGTGTTTTCATTTGAACTTGTATATTGAATATTTTTGACGACTCACTTCTATCATTTGTTATTTTGTATGAATTTCCTGTTGCATTTGTCCTGAAAATTGAAAATAAAGTTGTGTGTTTGCATTTGGTTATTTCTCGTGCATTGCTGTTTGTTCTATTTCCTGTTGGCTGTTTGTCGCTGTTTCAAACTGTAATGAAATGAGAAAATCAAGTCATTCGTTGAGTGATGAGAATAGATAACAAACACCTGTAAATTGACGTTGACAACATTTTTTTAAAAAAATCGTTCAGTTGTTCTGTTTACATAATGGGATGAGTACGCAATGGCTGCTTGTGTTTTTGTTTGTTTTTCTTTCTCCAAGTTGGCCAACCACAGAAACCCAGCTACAGGCGGGTCACGGATTTTGTCATCCTGGAGCTGTTTCTTCCTCAAAGAATAAAACTGGCCGCCATACTGTTTATAAGAAGTAATCAAACAGTTTCCAAAACAGTTACAAGAAGTTATGAGATAAAACCAGAAAAGCCTCAACCACATGTAGTAGCAGCGCTTCTTTGCAATAAATCTGATACCGTTGGAAAGCCTAATTATTTCTGTTCTAAAAGGTGTAACATTTAGAATGAACATGCATTTGTGGGATGAACAGCAGAGCTGAGTATGTGGGTTGAGCCAACTCAAAAGCCATCAAGTTGCCCTTTGCACATTACACCCCAAAAAAACAACCTCAGAGTAAAATGTTCCATTCAATCAGCCAATCAGCAGCTACATTTCCTTCAAAGAAAAAATCTTTCTAGGTTATAACATCCGCCTATAAGACTTCTGAAACTGCTTTCATGTCCAGAACATCATCATGGACAGACAGCAAGTCATTCTCCTCGTTCTCTTGGGTAACAAAATTGTTAGTCTTCTTACCTGTATCTTGAAATCTTGGATACTGGACACATTTCTATAACTGTTTTTCTCCTCCAGGAAGTGTTTGTCGCAGTCATTACGTGAGTTCTGGATCAGTGTTGGAGGCGAAAGTCAGACCTGGAGACAACATCACCCTCCACTGTGACTGCAGAGTATCAACTGGGGTATCAATAGTGTGGTTCAGGAACTGTTCCCATGAGAACCAGCCTCCCCTTGTTATCACTTTCTACAGCTTTTACTCTACATATGCTTTTGAAAATGTGCAGAAACTTCCTCGTTTTGAATATGTGAGGAACTCTTCTTCTTATTCTTATGACCTGGTGATCAAGAACGTCTCTGGCTCCGATGAGGGCTTCTACTACTGTAGAACTCAAGAGCTGAAGCTGGACGGCAAAAATACAATTGCAAAGAGACACATTTATAAATACGGCAACATCACAACTAAAATCACTGTTGGTAAGTACTTTTGTCCTAATTATCCATGCGTGACTGAAATGTACAGCAAACGTAATTATTCTTAATGATCAGCACAGCAGTGAAATGATATTCATGAGCAGCTGTCTTTATGATCAAAGTAGGTGGAAAACACAAGGCATGAGGTTTAATGTGTGACAATTCAATGTGTGCCCAACACTTATTAACAATCTTTTTAAACCAGTTTGGGAGAGTTTTTATTTTGAGATTTGAGAAACAGAAAGCTGGACATTTAAGGCTGCTAATCCAAATATTTTTTTTTTTTTGCAAATTGTGACTGCATCTAAATAAATTTGTTGACAGTTTGAACAACCAAAAACTACAATAAAATGTTTTCTCTTTAGAGAGGTGGTTGCAAATGCACTTCTAATCAGATTTTCACCAATGCATCCCAATCTGAGCGGTCTGTTCACTAAAATCAGATTTCTTAAAGGTCTTTTTCAGCAATGTGAAACAAAAAACAACAATAACTATGACTGCCAGACAGAGCAGTGCAGGGAAGTGACAGAGGATTTCTCCATTAGCTAAACGTAGCTGCCTGTTAGTTGAAAGCTAATCCACCTGGAACATTACGGACACAACAGCAAGAAATAAAGCATGCATAAAGGGTCAGTCGGACAGATGATACTGTGATCAGATCTGTTTAAAATGGGATTTGGGCTGGTGGTGTGAACACAGCTTAACAAAGCAAGTTCACAGATATTCCAGTTAGATTGTGTTTAATTGTTTATATTTAATTGACAATGGTGAGACCAGGGGGCCATTTCAGAAAGCAGGTTATGTGCAAACTGTCAAGCAAAGTGAGGTAACTTAACCCCGAGCAAGAAGGTTCAGTTAAGCTGGTTTGACTCTGTGTACTAAACCTGGTTTACTTCCAGATACCCTGAGTTACTCTGTCTCCTCCGCTTTACAAAGCTGAAACAGGCTCAATTTCATCAGAAAATCTATCAGATATCAGATAAATGAAGATGTCTGAACATTGACATGTCGCATTTGCATAGTGAAAGTATGCTGAGGATGAAAAAAGAAGGTTTACTGTGGTCAAGTCAGCCATCGATCGTATTTGGGATAAACCAATGACTTTTATAGGAGCAGTGCACAGACACAAATGATTATCCTTCCGTGCATCACAAATATCACCAATTGAATGCCAGTACCTCACATAAAATATCTTGGGTTATTCTAATTTTTTGTTTTGTTTTTTGTCATTAATTATTTGCAAAAGTCAGTTTTCACAAAAGAAAAAAAACAATGGGGATGCAGAACGTAACCTATGAGAAGTGGAACAATATACAGATCTTTGAGAAAAGTGGTCTGGATCATTTCTACACCCCTTATTTTTTATCAATTCATCTATCTATCTATCTATCTATCTTTATCCAGTAGCCACAAAAGTGAAAGTCATCCAAGAAGATTTCCATAGAGCTTACATGATAAAGAGGTTGATATCACTCATTATTTATATAATTTTTTTAATAGCGTCCTGTTCCACCTCTGTGAGTAAATACATTTTCCTTTGGGATTTCAAAATCTGATCAGGTGATTAGAGGGCACCCATATTCTGGTCGAAGCCCTTTGAATTATTTTTTCTTTGCTTGTATGACCACGTCTGTTCTGCACCTGCTCTCTGAAAACCATCAATAATTCAGGGTCAAACAAAATACTTTGCAGAATAGATAAGACAGAATTTTTAGCTATCCAGAAAAAACCTCTCCGAGCTCTCCTGTAATGTACACAACAATATTTCTAACAAGAATCCGAAGTTAGTGTTTGAAGGTCTGCTGATGCAACTGTCAATATACACAGGAAGAAATTCTCATCAGGAAATAATTGAACAAGATTTCAGAGTCACGTCATGAAATTGAATGAGCCAACCCTCATCTTTGTGTTTGTGGTTCATATCCATCAATTTTATAACTTATATAGTACTTTGTTAACCGTGTCCAGGTTCTACAAAGAGATTTCTGTTGTGTTTCTCATTCATCCATTCACACGAACCCTCCAACCAAACTCCACAGGTCTCCACTCCAGCACATCAACAGCTCTCAGCAGGCCTGTGATTCCTGCTGGAAGCTGCTCTTCTGTGTGTGTCCAGCTGTTTCTGTCGTCTCCGCCGTCCTCTCGTCTCTCCTGGTTTACGGGCTTTGCCAGAAAACAGGTACCTGTCATACGAGTCTCTCTCAGGGTGTTTGCACTCAAGGTTTGTCGATCTTCTGGTTTTGTTAGGATTGCCTCTGTCCTGTGTTTAATTATTTGCTTACTTGTGTTTTCTTGGTTTTTCTGTTTTCTTTGCGCAGCCTATTTCTCGATTGATTTCCTCTACGTCCTACGCCTTATGCCAGTCTGAGTCTGTCTGTTTGCTTCCTGTTGGTTGAAGGTTGCTGTTGTCCTGCAGGATCTCATGCACCATTAACAAATGTGTATTAAATCATGAATATTTATATTGTCTTCTCATTTCTGGAGCAAATAAACCCCAAGATGATGAGGACATAATACAAGTCATGAGACATGATACAAGAATCCAAACAGGAGAGACGCAGGTAATCTATCTGTTGTGACCGTCTAAATATTTAGACTTAATAAATCAGAAGTGTACTATGCTCTGTCATTATATGATGTTATTTCCATTTTCTGTTTTGTTCTGTCAATAAACGTAATTAATTACAAAACCACATGGTTATGATGCTTTGTTGAATATTAGGGTGGAGACGTGTGCTATGCTGCACTGGAAACCCATCAGGCTTCACAGAGACCAAAGAGGAAGAAGACTAGGAGGAAGAGTTCAGACTTCAGCGCATATTCAACCATCAAAACCTCTCAGGCAGAGATTTAAATTTCACACACACAGCAGCAGATAATAGGACATTAATAATATATTCAATTTATGCTCTCTGCCATGTGTTAAAATGGATAAAATTAAGTCTACTTAAATGATCTGGACAGATGAATAATGCCTTTATACTGCTGCTGTGCAATCACCTATATTTCTTTTTTTCCTTGTTTCATTTTTTGTTTAACAATTTAGATTGCAGAATGAATTTCTGTTAAGTTTAGCTTGATTTTCTCTGGTGCTGATTTTTTTTTAACATGATTTAGCAGTTATTGTCAACCAGTTTTCTGCTGCTTGTTTCTGTATTTGTTATTGTAGTTTTAGCATCAGTCATACACCAAATAACCAGAGAGTATACTTGGTTTTTCACCCAATGATTCTGGATTTCGGCTTAGTTTTAGTTTAATAAATTATGACACAGTTTAGTATGTCATGTGTGACAAGTGACTTCAAATTACAAAAACACAAACTGGATTGAGCCAGTTTCAACATATGTTATGTTGCCACAAATGTGTTGTTTTTTCAGGCATTCTCAATCAATCTCTTAATCAATCCGAATATGAATTTAAAAAATCAAAAAATCAATAGTTTGACTGGCTTGTAATACAAGGAAGTCAAGACAGTCCCCAGTTTCACCTGCAGCTCAAACATCATCAGAATCAGTGCTCAATTCATCAAATGTCCTCAAACAACACTCACATCAAACATACTAACAGCCAACAGTGAACCTTAGTTTTGTGTGACAAACTGTCTAAATCAATCTCAACAAGTCCAAGAGCAAGGTCAATCTGTAGACCAGCTAAAAAAGACTTAAAATAATTCAAAATCCGTGTTCGTCTCCAGCATTTAGCAAGTGTTGTTTTCTGTTGCCAGAAGAAGTTTGGAGATCTCCTGGCGACAAGGGATGTGACTTTAAGACCTTTCCTCTTCTTCCTCTTCCTTTCTGGATTCGTCGTGCTGTTCTGAGTGTGTTAATGGGTTCAGAAAAAAGCTGCTCCAGGCCAACTTTGTAAATAAATTTCTTTTATGCATTTAAAAATAAAAAGAAGGCATAATGACAGTCTTCTGCAGTGAGTCTGGGATTTCCTAAGTCAATTGTAAAAGAAAAATCAGAGAACAAAGAAGAGCAGGCTCATTTATAGTCTGGTCAACGCCTATTTTGCTAAGCTTCAGTTTCACAGGTGTAACCAGTCAAATTTTAATGAGACAGTTTTATATTTACTCCTTACTTGCTTATCTTCTTCAAACATAAACAGTACCGTCTTAAGTTTACAGTTGGGATCGATCAAAAACTCTCTATGACAGATTCCCAGCTCTTGTTCTTCTTGGCCATGAACTATACTTAATTTTTCTGAAAAGGAAGGATGTGGACTCAGTGAAACCTACAAACTTGCAGACAGAGTAATCTCACACACCAACATAAACTCGTTGACTCTAAAGAATGTCCTCAACTCCGTGAACTTCTTTTAAGGGACATGATCAAAACTAATATAAGTATATGTAAAGATCATATTGTTCAGACACCACACATAGGAAAACTTTTGTCATGTCCAGATTTTTAAGAGGAGCTCATCAAAGTGACAGCATACGACACAAACTATTCATCCGTGTTCCAGTTCAGGGAGTCTGATATATGCAGTCGTAGTTCCAATCACGTACTGAATAATTCAAGTATTAAATGACTCAGTAAACTAATTGCTTTAATGAATGGATTCAAGTAATTCAGTACAGTGAAAACAGGCAGCCGTACCGCAGGGGTAAAGGTCCGATCACCGGGCTCTCGCACAACACCTGCTGTTGCGCGCTTGTTCTCATTAAAACACATGATTTATTACAAAACCAAACCGTTGTGAAATGTTAAATCTTTGGGCCAGTCTCTTCAGCACGAGCTCTGCCATCAATACCTCCTGTGTGAACAGATTCACATTTAACATCGAGCAAGTTAAAGAGAAGTGCTGTCATTATCATTTATCTGCTCACTGGCAGTTCACGTGAATGTGAATCTCTTAATGGCATATTGCTCATGGTTGCATCAGGTAAAGCACCCAGTTGGACCCTGGTTTGATCCTGATGGGAATGTGATCAAATCTAATCACAACTGGTTTCAATGGCTCTCCCTCTCAATCAGTTGTCCTTGACTCAAGTTTTGTAGGAATTTTACTAATTTGCTGCTTTTATTATTTGGGTATAATCATCATCAAAAGCAACCTGATTCTCTTTTTGTTATCCCTTTCTTCTTTGTAAGACTCTGGTGCCTACATTACCCAGAGTGCAACTCAAGCAAATGCACATTAGTGCATCGTTTTTTAAGCAGTTGAAACTTCTCCACAGCAGGTCAAATAATTTATGTTGCTGGTGATTCTTTGACAAGGAATGAGCTCAAGACTCAATTTACTTTGAGGACACGCTAAAAGCCAAAATAGCTGTCCTGTTAGATTATTGAAAGATGCCACTGAGTTTATGAGAAGGTATGAAAGAAAACTAAACCAGTCTTGACCCATTTCTGAGCGGTGAAACTCTCACCCACAACAGTAAGCACCCCCACAAACATCTGCAGAGGTGAGCATGAAGACAGTCTGAACCTGCAGATAAGTGGAAAGTATTAACCCTTGTGTGATGTTAAGATTTTCTGCACTCTCGGGGTGTTAAGGGGTCCTTTGGACCCCTTGGGGTTTCATACCATAACTCAGCCCCTGTGCAGGCTAGAGACATTCTGTTTTCACCGGAGGAAACTTGAGGATGTCCTTTAGGTCACTGAACCTACCACTAGGTTTCTCCAACCTGAGGGGGCGGAGCCTATTTGAAACACTTTTTTCCACGCATCCAGCCCCACTTCTCAGCCTCTGTGTGGGCTAGAGACATGCTTTTTTCACAAGTGGGTTACTGGTGGGAAGCTGTGACATCACTGACCCTCCCTATGATGACCTCGACCTTTGGGGGCAGAGTTTCACCATCACGCACGCCACAAATCCCACTTCTCAGCCTCTGTGTGGGCTAGAGACATGCTATTTTCACTATTGGGTTACTGGTGGGTAGCCTTGACATCACTGACCCTCTCCTATGATGACCTCGACCTTTGGGGGCGGAGTTTCGCCATCACGCACACCACGAATCCCATTTCTCAGCCTCTGTGTGGGCTAGAGACATGCTATTTTCTCTAGTGGGTTACTAGTGGGTAGCCTTAACATCACTGACCCTCCCTATGATGACGTCGACCTTTGGGGGCGGAGTTTCGCCATCACGCACGCCACAAATCCCATTTCTCAGCCTCTGTGTGGGCTAGAGACACGCTGTCTTCACTGGAGGGTTACTGGTGCATTGCTGTGATGTCACTGACCTTCCCTGTACTGACTGTCACCTTGGAGGGCGGAGTTTTGCCATCATGCATGCGACGAATCCCACAACTTAGCCCTTGTGAGGGCCAAAGACACACTGTCTTCACCAGGGTGTTGCTTGTGGGTGGTTTCTGACCAGTCCCCAATCTACATTGGTCCAAGGGGGTGGAGTCTGACCTCCAAGCCACTATTGATACTATTATTAGACCATATCAGGTACCATGTACCTTGACCTCTTCTATATTATCTATAAATACATCACCTACAGTAAAAGAGTTATGATCAATACTGCAGTCAACTTGCTTATTAATAAAGGAAAGCAGGCCTTCAGTACTATTGATATTTATTGCATGGAATTGATTTCACACAGGGGCTTGATTGTGGGATTTGTGTTGCGGGTGGCGTGGTAGCGAAACCCCACCCCCTTTGATCAAGGGTGGTTGTGGGACAGTAAGGTGCACTTAGGGCTGTCCCTGTTGATCCCCTGGTGCATGCATCATGTCTCTAGCACACACAGGGGCTGGGATGTAGGATTCCTGTTGCATAATGGCGTGGTAGCGAAGCCCCGCCCCCTTTGATCAAGGGTGGTTGTGGGACAGTAAGGTGCACTCAGGGCTGTCCCTGTTGACCCCCTGGTGCATGCATCATGTCTCTAGCACACACAGGGGCTGGGATGTAGGATTGTAGGATTCCTGTTGCATAATGGCGTGGTAGCGAAGCCCCGCCCCCTTGGGTCAAGTTTGATTGGGAAAAAATATATCCCCCACTCCACCCTCTGTTCAGGTATTCTAGTCTCTGGTAGAAGGAAGGCAAGTAAAGGTATGCAACAATCTATATGGTCCTATTCCAATGTTCACACTAAAGCCGTAGAGTACTGCCCTATTGTTTTACATTGGGGTCCTTTGGCCCCAAACACCCTGAGAGTGATGTAAATGTGAAGGGGGGGTGTAGAGTGGGAGTTCCCCCAAAAAAAGTTATCCTCCATGCCCCTCACATAAAATAAGCCAAAGACAATGAGTTTCAAGTTGAAAAAAGTATTACTTGTATGATTTTCATTTTAGTTAAGATTGAAAATGGGTCCAAAAGACCCTAAAATCGCACAAGGGTTAACCCACCGATAGTCACAGCAAGTGTGGCAAAGTATGGCAAGCCATCAGGGACATTATTTGATGTGACATGGCAAACAATATTGTTCAGGGCTTTATCATAATTATTTACCATATTTCACTAGTGAGCCCACAAGATATCAACCTTATTAGTCTCCTTCTCCAACGTCAAGGTTGAAAACTTGTAGTGAAACATGAAAATTAACTGAATTAAGAGTGTCATGTAGGCTCTCCAAGGACGTTCAGACCTGCCATTTTGGAGAGGTGATTAGAAGGGTAATGAGGGTCTGGGATACTGCGCTTTCTAAAAATGTCAGTCCCCATCTCTCAGTTTGAAGATCATATGGATTTACTCAGCCCAAGAGCTCCTCCTTTGGAGCTTCCAAGGTTCAAAAGTTCTTGAGCCGCACTTTGACTTTCTGAAAATTCAGATAGCCAGGCAAAACAACCTTTCCCACCAGGGCCATCCTCTTGCCTGCAGGGGCAGCCCCATGAGTTGTCTTTATCTGTGGTTTACAGTGTTCCTGGAGATTACCAGTGGAAAAGTCAGCTACTTCACCGCTGTGATTGATAACTTCAATTTATTTATAGGAACTTTCAAACAACTGTGAAACAACTCATAACTTTACAGACTGAAAAAGCAGTAAATACAGTAAAGCAAGTATAAAACAGTATAAGTTATACAATATAAGTTTTCTGGTTCCTCAGAGGTTCCCAGAGAATCAGGACTCACAGAGTTGGACTTTCTTTTCTTCTGTCAGGCTTGGATATGCCCCTTTAGTACTGTATTGTCTATTTTTTCACACTTTTTGCTCTCTGTGTTCCCATTATATTCCTGCATGAGTGGTGAACTTTTATGACCCAAATTTAGCGAGAGTTTGATAATTGCTGAGCAAGCGAATCTGTGGGCTGATGCTGGGTGCAGAGAGATAAGATAGCAAGTCTGCAGGCCTGCTGTCCTCTCTCCACTGTTTTACTTACATATATATATACTTACATATATATATATATATATATATATATATATATATATATATATATATATATATAATATATATATACACACACACACATACATACATTTTTTTTTTTTTTTTTTTTTTTTAACATGTCTAGTCCCATTTCTTCACATGTTCCATGTCAACATGCAGTTGTTCACAACATTCACTCTGGTCTTCTAACAAAGATCACCCAGCCAACAACGCAGTAAAAACAGCAGCTACAGCAGCAGGTAATCCTCTAGAGCAGTGATTCCCAAAGTGTGGGCCGCGGCCCCCTGGTGGGCCATCAAGGTACTGCAGGTGGGCCGTGAGAGGTCATTAAAATTAAACTAATGTTTGTAATTACTGTAAAATATTTATTACATGATTTGAAAAATATTTAGAAATAATAAAACAAACCAACTGAGTTCTACTGTAATCATGGGCCACAAAGATTTTTTAGATTTCAGACTGGGCCTTGGTAAAGTGAAGTTTGGGAATGGCTGCTCTAGAGGACTTGCACTGACCTCAGTGAGCAACGAGAATCGCTGCTTCATCAACTAGCAGCACGTTTATATAGTTTTACTTCTTTGTTTGTCTCTAAATGCATGCACGTGGAGGGAATTGAGTGACCAACCAAACAATGTCATACTCGACAGTAGGTGCCGGTAGAGCCTGCTTTCAGCGTGGAAGCATTGGGCTTTCTGGTTGACCGATTACCCAACACACCAAAACAACAGATAGATCTTTATTGTCACGGTTTGGGTCAAGCATGGTACACCTTCTTTGTTTTCTGGGTTGGAGTTGTTCTTGACCTCCTTGTCTTTGGTTCACTTTGTTTCCTGTTTTACTTTGAAGGTCTGTCTTGTCTTTGTGTTCACCTTCACTTCCTTCTCTTAGTCCCCCTGATTGTTTGCACCTCCCTCTCGTTTGTTCCTTTTTGTATTTAAGTCTTGTTTTTCCCTCTGAGTTTGCTGGTCCTTCTGCCTGTCTACCCTTGATACAGGCTCTAATTGGAATAAACCACCTTTTTCTGGAAACTTCTGCATTTTGAGTCTCCCCTAAAATTCATGGTGTTAAGTATGCTTTATAATTTTTTCTTCTTGAATAGCACATTTCAAAGAATATCTGCATGTGATTTATGTCTTAGACTTGTGAGAAAAGAATTAAAGGGAAACAAAAATGTTTATCAATGTTATACTTTTTCAAAAAGGAAATCTATCCTTCTGTTTAACTTAGCCATTTCATAATAGGATAGCTTAAAATGGTTGTTTATTTATTCAACAAAATGTCTAAATCTCATTTTGATAGGTAACAGAATTTATGCTGAATTTATTCTTTGACAGAGAAGTCTCAAGCGGAAACAGTTTTCATAGCAGCGTGTCTACTTAAAGATGTCCAAGCCACATTGTTTACAGGAACATTTGAGAGATAACCAAAGTAGCCTCGACCCATTTTTGAGCGGTGAAGCTCACAGGAAACCCACAAAGACAAACAGCCCCTGACACAACGGCAGAGACTAGCAGACAGACTGAACATGCAGATGAGTTTCGTTGTCCACAGTTTTCTACATGCTGAATGTTTAGAACAGAGTTCAAACAAACATGAAAACCACGCCAAAGTTAAAGCAGTTAGGGTGCCCGGTAAAATTTACGTGTCACAAAATGTCAAGAACACAACAACAGCAAAAAGAGCGTCATGTTGGCTACTGGATAAAAAGGTAGGAAGGCAAGTGGAGGCCTGGAACTACTGGCCATTGACCTTGCCACCACTGGAAACCCCCAAACTGGAGAGTGTGACCATTAATGGAGTCTGGGAGCCACCATCTGGTGACATCTGCTTCTGTCTGAAGTCGATCGCCCCGATCATACACTTCCCCTTACCCGTTAACACTAGCTGCAAATTGCGGGTTAAGGAACGTCCGCTAACCGGAGGAAGGAAGAGGAGGAAGCTCTACAGCAGAGTCCCAGACGAGCTGCGCACGAGAGCTGCGCCGATCTGGATGAAAAGATGCTCCATAGCAGTTTGTGGGTAGTGCAACCTGCTCTTAAAGGCAATGGCTGCTGACGCACTGATTGGTCTAACGCCCTAACCACTCCTATGCATAATGTAGCAGGTAGCGCAGGTGGGATAGTGCGTTTAGCAAGGGTGGACAATTGTGTTTTTTTGTGGGGGAACACCCCTCCCGCTACCCGCTATCCCTTAATATCGACTTTATCAGATCTGATTCAATATTCGATCAGATAGCTGATTAAAGTTCTGGATCAGGTTTGGATGTCACAGTTCATCAACCACCTTTACTGCACTAGACTGGGAACCAGTTTTCTCTTGTTCTAAATGGATTAATTAATGCTGACAAGAACAACGTCAAGAAAGATCCCAATTTTGAATTTGTGGTGAACGTTTCTTCTGATTTTTCTGACTTTTTAATCGCAGGTGTCTCTGGTTCTGATGAAGGCTTCTACTACTGTGGAAACAGAGGTGAAGGAACCTAACAACAAGAAAATATTTATTCATATTTACAGATACAGCAGCATCTTTAGCTTGGCTGGCTTTGCTTATGTTAACTTATGATGCCGATTAATATTACTTTAAATTCATTCTGGTCAAATCTGCCCAACCGTCCTCATTTCAAGTGTTTCTGTGGTGACAACATCACAAATGATTGGTGCGTTTTACTGACACTCAGTTAGCACAAATGAATATTTTGCTCTGCTTTGAACAAATGGAAAAAAGGAGGCAAATTTGTTCTGTGGCAAATTTAGCAATCAGTTTCTCAGATGTTTCTGTACATTGTCGGTACAATCACTATGGAACTGAAAAGAACAAAGTAATTCATGTTTCTTTTCTTTTTATTTTTTAGAAGCTGAGAGTGACAAAACAAAGCAAAGAAGTATCCCAGTTCTGCCTGTTGTGTCCTGGATTTCAGGCTTCATTCTCATCCCTCTGGTTTTCATCCTGATGGTTCATCTCTGTCAGAAAACAGGTACACTTCTTTCACACCTGTTTTCTACGTCTTCCTTTATCCCATTTTTGTGTGCTAATTTTTGTTTCCACATTATTCTTCATAAATGTTGTACATGGAGAATATCAGGTCGGATTACTTTTGAAAGCAGCGTGACCATTTGGGTGCTCTGTTAATTTCAGAAAAGGATCCTCAACGTCACCAGGAAGAACTCAGTAGAGGAAAGCAAACAAAATCCTATTTGGTAAGCAGGAATCATTTAAGTTCATCAGTTCATTATCTTTCTACCGTTTATTACATCAGATCATCATTTATATATATCAGACTAATGTTTTTTTCTTTCTTTGTCAAATTTCCTCTTGAAGGATGAAGATCTGCTTTTAACAAGAGTCGTGTTCGGAGCTCAGACCATGCAAACACAGCAGTAGGCAGGAGACAACAGCTTTATTCATCAAAAAAATAAATACATGTAATAGTCCACCATTTAAAGGAAGATGTAGCTTTTTTTTTCAAACATTTTAGATGCATTGTACAAATATGATATGACTGGCAACAGCTAAATAACTCCAACAATTAAATGTTTCCAAGTAAAACTGCTTAACTTAGGATGCTCCTTAAGTTGCCTGATAACATTTTGGAGATAACATGAAACAGAAACATGTACCAGGAGCCAGATTTGGAAACGAAGGGTGAGCACATCCGGCTGGTAGTCAGATGTGCTGCATTTGTGATATATGGCCACTAATGCAGCTGGAGAGGCCACAGGAGTAGAGTAGCTGCTTCCCACCCCTACAACTCTTTAGGGAGGCTTTTTATATCACATTTAACCGGCAGATCCAGGACATGCTGTAGAGATTATGGCCCCAATCGTACTCTTCTCGCTAGCCACTACCTGCAAATTGCGGGTTTAGGAACCTCCGCTAACCGCTAATGCAATTTTCCGCTCCCTAAAGCCGCTACCCATTATGCCGACTCCCTTACTCACATTGTAGGTGTGGCAATGGTGTCTTTTGCCCTTTCCGCAAACTCGGTACCTTGTGATCGCAGCACGATCGCAAAATACAGCGTTTGTCGGCGTGTACAAGAGCGCGTCCAAATGGCATCAATGCACGTCCACCTGGTCACATGTGTATGTGCACAAATGGCTCTACCCCTCAAATTAACTCTTGTATAAAAAGCATGATTTGGCCTCAGTTGAACCCCTGAGAAAATGGCAGAGATCATCTTAAACAGCTTGCTCGCCAGTTAAACCATAGACGACCAGAGCGTGTTTACTGGGAGAGCACCAACTATCTGGGACTTTCAGGTAGCTGATAGGAATTGTCTGTGTAAGAATATCTTATCCCTTAATAGCGGCTTTAGGAGATCTGGCAGAAGATTGGGCCCTATAACTCTCCGCTGGTCATGGATTTCCTCAGTATTCTCCTGGAGAACCTGGAATCGGTGGTCTTTGACTCTGTTCTGAGCTTCAACAAGCAGTTTTATCAAAAATGCAGAGCACCTCCCTGCCTTTAAACTTTCTTTTTTGCAGTTGTGTTTTTTTTTTTTTTTTTTTAACGAAAAGGCTTATTTTCCAAGAATTTATTTTTTTTTTAAGTAGCCATCCCAGTCTAAACACTTGCACATGATGGTCTGCAAGGCACAGTACAGGAACAGGAGCGTTTGCATCTTTCTGTGGTAAAACCAGTCGTAACCCTGGATTTCAACATGTTCCAGTCCTTTAGAGGTACTCTGTAAAAGTCATTTGACATTTTCTTTATAAAAGCAGTTGTTTTGAAGTGAGATAGTCTGAAGTACATACGTGTAGTTTAGACCTTACATGCAGCAAAAAGCAGTCACGCCGCTTTTAATTTGGAAGGTCATTGTGTTTGGAGGATCACTGAGGAACGGTGACAACAGACAGACTCTTGGTATCTTTGTCTGCTAAGTTACATCTTGTCAGTTATGCTGTACGTTTTTAATCATTAAGCATCTGAATGTAAAATGTATACAGCTTAGTTTACAGAAAACCTGTTGGTCAATGATCATCTCTTTTTTTCTTTGTGTGAGAAATTCAAAAATGCATTTCTGTATGCTTAGTTTTCTTTTTGAATAATGTGTTTATGACATAAATGTATTAAAAATAAGATTCCTATTCCTAAGATTTGAGGCATAATGAATGTTTCAGTTTATCTCGACAGGTGCTCCTGCTGTCCAATATGAAATCTTGTTTGGTGACCTTTTTGGTCGTGCTCTAATTTTCTCTTTGGTCATGAAATTGAAACTGATATTTGAAAGAAAAAAAAACTTCTTTGAATTTCTTACAACCAATACTAAGTAACACAGCACATTTTATAACAGACGTGAGGCAAAGTTTATGTCCCTGACTTTGTAACAAGTAAATGTTAATGTCCTGAGACACATCCATCCATCCATTATCTATACCCGTTTAATCCTCTGCAGGGTTATGGGGATCTGCTAGAGCCTATCCCAGCTCACTTCAGGCGAAAGACAGGGGTCCACCCTGGACAGGTCACCAGTCCATCACAGGGCCACATATAGACAAACAACCATGCACGCTCACAATCACTCCTACGGGCGATTTAGAGCCACCAATTAACCTGACATGCATGTCTTTGGACTGTGGGAGGAAGCTGGAGTACCTGGAGGAAACCCACACAAGACACAGTTTTTTAAATTAAAAAATAAGCTATACACTATTGCACCACAAGGACAGCTGTGAAGGACAGCTCTCCTATCATCGATCCAGTCTGACAAGTAGACTGGATCAGTTTTTTGAACTGAACCGATCTCACGCAGCACAGTGGTGTCCTGTATAACACGACCACCTCTCTGCAAGAATGCTTCTGGTTTGAGCTTCAGCTGCAGTGTTGGTTTGTATGATCTCAGCGTCTGTTTCCTCCAAGTGCTCTGGTTTCCTCCCACAGTCCGAAGAAATGCATGCTCAGTTGATTGCAAATGCGCATGGCTGTTTGTCTTTGTCTTCTCCCTTTGACGGACCGTTCCAGGATGTGTTTCATGCTGTGATCACTTGCATGGACTTCAGCATCTCCACAACTCTGAATATGATAAAGCAGTTATCAGTTATCTTCTTCTTAGAGTATAAAGTTTGCTACCACATCGGGATGTTTGATGATGTCAAGTTTGCAGCAGAACAGAGGAGATGTTGGTGCGTGACTGCCGAGTGTTTCCTGTACTTCACATCAGCAACATCTAGAAAGCAGCATTGAAGTCCCTGCATGATGAGGTCATTTCCTATATTCTGAAATACCAGCCACATACCAGTACCACGGAAGACATCTTAAGAATACACGGTTCCTTTGAATCCCTTCATGTGGGTTTCTGTCATCATAGCGCAAATTGGTTTTCGTGAAATGACCTAAAACAATTTGAAGCAATGTTAGGTTTTCTGTGTAACGCCCCCTCCTTCATCTTCAACAGCTCTGCAATGGCAGTGAAACAGTCATATGTCGCATGGGCGCACATTTAATTGCCTAATTGGCTGCTCCTGTGCAGATGTAGATAAAGGATGCCTAGTGCTGTTTACAGAGGTGGGGCTCAGCATTCTTATGACTGTTCATCATGTGGTTGTTGGTGATGCTTGTTCTAAGAAGTTTAATGTTAATCTTCATTAAAAAAAAATAAATAAAATAAAAGCCTATTGATTCATTCCAGACATGTCAAAACAATCTTTAAAAGCTTAACAATTTTAACACTAGCATGAATCTATGTATCTGATGTTTCTTTCAAGCACTTCTGACGCCTAATAGAGTTGACAGAAATTTTTAAAAAAAGAAGAGAAAATGCCTCCAGAAAAGTTCTGGTTCTAAGCTGTCTCATTAGAGGGTTTTTGTATTTGGCCAGTTCTAACCAAAACCACCACTGTCTGTTACTGAGCGCTAACATGCAAGCTTTGCAGCAATGATTCATGGTGGGAGTGGTTGATGGTCTGGGTTGTCCCTTGCTGAGATTTCTGTCATATCAGTAACCAACTATTCAAACTTTTCTTTCAGCTGGGGTAAGGGGTATTTCAGGTCTGATGCAGCTTTGACATAGTACAATTCTATGGTGCATTTATGGATAACACTTCTAAAACTGAGTAAAGCTAACCGGTAGCTGCCCAGCAGGAAAGAAAATGCCTGGAACCACTCAAATATGATCCATACTAGACATACCAACTTCTCTGTAGTCTTCATTTCTGTGGTTCATGTCATGATATGACCACAAAGTCTGGTCATAATAGATGGGCTGATTGAACATGGCAATTCCTTCATTTTAATACCACTGGCCAACCGCCATGTTGATATGACTGGCTGGTACCTAGGCTCTATATGTGATAATGGAACTGAGGACCAGAACATAAACTCCAAAGGCGAGAGATAGTCTTTATTTAAAGTCTGTGAGCTTGAGGAGTGTGGCCAGGGGGAAGGAAACACCAGGTGGTGATGGGGCAGGCAACCGAGGTAAGCAGTGGGATCCTGAGTTTCCAGGCGAAGGAGCATTGGTGGAGTCCAGTGGGGAAACGGTGGAGGAGGTGCGGGTCTGCTGGAGGGCGGGTCCGGTGGGGCAGCAGTAGACTGGAGCAGAGGATGATCCTGGGTTCAAAGAAACAGGTAGTCAGGGGTTTAAAAGGCCTAGATCCACTCGGAGTGAGTTCCCGCGGGATGAACTGTAACTTTCTGGCGACGAGTGAGCGGAGACCCAGAGTATTTCAGCAGGTGGGTTGACTCTAGACAAGTTTCAGGTGCGTCTGGTCACCCGGCCTGGACCCGCCCCTGAAAACAAACACGGGAGGGAGGGGGAGACACCAGCCAACCAAACTATGACACCATAGGCTCAAACTGATTGGCTGACGCTCACATTAAACACCGTAAGGTTCAACCTTCTCAATCTTTGATGTGAGCAATATTTATGAAGCAGTTCAAATTGACATGCTTGATATGGGTTCTTTACTATATTGTTGTTTCTAACTTCCTGCCAACTCGACCTGCTCTGTGCAAACTGATGTGGTTTATCTGTGGCCGAACGCCAAAACAGACTTGTGGTTTATCTTTTTGCAGAGCAGAGTGGAGGGGAGGGAGGGTCGCTTCAAGGACAGTTTTGAAGCATGCCGTGCTGCTGTTGGTGGGACTGCTCTGATTGACAGAGTTTGTGGTTTATTAATAATAATAATAATAATAACATTTTATTTCTAAAGCGCTTTTCAAAAAACTCAAAGACGCTTTACAGAGCTTAAAAACAAAGACAAATAAAACAAGCAAATGAAACAAAGACATCATATAAAAACGTGACATTAGTTACACATTAAAAGCAGTTATAAAAAGATGGGTTTTGATGAGTGACTTAAAGGTTGATAGGTTGGTGCAGGCTCTGATGTGTTTGGGGAGTGAGTTCCAGAGGGAGGGAGCGGCTATGGAGAAGGCTCTGTCGCCTTTAAAAAAAAAATGCTGACGTGGCAGGACTGAGATCGATGCCTCCACGCCAGATGGAGCCCAAAGGTGAGGCTTTTAGTGTAGAAGCTCCACCGGTTCATGAGACCAGACCATTCAATTTATTTTCAGTTCCAATCAAATTCACTTCAACAGAGTCACGATTCAAACTTAATGTATCAATTCATCAACAGATTGCAGCAAATCTTCACTTCGGTGCAATTCCTGAACAGAGACGAGGCGACAGTAGAAAAAAATAAAAATAAAAATAATTAACAGGGCTGGGAAAAAAACTGCTAACAAAGCCAGAGTCAGGGAGGCCAGACGTGTTTCTGGATCTGCTGGGACTCTGAGACGACATGGATAAGAGACCGCTTTATGTCTCTTTTTAAGTAGCTGGAGAGCATTTAGAGAGTTAGATAAAAATGAAATGACGATTGTCATCGTACATATGTTTTGGACATTTTCATTTAGACTCAATTTACGATACTTCTGATCCTAAAAGAGTGGAATCAGCAGCAAGTTGGGGCAGCCTAGAACTTAAGCCTGGTTTATGCTCAGAAATCAGGTCGTCTGGGTGTGTGACGCAGATAACGCATATGCCCCCCCCCACCCTCCGCAGACACTCCGGTGCACCTCCCCAAAATTGTAAGTGACCGCAGACAGTGCCGTAGAGAGTGTCCCACATCTGTATGATTCTCGTTCTCCACACTACAAAGACAGCACATATTCTGGTAATTCATGGAGGGAGATAGCGATGAATGTGGGTCTGGATACGGCCGAGACGGTGAGGAAGTGGCAAAACACAGTTTAGTAAGTTTAGCTAGTTTGTGATTGTCCCTCTTGCGTTGTGGCGTGGAATAACATAGCGCAGACCTAACTGCGGCATACCTGCGACAAGCTAACTGCCACACAATGCTCCAAGAGTATACACAACCCTTTAGACGCCCAGTGGACGTCATGAGAATGTAAAAAATCTAAAAAAAAAAAATCACCAATGTATGAGGTCTCAGCCACAACAGATCACACAGAAGGAAACAAACTGAGTTAATGAGCCTTTTACAGTTTCATTGTCCTAGATGCATGCACTGACACTTGCATGGCTTAACCACTGAGACAAGAATAAACCAAAGACCTGATAAGACCTGAAAAAAGACTTTTTTTTTACAGATATTTTATTCTGCCTATTTCATTCTAAATGTGACAAATGTGATGCATGAATCTTAATTCTACTTTTCTGAACACACTTCTCTTGGGTAACTGCTGCTTCATTGCCATATGTTAACATTCACCTGATATTTATTGGATTTAATGTTACTTTCCATATTAGCAGGTGAAAATCCTTTTGTCTTCACAGCTATAGCTTTTTTTTTCAAGATTTCTCAAGAAGACAACCACAAACTGACCAGTTTTAGTGAAGCAGTAGCGTAATGTGAACAGCAAATCTGTTTGAAACATTTTATTTAAAAAAACAATATATGAATATTGGTTTCTGTGATGGGAGATGGCAAAGGACACATGCGCTCGATCCAGTCAGACGACCGTCTCTCACAGATTTGCAGAGCAGAAGGTGTGATGTCACAATCTTCATGGTATTTTACAAAGTTGCTTAAACACAAAAACCCTCATGTTCACATAGACGGTTGCACCCACCACAGAAAAAAGATTTCCATTCAACCAGCCAATCAACAGCTACGTCTCCTTCAATGGAAAAGTCTGTGTTGCTCTAAACATCCGCTTGTTAAACATGTGAAAGTGCTTTCATGTTCAGGACATCCTCAGTCATGGACAGACTGCAGATCTGTCTGCTGGTTTTCTTGGGTAATTTGACTTTTTTGGTTTTTACATTTACATGAGTATTTCCAGGAACTTGTAGTTTTAATATTGTTCATTAGAGCTGCAGCTGAAAACCCAGGTATGCTGGTGACGTGCTTTTAAAGCTGTATTTCTGTTCTAGGAGGTGTTCCCTGCAGCGGTCATGGGATCGCTGAAGCAGCGTTGGAGGTCAAAGTCAGACCTGGAAGACAACATCACCCTCTACTGTGACTGCAGACTGGAAAATGGAAGATTCATAGTGTGGTACAGGAACTGCTCCCATGAGAACCAGCTTCCTCTTGTTCTGAATGTAAAACCCGTCAGCTGGTTTAACCCTCAGTCACCTCCTCGTTTTGAATTTGTGAGGAACTTTACTTCTCATTCTTATGACCTGTCGATCACAAACATCAGCCATTCTGATGAAGGCGTCTACTATTGTGGAACTACTGAGTCAAAGAAGGAAGATAAAGAATATGTCATGGAAAAAATCATCTACAGATACAGCAACATGACAAAAAGAATCACAGTCAGTAAGTACTTCTACCTTAATTTTTTTAGTGTGATTGAATTTACAGCAAATGTAATTACTGGAATAGATGATCATCTTTAATATTCACGGCCAGCTGCATTAAAGAATCACACTCCAGATGTGCTTAAAGGTTAAAGCTATTTACTGAGGCACTAAAAGAAATCTAGTCTATGTAGGTGAAAAGGGAAAAGGAAACATCACCCAATGTATGTAACCCTAACCTTGACACTAACCCTAACCCCGCTGGTTTGGGATCCGATACGGCACCTTCCTTAATCTGAATCACCTTCCTCAACCAACTCTAATCATCTGAAATCAGTTTTACAGCTTTGCTTCATTCACCTCTGAGAAAACAGGAAATGCAGGAAGATGTGATAAAGATGATGGTTTTATTCTCTGGATCTGTCATGTTACAAAACCCTGCAGCTCACATCAGCGTGTGATTTCCTGCAGCGTGAAGGAATCTGAGTTGTTAATGAGGCCAGCATCTTCTACAATACCAGTTTACCATCACGGTCCACGAAGGAGGGGGGAGGTGGACTCTGTTCGGCTCTTAAACCAGAACAAAGGTGCATCAGGGGCAAGAAGAAATGTTACGTTTTTCACACAGCACAGAGAGGGAGGACAAACACGTCACAGAGGCATCAGAAACTGTGTGAACTGGTCTTTTTTATGGAGGCCTTTGAACAATTTAGAAACAGAAATTGAAAAAAGGTTGTTCACAGCCATGTTTATTCTCTCCCCAGAGATGTGCTCCTCCCCACTGGAAAGAATCAATAAAATGTCAGAAATAATCACGTTAAAATTCCACAGTAAACCGGTACAACAGCTCCCATTTCAGCAGGTCCTGTCCTGCTCTGTTCCAGTTGAGCCAGTTGGAGACAGGTGGAACCAGTTGACTTTGCTCCAACCCCCTCTTCCCCAGATCGTACCTCTTGTAAAGTCAGTTTAGTAGCTTTATACAACACACACCCGTGTCCAACTTACAGCAAATGCAGCGGGATGAGACGCTGGATGGAGAAAATAAAGGGGAGGCTGGATAAATCCACTCTGACCTGGGTCTGTGATGTCACATTGTCCCGTGAATCTGAGCAGCTGATTGACACATTTTCAGACCACAGTGAACCAAAACAAAAGTTACAGAATTGTGTGATGATTTAGATTATTTATTTGTTACAGACTTAGACTTCACTTTATTGATCCCATGGGGGATGACTCCCTCAGGGAAATTCAAATTTCCAGTAGCATGTATTTTGTATTTTTTACAATTAGGATAATATAATAAAATAAAAATAAATTAAATTAAATAACATTAAATTAAATTAACTGTAAGCTCAAAAAAGAGGATGAATAAATAAATAAATATGGTTCAGTGTTGGTTATGGTTAAATTAAGTCAAATTAAATTATCAGGTTAAATTAAACTATTGCACTCTGGATGAGATTATTGCACATGTACAGAAGAAAGGAAAGAAAGTGTCCAGGACCATTGTGTTTGTTCACCCCTTCACTTGTGTCCTCTGTTCCCTACACCCTCCTCCCCCCAGTGAGGAGTTGTAGAGTCTGATGCCGTGGTGGAATCAGGAGTTCTTTAGCCTGTCGGTCCTGCTCTTGGGGAGGAGCAGTCTTTCACTGAACAGGCTCCTCTGGTTGCTGATGACGAAGCGCAGAGGGAGGCTGGCGTTGTCCATCAGGTCCAGAAGTCTGTCCAGTGTCCTCATCTCTGCCACCGTCACCAGAGAATCCAGTTTCATGCCGACCAGTCTGGATGTCTCCTTCCTGAATATGTTGCCCTCACCCCCACCCCCCCGGTGTGAACCACAGCCTGCCACAGACTGGTAGAACATCCACAGCAGTTTGCTGCAGATGTTAAAGGACCGCAGTCTCCTTAGGAAGTGCAACCTGCCTTGTGTCTCCCCAAACAGGTGGCTGGTATGTGTAAATAAACAGAAAAACCACTGATCTTCACCAAATTTTATTTAACTCCTTTTTAAGCTGTAAACAATGTCTCAGACCACTGGTTTACATTTATAACTGCAGTTAATATACATTAAATAGACACAGAAATAGTAAATTGTATTCGAAAATGATCATTTTGTGTAAAAAAAAAGTAACAAAAATCAAAACAGTGACCAAATTCACACAACATCAACATGAGCCTGTCATTTGTATGTGTGTGTGTGTTGGGGGGGGGGGGGGGGGGGGGTTCTCTGCTCTGCCTGCCTCCTCTTTCCTGGATGGATGAATACCAGAGCAAATTGCCATCCTTGGACTGGAATATCACGGGTGCCTCTTCCTCAGGTGTGTCTTCCTCTGGAGCCTCTTCCTCACCATCTGTTGACTGGTGGGTCTCACAATGGTCTGGATCAAAATCAGGATCAATGTTGTCTTCTATTTCTGAGACATCCTCCTCTATTTCTGATTGAACTTCAATCTCCTGTTCATCAGGTTGAAATAAAAGGTCCAGAGCTTCTCTGACAAGAAATCGTCTGATCGGGCGTCTAGTCAATGTGTTCATAGTAAAATGAGGGCAATGCACACAAAAAAAAAAAAATATATAAGGGGTCTTTGAGAAGATATGATACATTTTGTATAGGAAAGTGTGGTTCACGTGGGCGGATGGGCACATAAGCCTTGGAAAGGGATAATTCCCATAACAAACACCTAATTGTTGACTTTGAAATTTGGAACAAGTGTTAGTGTTATACAATTAGTTTGGAAAGTGTAGTTCATGTGGGGGGATGGGCACATAAGCACCGGAATGAGGTGGGAAGAGGAGACACCTATTTGTTCAGTCTGAAAGGGGTTCAGGTGGGGTGGTGTGTGTGTGTGTGTGGGTGGGTGTGTGGTAGTGTATTTGTGGTTGTGTACAATCTGATGGATGAACACAATCCAGTGTCACCCTTTAATTTCCTATGGCGGTCATTTTTGACCGGGAACACCACAGGTGTTACAAAGTTGAATAAACTATTCAAAATTCAGAGAAAATGGTGATCAGCAATTATACATGTTCAAATGGCTATTGTGGAGGATATCATAAGGCCCTGAGACAATCAAATGTAAAACACAATATTTATGATTGATGAAAGTAGGAAATCGGTCAGATTTGACCTGAACACGACAGAAAGGTTAAGACTTACGGAAATGTTTTTATTTTTTCATTTATTTATTTTTTTAAATGATGTCACCTTTAATTTCTCTCTTGGCCAGAGGTGTGGCCTCGTGAAGGCAAATCTGAACATATTTCATTGTTCACATGCACCTTAGATATTTGAAATAATCTTTTTCTTTTTTTTTTCTTTTTTTCTTAAAGGCACAAGGTTTAAGAGAAGATGAAAGATTTAGTGCAGTGCAATATTTAACAGTGTAATTACTGCGGTACAAAATGAACTCAGTGGTTTTGACTCGTTCACATCTCTGTGTCTGATCTAGACTCCTCGGAGCTGTTTCCTGACGTGAACCAGACTCTGCAGGACTGTGGTTCCTGCTGGAGGCTGTTCTTCTCTCTGTGTCCAGCTGTTTCCCTCCTCTCTTCTCTCCTCTCATCTCTTCTGGTCTACAAACTCTGCCAGAAAACAGGTACCTGTTATATCGCTGTCTCTCCTCTGATGATGCTGTTAGTGTGACCAGTGTTTGTGCGTTTGATATGCCACATATTAATATAAGTATAAGATTTTGTATTTTCATTTCAGGAGCGAAAGAACACCAAGATCGTGAAAGGAGATGTAACATGAGGAGTCATCCACGACAAACGCAGGTAATTAACAACATGTTTACAGGACGACCACGTGGTCACGACGCTTAAATAATTCACGTTAAATTTCAGGGTGAAGACGTGTATTATGCCTCGTGGAAATCCACGAGGCACCGCAAAGACCGAGCAGGAAGAGGACGACGCAGAGTTCAGACGTCAGAGCGTATTCTGCCATCAACGCCTCTGCGCTGTAGAGATTTAAACTCAACACAGAGGGATGCTGAGACGTTCATGATGAAGTGTTCATTTTTATAACTGTTGTCAGTTATTTTGTACTTTTAAAGATCAGACCAAATGAAAAACAGGCATCCTCCTTTTGTTGCAAGACAGTTTTGGATCAGGTGGTATTTTATTCAGTTTTTGAGTCTCTCTGGATTCAAATAAAGCTTGTTTTCAAACATGTACTGCGCCTCACATGAACCTGTCACAAGAACAGGTTTTTTCCTTTTAATTGATTAATTCGTGTATTTTTGTGTAAACACCATGATGTATCCCGTTTGTGTTCGACTGAGGCTGTCAGATTTGTCTCGTTGGTGTTGAGTCAGTTCAGGGATGTTTCACTGAGGAGGCTGCTGGATGCTGGATCACTGCTGGTGAAAGATGAGGGAGCATCACATGCTCACAGGACGGTCTGTCTGAAGTTCAGAAAAAAAAAAGAAAAAAGCTTGACCTTCCTTCAGTCAGCCTCAGGATGGAGCCACCTTTTGCTGATGTCAGCCTTGATGTCTTGGTCCCTGGTCTGTATCTTGCACAAGGAAAGGCCACGCTGAGAGTAAAAGATGGGGCCGTTCTGTTCACCTGTTTCAAAGCGTCAGAGTCAAAGCAGTTCTTATCAAAGTTTCTGAGTGACTGCATGCTATCAGTTTTATGAAAGCTTTCGATTCAAGACAATGTCTGGCAACCAGGGACCTGTGAGTCTGTGCTGACGGACCAACGGATTTCTATCGAGCTTCAAAAGACGTCAGAATCTCAGTTCACAGTGATGGCAAAGTTTCTTTCAGAGTACAAATGTACACTACTATGTAAATATATGTAATTACAATAATATATATTTTTTTTCTGAAATAATATTGCTAATACATTTGTGCCTCTCCTCTCCTTTCTTTACCTGCCTGGCCTTCAGCAGGAAGGTCCCCCCTTATGAGTCAGGTCCTGTTCGAGGTTTCCTCTTGACTAGTGGAGTTTGTCCATCTGGTCGAAAGGTTTTTCTCCCAATAGAGGCGAAGTTTACTTTCATTAATAATATTCGCACTGCAGTCTCTGAAAAGCCCCCAGAGACAATTTGTATTGCAATAGACACTATGCAAATAAATTTGAACTGAAAGTTGAATGGAGATTCAAGGACTTGTCACAGTGCTTCTCAAATAGTGGAGCGCGACCACTTGATAGGGGGTGCTGTGCAATGCTGTGGGGGGGGGGGTAGGCACTCAGACGAGTGCCACCTCTGGAGCGTCTGCTGTGTGAGCTCATGAAAAGACAGTCAGCAGGAAATAAACGAGTGGCCTCATTACTGATGTTTCCCCTGGAAAGATTCAGAAAGTTCAAGTAAGAGTCACACAGAAAGATGACTCTGTAATACTTGATAAGTCAGAAGTTAGGGCCACATAGAGGCAAATCAAACACCTGCACATGCTCTTGATATTAAGCAGTTAACAATGACCAATCAAATAATATGTATGTTTTTGGAGAAAACCCACATCAGCACAGAGGAACATGGAAACTCCACATAAAGCTCAGAGTTGGGATTCACTCTTTTAGTAATATTCTAAGCGCTGTCACAGTCATGGCAGCACTCAGGTCTCCTGTTGAATTTACTGGCAAACTTTTTTAAAAAGTGGAAAAAAACATCCTCTGAACTCAGGAACAGTCTCCAGCACCTTGATGCCCCACGATGCTCAACTATGACATTTAGAAGGTTCTTCAGGAAGCACAACCTTCAGAGAAACTCCAACGTGGTCACTGAATTCATCTTTGCTTTTATCTGTCATTGCTATATTCGTTTGTCATGTGTGTCTATATTTTTAGAAATTCAAGATGAAAAGGAACAGTGACGTTTTCCGCCACATCAGGCTTTTCATGTAATCAGCGAAGGCTTACAGGAAAGCCACAGCGACACCAGCCCCTCAAACGACAGGAGCGGTCAAGACTTTGGTGTGTTCGAGCTTTGCTAAAGGTGCTGATGTGTGCCTACAGAGCGTTTCCTGTGAACAAAGCAGCCCTGAAGCCACGGCTGCTCAGAGGGCCGTATTTCCTGTCGTTTGATATGAACGCTTTCATTCACTCCCTCAAAGCTTTATGCAAGTTTGCTTATGAAGGAGTGTAAAGACCGTTTGTTTTGTTTCATGCAAATATTCAGCCACGAGTCAGTGCCATCATGATGACCTTTAGAATACATGGTTTTTATTTTTATTTTTTATCTTCTCTTTAACTACCTGTTCTTGTTGTCCTGCTTTGGATGATTCTCAAATGAACTGAGCTAAAATTATTAATCAGTCACAGCAACGTTAAGTTTTCTTGGGTCGGTAATAATCTGCAGTGTTCCTATATTTTTAGGCCAACCCTTTCTAAACTTTCCATGGTAGCGTTATCATGTCATCTGCATAGATGACACACTGCTTTATGTCATCTGCTTTAATGTCTTTAATTTGATTATCAGGTTACGAATAGCAGAAAGTTTTCTATGGTTTAGTCAGGAGAAAACAGATCTCGATGATCAGTTTTTAAGATCAGAAGGAGAAGCTCAAAGTAAAACTGAAAGTCCTGGTACTGAACCCAAGCGATCAAGCAAAAAGAAAAGCTTCAGACTTTAGACTCACGTGAAGTCCGTCAAAAAAAAGTGCATTTTATCACCTGTAAAACATTTCCAGAGTATGAGCGGCTCTCAGACAGTTTTCTTCTCATGCATTGCTGTTTTTTTTCTGTTACGTGGTGGCGGTTTGTCGCTGTTTTAGACTGAAATAGAACAGCAGCAATATATGAGCCGGAACAGGCCGAAATGAAAGCTGAACAAACCTCGACCACTTTGAGTGATGAAACGCTCAGGAAACCCACAACAGAAAACACAGTTTCAGAGATTAGCGGAAAGAGCTTATCGATGAGATCTCGGTTTCATGGGCCACAGTTCTCTGTGCATGTTGAAGATGAAGAACATTTACATTGCAGTTACACAGCTGGAGCTGGTTAGGCGGATTTCTCTGGACAAAAATGCTGTGTTGATGCCTGAGACCAAAGAAGGATGTTAAAAAAGGCTGAGATGATAAGGAAGCAGGAAATAACCAGTCGTTACAGCTGAAGTAGGCAGAAGATTATCTGGTAACGCTTCCTTTTACGGTACTGTAATTACCATGTATTTACATGGTAATTACAAGGTAAGTACCATGTAATAAGGAGTAGTTACTGTCAAATTACCATGTAATTACAAGGTAACTACTGTATATAGGTAATTACCTTGTCCTTTTAAAGTAATTACCAAGTCAATTCCAGGCAAATACTAAGTAACTACCTGGTAATAAGTATTAATTACTGGATAATTTGTAATTATATACCAACTATTTTGTCAATTGCCAAGTACTTACTAGGTAATTGCCAAGTAATTCCTTAAAAAGTACCTGGTAACAGCCAGGTAATATTAAGTAATTACTCAGTATATATAAAGTATTTATATGGTAACTATGTGATTAATTACTAGGCACTCCCTAAGTAATAATTATATTATTTCCTAAACAACCACATATAATAATTAATAATTACTGGGTGTTTCCTAAAGTAATTAGAAGGTAATTGCATAGTAATTAATAATGTACTTGTAACTACCCTTTAATTGTACCTGACAACTACAGAGGAAGGCTATGTAAATACACAGTAAGTACTGTGAAATTTACAAAGAAATTATTATGACACTACCAATTACTTTCCTATTGACTACCAGGTGTAATTACCAAGACATCATAAGTTTCTACTAGATACTTACCATGTAATTACTAGGAAATGTAAAAGTGAAAAGTGTTTACGCCATGTATTTTCCTAGCAGTCAACTGGTTTTTACTACTTACCTGGTAACTTCTTAGTATTTACCCAGTAACTACAACATTTACCTGGTAATTACAGTTGAACTGTACTGTAAAAGGAAGTGAGGCCTGTTTCCATGCTATTATCTGGTAATTACTCATTCGTTACCCAGGAACTACAGAAATACCTACCTAGAAAGTACCTAGTTACTAAAGTGGATTTGTACTGTAAAAGGAAGTGAGGCCTGTTTCCATGCTATTATCTGGTAATTACTCATTTGTTACCCAGGAACTACAGAAATACCTACCTAGAAAGTACCTAGTTACTAAAGTGGATTTGTACTGCAAAAGGAAGTGAGATCTGTTTCCATGCTATTATCTGGTAATTACTCATTCGTTACCCAGGAACTACAGAAATACCTACCTAGAAAGTACCTAGTTACTAAAGTGGATTTGTACTGCAAAAGGAAGTGAGGCCTGTTTCCATGCTATTATCTGACAATTACTCATTCGTTACCCAGGAACTACAGAAATACCTACCTAGAAAGTACCTAGTTATTAAAGTGGATTTGTACTGTAAAAGGAAGTGAGGCCTGTTTTCATGTTATTAACTGGTAATTACTCATTTGTTACCCAGTAAATAGAAAAATATCTACCTGGAAAGTACCTAGTTATTAAAGTGGATTTGTACTGTAAAAGGAAGTGAGGTCTGTTTCCATTTTATTACCTGGGAATTACTCAGTATTTAGCCCGTAACTAGGAAACTATCACATTACCCAAGACACTTGGACTGGAAATGCTGCAAAACCGACCAGTGTCTATGATACAGTGTCAGAGTACACTGATACAGTTACAGTCTGATTCTCCCCCTGAACAGCACACTGTATCTGTCAGGAGATAAGAGTTCCATCAAAAACCCCCATCACCAGCCATCAAACTACATGAAGATGAATGCATTACTTTTACACTTCCTCACTCAAAACACCTCACTGTGACACATATGCAGAAACAAGTGAGCTGCTAAAGATAAATATTTTAATAAAATTCTTATAAAACCTTTCAAAAACAGTGCAAATTTAACAGTCCCAGTCTTAGGAATTCAAATCAACATGTGTTTTCTGCAGACCGGTCTGGCCCCAAGCACTGGGTAGGCATTCCACTTTTTGGTGGAGTGAAAATACCCACCTACTGCAAGCACCCACATGGGCCAGACACATGATAATGTGATATCACATGGCTGGTGCTTCACCAGGCCTCCTCATTTCAGCTTACACTTTGTGACATGCTCTTATGTCTTTAAACAAGCGGCCTAAGATGCCCTCCCTGTGCTCTTTCCCCAGCCACTGGTTCCATTCAATGAACTTCAAGTTCATCTTGAGAGCACTTTCGGATAGGTTCCCCCTGTAGCGGTATATGTTCTCCTTACAGCTCCTCCATGCACGCTCAATGTGTTGTGTATGAGCACCATTCCCAGGGTGAACAAAGTACCGCTGATGATTCACCTGGTAGTGAATATATCCATCCCTGGCCAACCTGTCGTATGCACGCCAACAATCACTGATTATTTGGCTTCCAGGTCTAACGTATTTGAGAATTATTGGGTGCAAGATTCTCCTCGATCGGTTTTCTACAAGTTTCAGCACCGGGCGTCTACGGGACCCCTTGACCTCCATCATCCCGAATACCCAGGACCTCCGTCTCCAGGTGTTGCCACGTCGTCCACGTCCATACTGAAAATAAACAAAATGTCATGCTTAATGGCGGCTGAATGTTCCAATTAAATTTAAATACATAAATAAAATACATTTATTTGGGGACAATTTTGAGGGTCTTCTATTCAAATTAACTGCCCCCACATGGCATAGTTTGAGACATGGATCAAGAGGTGGTATATGAATGTAGTCATGGGTAATGTCAAAGAAAGCCAATAATGCCCCTGATTTCTACATGCCCAGTACCTGCAAGACTTTTGTCTGAAGACAATGAAGAACAGACTCACTGTTCTTCACACATCATTTTAGCAGCTAAATTGAAGCACTTTAAAGGATCCATTTATATTTTCATAACATTCTGGCAGTTACACACATGGAGATTAACCTTTTATAGGTTGTAGATTTTGGTTTTGTTTTTTTTTTCTTCTTTTTTAGATTTTTTTTTGGCCATTTTTTGCCTTTATTGGATAGGATAGTAGTCTGACAGGAAAGGGGGAGAGAGATGGGGGGAGAAGTGTGGCAAATGTCTGGCTCGGGAATCGAACCAGTGATGCCGCCTGGGCATCACAGCCAATATAGAATGTGCCTGGACCAGTAACCCAGGAGGCACCCCCCAATCCAACCCTTTGATGCCTGTGTTTAAAACCTATTTTCCCTGTTTTAGTAGCGTATAAAACCTTACTTTTCTTTTGTGTCGAAACTTGCTCTCGTCTATTGCGACGAATGCTGTTCTCCCTCCGATCCTCATCTTCCGGTTTCTCTCCATCCGCCTCA
>JAGFBZ010001706.1:0-44509 GCA_018398805.1 Hirundichthys speculiger
GCCCTATATCTCTCGGCTGGCCTGGGAAAGAGGAGGAAAGAGGAGCTGGTGGAGGCAGCTGGGGAGAGGGAGGTCTGGGCCTCTCTGCTGAAGCTGCTGCCAGTGCAACCAGACTACAGACAAAACAGAAAATAATGGATGGATGGATGGATGGATGGATGGATAGATGGATGGATGGATGGATGGAAACTGTCCTTCATTTCATTCTAGGAAAAAAAAAAGCAATTACTTCACAAATTCATCAGGTTAAATGAGGTTTTAATGTGATTTTCATGCAGCTTTTAGTTAGTATTTCTATTCTCAGATGCTGCAACTTTCCCACTGACTCTGATCAACGTACCCTGAGCCCTGGGGTAAATTCAGCTACAAGAACATCATTTAAAGAAGTCATATTTTTTTATTTTTTTGACATTGATGCATTCTGATCATTATAATTTGTCAGGAACTTCACCTAAAACTCAACATCTTGAGTTTTAGGTGAGACTTTTATTTCCGTCATGTTGAGGACCCCACAAGTACAAAGTGGCTCATTTTATCCTACCATGGGGAACTTCTGCTTTCAAGTGTGGTTGTCCACAGGAAGTGAGGGGTGGGAGCAAAACAGAAATACTGTGGTTAAATGAGTGAGGGAAGATTAATGTCTGCCCTCTTGTTTCTGTTAAAGCAGAACTATTATTATCAGTTATATATTATTTCTACTCAAGTTGACTTTTCCACAGAGAAGACAATGTGTTTTTGTGTGTTGATGTTGATCTTTATTTGTCCATCATTCAGTCAACTACAGTACAGAAGTATAGTTCATTAACAGCTGCCAGAAGCTGCACCTTTTCCATATCAAAGGTCAGTCATTGCATTAAATGGAAACTTTACTTAGTAGTCTCTGAATAAATTCCCTTTTCAGCTTTTCCAAGGTTCAACAACATCACCTCATATTACCTTTCCTGCTTATAAATGTAATTATGCACACACTTATATACAGATTAACTTATTCAGCTATGTTTTAATTCAAAGTTGAGCTGGGTTTAATAGCTGAGAAACTTGTTTGTTAGCATACACATAATGCTGGATTTAAAACATATTATCCTTTTGTGTATGTCCCTGTATTACACAAATCTGTCTATTCTCAATTTTAAAGTAGCTATTACCTGGAAAAGCAGTAAGTAATCTGATTACAGAACCAGCAGAATGACCTGGGGAAGACAAAAACCTGAAGTGAACTGCTACATGCATCACTTCAAGAGTGTGAGACACATAAATACATTAAGTGTTGCAGAGAACACTGCTGGAGCTCACACACTGTGTGTGAATATGGAAACTGATACAATCACACTCTATTCTGACCATTTGAACCACATTTCCTGTTCTTTGTACATCACATGTTCACATATGGTGAACCACGGCTGTGAGAGCATACACAGTAAAGTGCTTGAACATTGAACCTGCCAGTTTAATGACTTGAATGACTGCTGAGGGAACAAATAAAACAAAATTAGGCAGGTAGAAAACTATAGTGGTGAAAACCTTAAGATTCCTGTTTGCAATTCTAAAAGTAAGAGTTATTCTCTTCACTTTATGTACTCACAGAATAACTCTAATGTCTCATCTTCCTCATCAAAACTTAAAGTAAAAATCAAAGAGAAGAAAACTAAAACACTTGAATGACTTGAGGCCTCTGGGCCTCTCCTCTCCTCTGTTGCCTCTGGGGTGTGGGGGGCTCATTGCCTTGATCAGATTTGTTGCTGGTGGAGGGCTGGCTGGGCTGGATGGTTCCTGTTGGGACTTGAGGGAAGTCCAGTGCACTGGTAGAGGTCTTCTGCATGATACTGGTCCAACTCAGCAACTAACTGTGATCCAGCCTATAGTTGTGGTTGTGGTCACTGGTTGATGCTGAGGAAGCACTGGAGGTCAACATCACTGCTCTATGTCTGGCTGCTGGACAGCTGTAGCTCTGGTGTGGATACAAGTGACAAACACTATCACAACACAGATCTCTTCACATTCATCTATATGCACCACACAAACACACACATAAGGGACACACCACATCATCACTGTCTGTCTTATATCTTTTGTTTCATGTCTTTATCTGTCTTGTCCTATTGTGCTCCATTGTCTGTGATTTTAGTCCCAATGACAAAATCAGGGTTTTGGGAGTTAATAAAGCATATTAGATTCGACTTTCAAAAGGGGGTCAAAGCTGGTGAAGGACACACTTATGATCACTCACACTTATGCAAAAGAAAACTAATTTCTGCTGCTAGATTAAATTGTGTATACATCCAGGTTTTGCCATTGATGTATATGCAGACAGTAAAAACAAAAAGAAAGATACACTATCACTCCAATATGACACTTTTGAACAGACGTTTAGAGTCAACAAGTTTTGCTTTTGTGGTCTTTTAACTTTGGTTCAAACTGCTGCTAAGACTCACATTGTAAAAATGTTAGCTACTATTACTTCATTAATAAGGAAACAGAGAAACAGACTTCCTGGCCCAGTGGGATCATCAGTTCATACATGAACTGGTCCAAGTAGAGGGATCTCTCTCTGAGTCTGACTCTGGTAGAGGCGGATTTTATTTATTTATTTATTGGAAAAGTAGACAAATTGAAAGTAATCTGAGTGCAGGTCTGACAGGATGACAGGGAAGACAACATCATGAAGTGAACTACTGCATGCAAAACTTTGTGAGTGTAGAAACTGACTTAACGGAGGCTTAAAACTCCACTCGAGCTCACACACTGTGGACAGAATGTAGAGACTGATGCAATTAAATTCTACTTGCAGATACTTAGGCCCCGATCGTACACTTCCCGCTAGCCGCTATCCACTAGCCACTATCCGCAAATTACAGATATAGGAACTTCCACTAACCGCTAAAGCAATCTTCTGCTTGCTAAAGCCGCTACCCATTGTTGTTTAAGCATTGCTAATCTACTCACCACCACAGCCCTCCATTCTTTTTGTGCACTAAAACAACTGGCAAAGCCCACTCAGATGATGATGGTGTGATAACACCTACTTTGAAAGTGATTTCAAGTTGCATCCGCTCCTCATTTTGGAGTCCAAGTAGTGTCCTTCTCAGTGGTTGGCGTATGGGCTTACCTGAACCTGTGTCAATCTTATGTGTGACAGCAGAAAGATAGCCCATGTCACAGTTACCTTTGTCAAAGAGTGTTTGGTAGGTCGACAACAGCTGGAGAAAGCTCTGATATTGCTGCTCATTTAGTGCTTCACTAGTAGTATTTAGTCATTTGTGTGCTCTCCTCTCTCTGTCCTCCATCCTCTCTGTGTCCTCCGTCCTCTCTCTGTCCCTTGTCCCCTCTTTTCTTTCTCTACCCGGCTGGCCTTCGGCAGGAAGGTCCCCCCATGTGAGCCAGGTCCTGCTCAAGGTTTCTTCCTCTTAAAGTGGAGTTTTTCCTTGCCACTGTTTGGCTTAAAGGTTTTTTTTCTCCCCTATGTGCCAGTATCATTGATTGGATTTGATATTATAATTTTAGTTAATGATATTTGCTCGGGGGTCATGCTCTGGGTCTCTGTAAAGTGCCTAGAGACAATTGTCATTGTAACAGACGCTATACAAATAAAATTGAATTGAATTGAATTGAATGATATCCTGACAGATAACAGAACTTTCAGTGCTTTTAAATAGTAACTGTAAGTAACAAAAAGATGTGTTTCATTTATTTAATTTTCAATGTTTTAAGAGTCATTTCAATAAAGAGCTCAGTACTGTGGGGCTTCAAAGACAGATATTTTGTTTATAATGCTATTGTTCATTTTGAATTGATATTAAAGCGCGTTTTCTACATATCCCATTATATATATTTTTTCTCCTTGGAGCTGGGTCACCAAAACTGCTCCTGGTCTTTCCGTCAAACTGTAGAACCCATGTCATGGCTGGGTCGGCCATGACAGCCCTGTGTGTATATGTCTGTGTCAAGTTGGCGTCTCTCCCTGTCTTTAGTGGTTCCTGTTTTACTTTGAAAGGTTTGTCTTGTCTTCATTGTGTTTTGCTTTGCTTCCCTCCTCTTGTTACCTTGATTCCCTGCACCTGTCTCTCCTTTGTTCCTCTGTGTATTTAAGTCCTGTCTTTTCCCCGGTCTGTATGGGTCCTTTTAGGCTTCGTGGCATGTTGTCTGTTCTGCCTGGTCCCCTCTCGTCTTCCCAGAGGTTTCAGTTAAGTTTTATTTTTGCATTTTAGTGTTTTTGGACTTTTTGATTTTGTGTTTTGGATTTTGTGATTTTTGGGAATAAACCCTTTTTGATTTTGATCTCCTGCTTTTGGGTCCTTCCTCCTACGCAGCAGAACATGACAACCCATTGTGGCCCACTAGTGAAGACGTTTGCCCACCCCTGGGCCAGAAAAATATCCTCTTAAACTTACTTCACCTCCATATATCTGTTTTTCTCATCTTTTTTGCTTGATTCCTGTCAATGAAGTCATGATCACACTGAATAAGCAGAAATTAACCATCATGTGCAGAAGCTAGAAGTTACTTCTGCATTGAGGTAATGCAGTACTTTACATTACTGAAGATCAACTTTGAACTTAAAGCTTGAGTCTATACACATTTGATGTAAATAGTTTGAATAACGCAAGCAATGGTCCTGGACTTTTGTATTTGTTTAATGTACACTATTTATTTCTCAGATATGGAAATATTTTTATGCTTTGATGTAGCTTTATTGATGTTTACAGCTGCAATACAGTTGGGTTAAAGTTATGAAACCTTTTCTAAACTGCCTCCTTACCAGTGATTACATGCCTTTAACATTAACGTTAGTAACATATTGTCGCAGTGAGGACCTGCAGCACACAGCTGAACGCATTAAACACCCACACGAGACACACAATACATCATAACACAATCTTAACACAATTCTGCATAACCAGTCAAAACTGACTTCATAACTGGTCTGAACGTTCCTGCCAACAGCAAGAACATTCAACAATGATTCTTTATAATGAATGCAATGTTGACTAACTGATATTGATACAATATATAATTTCCCTTCAGGGACAAAAAAGGTATTGAAGGTAATAAAATAGTGAATTGGGTTGAATTCTGAATTTATTTATTTGTGTTTTTGAAAATTTCAACATCAACTTTTTTACTTAATATAAAACTTCTCAAAACTGACCGATGACATTTCTGAATGCTGGAGAAAGAAATGAACATGAAAGAGTTCATGTGTATACAGGAACTTCTAAAGTAACAGAAACAAATGAGAAGAGGCAGACGTGTATCCTCCCTCGCTGACATCACTTCATTATTTTTGTTTCTCTCTCACTTCCTGTGGTTGAAGTCATGATCACACTTAAAAAGACGAGTTTCACCAGAATGAGCAGAAAAGTCCAACACTTCTGCATTGAGGTACCGGAATACTTTACATTATTAAAGCTCAGCTTTGTGATATAAACCTGAGAAAGAGCAGATTTTCTGTTGGATGGAGGTCATGGATTAACTACACCCACTGTGCAGCGCTGATATCAGTGAGTATGTTGAAAGATTCAAGATTCAAAGTGTTTATTCTCATGTGCACGTAAAAACTAGTTTTCTGTGCAATGAAATTCTTGTTTTGCTGTCCACACAACTGCCGGTAATAAAAGTAAGAATAAAAAGTGCAACGTGAAAATAAAAATAAATATTTAAAAAATATTATTCTGAGTGGATATTTTATTCATTCATTTTATGGCTGCAGTTAATGTCAAACATTAGAATATTATCAAATAAAATATTAGTTTCCATTTCTTTCAGATCAATTAAAACAGATGAACTCGGAACAAATTTGAATTTTCCCCACTGATCTCGGATCAGCCAAGGTGTTTAAGGTGTTTAACAGGAGCTTGAGAAGGTACAGCAGTTTGAGACTTGCGTGCACATTTAATTTAATGCATCTACATCTTAATATATAGGTGAGCTCACATTTTGGCTTCTTAAAGACAAAAACAGCTGTTATATTATGGAAGTACATTATATTCATTAAGAGTGAGCTCCAATAAACAAATTCACGCGTTCAAATTTCGATTGCACGTGCGCAAACTATGTTCAGTAAAACAAAGTTGTTGTGAAGCACAAAACCGCCACTGGGTGGAGCTAAAGCGCTCTCGATGCTCAGCGTCTGTTTCAGAAAGGAGGTTCAATAAACTCCGAGTCAAAGAAATAACTCAGAGTCATCAATCTCTGAGTTAAGAAACTAAGTTTTTGGTTTCAGAGCAGGTGTTTAGAGTTGGTTCAATCAACTCTGAGTATGTTGACCCTGATTTATCGCGACTTTACAAAGACATCATCAATGGAGCTCAATGGAGACCGTGATTCACCATGACAACGGCAAGGAAACGGAAGAGATCCTTCTCTCCTTCAGTCATGTGACTTTCTGCAGAAACGAAAAAAGGCAGAAGCGCCGGTGAAGGAAAAGACAATTGATGTGGAAGAAACTACAGAGCGAGTGAAGGTGTAATTTAAATATTTAGAATAAAATGCTGAAGTAGTTAATGAAGTATAAAAACCTTTGCCAACAGACAGTAACAAAGAAAAAATAATTCAAGGAGCATCAGTGGTTTTATGGGTGCAGTCAATACATCCAGTAACTCTGGTGATCTTTAAAGGAATTTTCTTGACTCACAGGAGTGGAAGCAGGATACTAATGAAAAGTTATTTGAAATGATTAATGATATTAACTTCAATCAAATAGGTTACCTAAGATCCTTCTTTGATGGCTCTTATACGTTTGTGGCTAATGAGACAAAAAACAAAAAAAACAAACTTGACAGTACATTTGTGTGCATATGTGAATGCTCTGACATTCATTTTCTAAAAGGGTCCAGTCTATGTTCAGCATCCCCATTGTAATTAAGGAAACTGACATTTGCAAATAGATAATAGGTAATAAAATACAATAACCCAAGGTATTTTATATTAAGTATGGGCACATGACTAGTGATATCAGACTGGTCTATATCAGTGATTCTCAAACTTTTAATACTGCGTACCACCTGAGAAACTGTTCAGCTCTCTGAGTACCACCATGATGACATAGCCATATATGCCTTCTCAATTAGCTTTAAACACACAGAGATGTTTATTCCTTAGTTGTGGTTATTTATTGTTGCCTGAATTGTTACTTTACTGATTCAGACATTTACAACTCTGTCCAACAATTCTCACATTCTCATACAGATCCAAATAAACACACTCAAAAGTTGTTACATCTGCACTGCAACTGAATATGCAACAAATATTTTTTATAAGACAATTTTAGTTATCTCAAGCTACACATTTCATTTGAAATGTATTTATAATGTATTGTATGTTTAAGTGAAAATGTGGAAAAGTCATGACGTTTCCCCTTGTACCAGCATAGAGCGCTCGCGTACCATAGTTTACGCACCTCTGGTCTGTATAAGTTATGTAATTCTGCAGAAAAATGATGGATCTAACATTCTTTGAAAAAAAAAAAAAGTGGTATCACAAATAGTGACGGCTGGCTTGATCTTGACATATTTTCCCTTCACCAGATGTCATGTGACATGTCATCATTCAGATGTCGCCAAAATGCAAGTTTTAAGATCGATTGTCTGGTGAAACTGATCAATTTCATCTTCATGAAGGGGAGGAAAGAAACTTGGGGTACGTTGAATTAACCTGCTCCCGACCAGGTTTAGTTCACAGAGTCAGTTACCATGGTAACAGACTTCAAGTATGAGTTACTGAAACCAGCTCAACTAAACCCTCTTGCTCGGGTTTAAGTAAGTTCACTTTGTGAACAGAAAACTCTGAATTTCCCTGAGTTCAGGTTCAAAATATTTTCTATATATATATGAATATATATGAATATATAGTTTCGACATAACCTGCTTTCTGAAACAGATCCCAGGTCTGCTGCTCTAATGCAGCTTAATTGTTACATCTCTTATTTCTGATAAAAGCATCAGCTAAAATATTTTGTAAACTGTCCATTTTTGTTTTATTTTGATGCTCACCTTACCTGTCTTGTTTCAGGTCACTTCATATTCATCGGGTTTTTCTTATAAACAATTTTAAATTTCCAAGAAAAATATTGAGATTACAAAATGACACTCATCCTATTTATATCAACTCAAGCAGATGTGTTTGGCGAGAGCTCTCAGTGTCCATGCTACATGTTCTTATATTGTCCTGTTAAATATGACATTTATCCCTCGAGTGTTATTGTCATTTATAATATTATGACTATTTTTTACAATATCATTTACAGTACTTAATTCTTAAGTTGACTGAGTTCCAGATGTGTCTCTATGGGTGTGTGATTACATAAAAAACAATTAATTAATTAATACACGAGGGTTTCGTCAGTGTCACTAATGTGGTCTCAGCACCATAAAGATGAGGCCACTACTGTTGTGAATACCCCTTAAAAACAAAATAATAATTTAAGGGGAAAAAAAACAATAAACACTGCATTTTTTCATTAAAACAAAACAAACAAAAAAAGTGCTTATGAGCAAATACTTGAATGCATGTTTTTGAGAAAGTTTAGTCTTCAAACCAGTGATTGTATCTCAGAAGAAGCAGCCTCTTAAACCTTTGATCAGAAAGCCTGTTCCTCCTTGGAGACAGTACCAGAGATCCAATTGTTTATAGAACGTCCATCCCTGTTTTGGCGGTTCTCAAGTACGCCATTGCCTCTGCTTCCACGGTGCTGAAGGTGCCATCCTCCTCCTCAAAGCAAAAAAAGTCATGCACACTGGAGGAGCTTGAATTAAACGTTGTTGGAGATGAGGGCTTCTTGACTGGTTGCTGCACAGGGCCAGGAAGAATCTTGTGGCACTGCCAGGATTCCCTTGATGATCTCTTTCTTCATTTGGTCTCTCTGCCACTGTAACTTGAACATGGGAAGTGTGGCAGCTGCCAGCATTGCATCATTGCTCTCCAAGATGGATGCAAATCTTGTTTTGGAAGCCTACAAAACATATACACAGGCTCAATACACTCAAATAGTTCTGAGTTATACAATTATTTAAGATACAGAATGACAAAATTGAGAGAATATATTCAACTATTTGGACAAACCAAAACTTAATTTGACAAAAAGAGTAAAAACAGTACTATTTCATTACTGTTTTTTGTTTCACCCGGTAGTATAGAATATAATAAATATATCTGTATGTTCAAGATCCGGCTTTTCTTTTTTAAAGTAAAAATGAATTTTCATACATTTCCATCGTCCTTATTATTGGGTTATATTAATCCTCTCTTAGCAAAGAAGTGTTCTGATCTATAATTATTATAATTAATTTCTAATTTGGCAAACTATATCACATGTGCTGTAATAAAAGTGAGTGGTCTCCACTCATCAAATGCGTCTTTTTGTTCTGTGAAAAGGAAAAACCAGATTATACAAAAATGTCATGTGTGTTTCTTACCTGAACTATGTCATCAGGTAGGCCTGCTGCTACAATCAGACTCTCTTTCATCTCCAGCATCTTCAGCATCAGTACTTCTAGTGTGGGCAGGAGGGTACCATAGTAACAGTTCTCCTCTCCTTGCAGGATGTCCAGAGCAACTGTGAATGGCTTCATGACGAAACAATATTGTTTCAGAAACTGCAGTTCCCTTTCGCTAATACATTTTAGCTCTAAACGATCAAAGATGGTATTCAAGTCAGTTATAGGGATTTCAACAATTCTTGCCACAGCATCATAAAAGGAATTCCATCTAGTAGAGCATGGTACCTGGAGCTGTTTGGCAAACATGTAATCTACCAGTTCTGAAGCCATTGTAGACCTGCTGGCCTGATTCCATAGTTCTGTGCACTTAGATATAGTGCTTCTGTAGATTCTTTAGTCCTAGGATTTGAAAGGAGCCACTTGTCTACATCTGAGCATGAAATTAAGTTTATTGTGTGAGATGCACATCTCTGGTGCGGAGGTAAAACAATCCCTTCAAGTCTTGTAAATATCGAGGAGCTAAGCCATTAAGGGCCTCAGATGTGAAAGGCAGAATTTTAAACTTAATTCGAAATTTCATGGGAAGCCAATGGAGGGAGGCAAACACAGGAGAGACGTGATCTTGCTTACGGATTCCTGTCAGCACTCTCGCTGCTGCATTCTGGATCAGTTGGAGGCTATTCAGCGAGCTTTTCCGACATCCTGCTAACAACACATTACAATAATCCAGTCTAGAACTGACAAACGCGTGGATTAATTTTTCAGCATCACCCTGGGAGAGGATGCTCCTAATCTTGGCAATATTTTTGGGAGATGAAAAAAGGCTGTTTTACAAACCTGATTAATATGCTGCTTAAATGACATATCCTGATCAAAAATAACTCAAGGTTTTTCACAGCTGTTCTGGAAGCCGGCGTAAACCCAGTTAATCCATTCCTCAGGTGTTAAGGACCAAAGACAATAACCTCTGTTTTATATGAATTTAGAAGCAAACGTTAGAGGACATCCAGGACTTAATGTCATTAAGACCTCTTGAAGTTTGGCCAACGGTTTTGCTTCCTCTGGTTTCATGGATAAGTACAGCTGTGTATCATCATAATTAACCAGAGGGCAGCAGGTGGTTTAGTGGTTTAGTGGTCAGCACTGAACCCTGGCAGGGCCTTTCTGTGTGGAGTTTCCATGTTCTCCTGGTGCTTGTGTGGGTTTCCTCCAGGTACTCCGGCTTCCTCCCACAGTCCAAAGACATGTATGTCAGGTTCATTGGTGTTTCTAAATTGCCGTAGGAGTGATTGTGAGTGTGTATGGTTGTTTGTCTACATGTGACCCTGTGATGGACTGGTGACCTGTCCAGGTGAACCCCTGCCTTTCACCCAAAGAGAGCTGGAATAAGCTCCAGCAGATCCCCGTGACCCTCATTAAACAGGCAGAGATAATGGATGGATGGATAATTAACCAGAATCAGAAAGTAACTTTTTTTTAATTAGATAACACTTAAAAGTGTTTAACCAACACTAACAAAGTAGTTATTTTTTATCCTTGGATCAGTGTTAACTGTTTAATCCCAGTGTTAATTTAACTGTGTTTTCTGAGTTTAAAAAAAATCAACCCTGATAGTGTTTAAAAATGTAACTATTTTGATAGTGTTAATTTAACTCTGAAGAGTGTGGACCTATACAAACCCTGAAAAAGTGTGGGAGTTTAATCAACACTGGACTTTTTGCTGTGTTCTCCATCCTTGTCACGTCCCCACTCTTCCTCCTCCTCCTCTTCTTCTTCATCTTCTCCTTTTTCCTGCGCTGCCACCAGATTTGAGTTAAAGATTCCCAACTGACAAAAACACCCACTAAACTCAGTGAGTGCGCTGAATTTTCAGGCGAGAGCTGAGTTGACGTGCCCACGAGTTTTACGCTCTCGACTTTTAGCAGAGATGTAACGTCAAACTCTTGACTGGTGAAATCTGAGCATGTGAATCTGTTTTTTGGAGCTCAGCCTTAATGAATTTAGAGAAACTGAAGAGAAACTGAAAGGGAAATTACACTTTTACATGGGCTGTCCCTTCAACTGGTTGGATAAAGATTCCGAATTGGACACATAGCTTTCGACAGATAAAATGGATAAAATAATTGTTATTTAGGTGGTGTAGTATATGAGCAGTGGCAATAATTGCTCGCAGCAACATTGTAAAAGAATTTTTAAAAAAGAACTAACAATGAACTATTTAGTTCATATATTGCAATGGTGAACTCTTGTTCCAAATTTTGAATATGAACTATGAACTGAACTAGTTCATGTAGAAAGTGAACTTGCCCAACACTGATCCATAATCATTTTCATTTTATGTTTCTGTCATTTATTTTTACCTTTTTTTTGGAAGATGAAAGTTCTTTTATCTGAGGGCTCTCCTGGCTTTCTCTCCTGGCACACATGTCAAAGTCAGCTGTGGTCAAAGGGTGTTTAGGTGTTAGATTTGACTTAAAGAAAGGAATTAAAGGTGGGGTAAGTGTTCTTTTTTTGCAACACTTTTTACAATATTGCCTGAAAACCTTTTCACATTCCCATTGCACCCACTGAAATAAAATGTTTGCAAAAAAAACTAAATGTTTTGGTCTGGTCTAGAGGGTATAATCAGAGAAAAACTCTGACCAATCAAAATAATGATCATCACTATTTTGATTGGCTGCCTAATACGTCCATCAAATATCAATGCACTCCCACCCACCCCTCCCTCCCTGCGGTTCATGTAGTCGTGAATCGTGTGAAGGCGTGGTTTCGAGGGGTGGGCTGAAGAGGAGGAGGCGGAGCCTTTGGGAGGAGGGAGGGAGTGTATATTTTCAAAATCTCACTTGAGTTGGATTGCTGGAACCATTTTTCAAACAACACCTACCCCACCTTTAAGGCAGAAAAAGCCCAAAAAACTGTGGCATTTACAATTAAAGGGACACATGATGTAACTTTGTTTTCTAACAGCTTTTTGGTTGTTCTTTTCTGCAGTTCAACATTCTCTTGTTCCACAAACCTTTTCTCGCACGTGTGAGATTTGATGATGAAGATGGGACACACTTCATTCTTTGACTTATTCTGTGAGTATGTCATGTTAACTTCTGCCTAAATCTTATAAACAGAGGAAACTTGTTGACTGAGAGCACTGTATCAGCCTTTTCTAGAACTGTTGAGAATTAGAAAAGAAATTTTAATCAAGACACAGCAGTTGTTTTATAGACAGGATTTAGTAGCAACGTGGTCCAGATGGAAGAGACTGTTACTTTTGTTTATCTGTGAGAGATTTTGTATTCTTAATCACCAGTACATCATGCATTTTATTTTCTTATATGTACATAAAACATTTGTTGTTACATTTTTTTATAAGTTTATTAAACTCTGACATTTCCACCTTCATTATAGTTCTGTCTACACTCCTCTGCTGTGGACACGCTCAAGGTGATGTTTTATGCTGTTTATTTCTTGATTTTCTCTATCTTCTCAACTTTCTGCATCACTGTTAGATTCATCTTTTGACTCTTTTATTATAAAACCATCGTAGTTTCAGTGCATGTATCAAACTGTGATGGTCAAAGTTTATAAAATTGTTCTACATTGTAGATTATATGTTTGTGTTGTGTTCTAGATGTTGTACTGACTATTGAACCCAACTGGATGATGTTTTTTCCTGGAGAGTCTGTTACCTTCATTTGTGACATGAAGCAAGGAAAAGACTCTGACTGGGAATACAGAATCAGCAGAGATGGTGGAGATTTTATTGGTTACAACTCAGACTCACGCTACACATTAACTCGTCTACTAACATATCAGAGTGGTGAATATCAGTGTCATGGTCGACAGAGATCCACACATGTAACAAAGGACAGTAATACTGTCTCTTTAACTGTATCTGGTAAGTTCTCAGTGTTTTAGCAGCAACTTTGTTATGATTAAAACATCTTTAAACTGTGTTCATATGATCTATAAATGTAACCATATAACAATTTCAGCGATAATGTTAATCCTTTTTATTTTAGCATTTTATAAATATCTTAAACTTCCAACATTGAGTAGAACCAGTGTATTTGATAACCAGACTTACTAAACATTCTGGTGTCAAAGATAAAATAATGAGCCAAACGAGAAAAGTGGACAGAAAACATGGTTGAACTTTCTTTGTGGTTGTGAGAAAAAAAAACAACCCTCATCTGTTATGTTTTTAAATTCACATATATTCGTTTTCATTAACAGCACTTAAACCCAAAGCCAGACTGATACAAAAATCAAAAAACACATCAGTAGGAGGAAGTGTGACACTGAGCTGCTCTGTGGAGATCTCTGCTGGCTGGAAATATGACTGGTACAGAAGTACCTCATATAGCTCTGAAGTTCATGTCAGAACAAATGATGTAAATGGAGATATCAGAATCTCAGAAGGAGGCATCTACAGGTGCAGAGGATCAAGAGGAGAACCAGCCTTCTACACTGAAATGAGTGATAAAGTCACCTGTGAGATAACCTGTGAGTTCTTTAACTTTGTTTTGAATATGAATATGTTCACATTATTAGAGTTAATGATCAAACCAATAATGTGACATTTTCCTTCTTGATTTCATGTTTCTTTATCACTGATGAAAACAGTTATAAACAAGGTTGTTGTGACTCAACAACCCAACTGGTCTCAGATATTCTACGGTGAGACGATCACTCTGACATGTGAGGTTCAGGGAGGTGGAACCACTAAGTGGCTGTATGAATGGAGAGGACCTGGATCAGATAAATACATGATAAATAACAAACACTGGACTTTCACTGCTACAATGTTCAGCAGTGGAGTCTACACATGTAAGACCAGACGCAGAGATGACCCATATTCTTCAACAGAGTGGAGTGAAGCCTTCAGACTGTCAGTATCACGTAAGTCATGTTTTATACATATGCTGCTCCTGGTAAAAAAAATTGTTCAAAGAATGTTATTTTCCTGTATAATACTGGTTAAATGCCACAGTTCATGTAACATGTTCAGTCAGATGGCAGTGAGCTGTGGACCAGAGAAATCAGAAGCCATGTGAGAGGCCAGTAGCTCCTGCTGTTTAAATAGAGCTGTTAGTGAGATGGAGTAGTAGGAGCTACTGGAGGACTGCAGAATATGACGTGGAAGGGAGCAGCACTCAGACTCCTCCAGGGCTTTGCACATATGTGCCTTTCCTGTCTTCTCTAGTAGCTTCCTCCAGTTGTTCTAGGAAAAGTAGAGTTGATCCCAACTTGTCTCTCCGTCAGTGTTTATCTTTTTCCTGGAAATGACAAGAACAAAGTCTGGAATTTCTTGTGAAGTTCAGCAGATCAACATTCTTCCACATTTAGTCCTGATCCTCACGCTAAACTTTACCTCCTGTACCAAAATCACTTTTTAAGAATCATCAAGTTGATGTTTTTTGAGTAAAGTGGAATAATTAAGTTGTTTGCGCTATTTTTCACAGTATTTTTAAGGGAATTTTAAGTTTTATAAATTTAATAACTTGTTAATTTGTCAGCTATCAACTAAACCTGTTAACATTTTTGTCCATTAAGCCTCAAATAAAAGAATGAAGTTTTTACAATATCAAATTACTATTTTCATCTTAAATTGTTTATTAATAAACAAGATGAGAATAAAACAAGTAAATGTCAGTGCAGCATCAGTCAAAACAGCAGCTACAATGAAACCAGCTGCTTGTTGTCAGGTTTCTTTTCTTGGAGGTTTTGTTGGAAACACTGGTGAGTCTTTTAAAAGCGGTGAGGCTTCACATGAAAATCTCTCTTTTCAAGTCTGCCGCTTGATAAAACAGCCTCCCCTCCTCCATGGTATGAATTCAGTTTTTCCAGCTTTGCATCACCTGCTCCCAAAGTAAAGCAAATGACTTGATGACTCTGATGTGGGTCTTTGATGTCACAGTAACCACTAAATATGAATAGTTCAAGGTTGTATCATGGACTGTAAATGTTTTAGTTAGTGGGAACTTAGAAATCATGGGTAGATATTGTCAAGCAGTAAAACAGATTTTTCTCATATGTCCCCTTTAATGTAAAAATGTCATGTATGTGCTCTGCAGACACAGATATTTGCTGAGAATTTCTGAGACTATGATGCTAAGGGCCATTAAAACATCATTAAAAGCTCTCCTCATTTACTTTCTTCAAAGATTTTACTCCATCATACAACCAGCCTGGACAATTCATGTGTATATTACTCATAGAGGAGTTTGATTGATGAAATTGTAGGAATTTCATGAGATAAAAACCTTCCAACTTATTTAAGTTTGACAGAACTAGTTTTTGGATCTTCACCACTGTTTAACACGTCTATTATTGAGTGTTACCTGTTATTGTCATCAGCCCTCATTTTTTGAAAAAGTCAGTCAGTGAAGTCCAGGTTTAGGTCCTGTTAGGTTTTTGATATATTATTTGTTCCTTCAAATCGTGATGGACTGACATGCAGCAATTTATCTAAACATAACCATTAAATTACTTTTAATGATTAATGCTGAAAGAATTAAAACTTGTCCTTTAATTGTTTTCATAGGTTTCATCACAACAAATACTATTACATAATTAATGCATTATTACATAAATACATATTAACTATGAACAGACTGATTTAAAGTAGTCTGACCATATTATCTTTGATACAACAACACAGTAAAAATCTTTTGTATTTTTTTTTTATCTAAACTCTTCAGCAGGTGAAGCAAAGGCCCATCTGAGTGCTGACATCAGAGTCATTCCAGTTGGAGGCAGAGTGACTCTGTCCTGCTCAGTGAAGCCATCATCATCTGGTTGGAGATACTACTGGTACAGAGATGAGAAATCCTCTGAACCCCTGACCTCACAAGATGCTGATTTCTATTCAGATGAACGAATCAGTGTCTCACAGGAAGGAGTCTACTGGTGCAGAGGAGAAAGAGGAGAACCAGTTTACTACACAGGGTTCAGTGATTCAGTCAACATTAATAGACCTGGTGAGTTTAACTAGATTAGCTTGGAATGCAAAATGACGAAAATCAAGTGTGTATTTAAGATATTTATTGAGAATAATGCTCTTTTCTTACCAGAGTAGTATTACCTGGGAACCTGCAGTAATCTGTAATAATTACAGAAGATGTCTGTGATATTAATCCAGTGGGAATGTGCAATATCTGTGATTTATAGAGAAAAATAATACTGAAAATTACCCTCCCTGCTTTAGCAGACACAGAGGTTGTGGGATAATTGCAGTTCAGTGCTAATGCACATTTTAGTAATTTAGTGATTTATGAAAATCACCAAGTTGATGAAAGCTTTGGTTACAGTTACTGCTGTTTACTGTTTACTGTTACCATGACAACTTGAGCACATGTTATTTTCGAGTTTTGTCACCAGTCAAAATGTCACATGTCACTGAAGTCCAGCTGTGGAGTGCTTGATCACTTCCAATTCAATGTTTCTCCACAGCTGTGCACAAACAAGCTAAATTTAATTTCAATTTTAAAATTGATGTTAATTCAAAGTTTATTGTTTAACAAAACCCAAGGTCTAAATGACACATCCAGGGAGTAACATCTGTAAATTATAGTCAAACACAGACTTTCCTCAACCAGTGTGAAAGTGCTGTGTGAAACACAGACATCAGGGTGTAATTGTTGACCTGTTGCAGGTCTTCAGGTAATATTATTTCTGTGTTAATTTAGCTTCAGACTGAGGAGGATTTTGTCTGATGCTATTTTTGGACCTTATTTGATGATTTCTCAACGTGGACAGTCCCAAACAGAGCAGTAGTGACTCCAAACCCCAACTGGCCTCAGATGTACAGAGGAGAGAAGATAACACTCAGATGTGAAATCCATGGAGGAGACGCTGAGTGGGAGTATGAATGGAGAACCAGCAACTCAGAGAAACCACCACATCTAAATGAATTCAGTATTGATTCAGTTTCTTCATCAAACGCTGGAACCTACGAGTGTAAAGGCAGAATGAAAAGTAAACATCTTTCAACAGATTGGAGTGATTCCTTCAGGTTGACAGTTTTAAAAAGTGAGTTACATCATCTTTCACCAGCCAATAAAGTTACTAAGATTAAACCAAGTTTAGAATATAGTACACCCTCACACTTTTGTTATATATTTAGACAGAAGAATAATGTTTTCGATGAAGGATACAATGGTACAATGTAAACTACCTCCAACACTATCTAAATGTCTCCAACAGAACCTCGACCTGTCCTCACTGTGTCTCCATCATGGCTGAGTCCTGGAGCCTCAGTGACTCTGAGCTGTGAGGTCGAACATCCGTCTGCAGGATGGAGGTTCTACTGGTATAAAGCTGTTCCTCAACCATCAACAGACTCCTACAGCTATGAGCTGCTACCTGGTAGCACCAACGGGACTGAACAGGACTCCTACATCATTGATGGACAGACACACACAGCAGGATATTCATGTAGAGCTGGACGAGGAGACCCAGTGATCTACACTCTTTACAGTCAGACTCAGATGGGTCTGGTCTGCAGGTTAGTTTGTATACTTGTTTATTGGTCTCCTTCTGTCTTAATGCTGAGATGATAAGAAATACAGACTGTCTTGTTATTTATTTTTTTTAATTTTTTGGTTCTGCATGTTTAAAGTTCTATCATGTTAGACCTGAATCAATCATTGTACATTTTTCTTCTAATGACTGCATTTTGTCAAACTTCTTTCTTCATTATATCTTTATTTTTGCATATATGTATTTTTATACCTAAACAATTTTCTTTCAAAGCTATTGTGTCACATAAAAATACCTTTTGTTAATTTACATTCAGCACTTCAGCTCAGTGTTAAAGAACATTTTCATTTCAGAAAAATATTTGATTCATTGGTTGTGTTTCAGCACAGTACATTACCATGAGGTCTGACCCTTCTTTATTACCTTTATTGTTTTTCAGATCCTCATCCTTCAGCGTCTCTCACAGTCAGTCCTGACAGAGTTCAACACTTCACCTCTGACTCTGTCTCACTGACCTGTGAGGGAAACTCTGCTGAGTGGAGAGTGAGAAGGTCGACTCTTAACAGCTACGTATCTACCTGTTCATACTGGGGGACAGTGAAGGGATCAACATGTGATGTTAACAGGCTGGATCCCAGTAATACAGTGTACTGGTGTGAGTCTGGATCAGTATTCAGCAACGCAGTCAACATCACTGGACAGAGTGAGTCTGATTGTTTTTTCTTTTATTATTTTACAGTTTGGGACTTTAAATGTGATAAATCTTTCATCAGTATGAAAATGTCAGCCTGTGTCGTTGATCATTATTAGGAAAGAACAGCATTTTTTAAAAATTAACAAGAGAATAGTAACATACTGCTGTGTACTAAGATAACATTGCATTTATTGTAAATAAACACTACAATATGAACAAAGTTCTCCAAACATCTGCTGCTGAAACAGTTTTTAAAATAAGGGAGATCTGTGGCAACTTTAATGTCACCAAAACCAGAACAAGTGATGTTTTCTGACTAATGGTTTAAGATGCTGAATGACTAGAATTCACATTTAAGTGATACAGAATATGTAAAAGATTGAAACCACATGTGAAACCTACCCTAATCAGAAGATGAATGTTTTCTGTTTGTCTGTTTTCCAGCTGGTGATATTATCCTGGTGAGCCCCGTCCATCCTGTGACTGAGGGAGCTTCTGTTAGTCTGAGCTGCAGACTGAGACGACAAAATCAAAATCTTTCCAATGTGATTTTCTATCACAATGACAAACTTATCCAGAATGACACCAGAGGGGAGCTGAATATCTCTGCAGTGTCACAGTCAGACGAAGGCTTCTACAAGTGTGAAACTTCAGGAACGTTTCATTACAGAGTTGGATGTCAGTTAAGGGTGAGTTCCACTTAAATAGTTGTTAGTTAGAAATGAGGTAAATATTAAAGTATGTATGTGGACTTTTGTGTTATGTTCTATTTTCTTGAAGTTGATTTTTTCTGAAAGTACTTTGATCATCATGTCAGAAAATCTGCATCATTACTTGTATAACTTCTTGATGTTTATTTTTACTCCAGCTGTGTCCAGACATGAAGGCTCTTCATCTCTTGTGCTGTTAATCGTTGGACCTGTTAGTCTTCTTCTTCTTCTTCTTCTGGTCTTGTTGTGTTGTTGCAGACAGTTTAAGGGTGAGACATTTTTCTGCTAATACTGTATGACATCCACTCTTTAAATCATCACTGATTCAAATATATTCTGATCTTTAACTGTAGTTGGTCAAAATTATTTAAAAAAAAAAAAAATGTTTTTCCAGATTCATGCTGCAGCAGGTCAGTGGATCAGTATTTTATTTTCTCTCATCTTCATCATAAATAATCAGCATTTTACTTTTCTATATTTCAGTGGTTGTATTTATTGTGTTTCAGGTGGATCCAGTCAGAGAGCAACAGTCAGAGCTGCAACACCAATCATGGAGTCAACCAGCCTGAAACTGCTGAATATGAAAGTCTTTTCCACGGTATTGAACTCATATTTTGATTTTGATCTTATGTATTTTTTTTTTACTTTTGATTAATCTAATCTGATTTTTCAACATTCATCAAAAGCCAAATACACCAGAGGTGTCAGTTTATTATTTCACAATAAACTGACAAAAGATTTGATTTTCTGATATTTTCTATTAATTCTATTTGAACTGAACCAAAATTATTCAACAGAAAAAGCAAAAGACAAACAAACAAACAAAAATAAACCACACAATATTGTTCCACTAACTAGTTTTAACAGAAAATAACATCAATGTCAGTTTTTGGTGTAAAAACATCATGAAGTCATGGCTGTGACAGATGATATTTTACTGTCAAGAAAGACATCAAACTCTCAAACGTTTATTATGAGGATGTACATGTATTTGAACAAAAAAGCAAAGACAGAGAACACAATAAAGTAATCTGCATCTTCCAAAACCAACAAAGCATTATATTAATTGTGTATAATTACCCTCTCCTAAAAAGAGTTTTTTTTTTTTCATGTGGTCAAGTGGAGAAAAAGTAATGTTCTTAATCGTGCCACTAGAGGGCACTCAATGCATTTGAATGACCTGTGTTGCTTAAAGAAGTAGCAGACTCGGGGCAGTGGCTGATAGTAGGAGAGTTACGACACTCATTGATCTCGCCGACACGCAGTCACGTGGTTCATGTGTCCCTCAGTAGTTCCAAAGATCACACCGCTATCAGTCTACTTGAATGGATTTAGGTGGGAGATGCAGCCAAAACGACCTTTTTCACGAAAATTTCAGTAAATATTAGCCATAAGTATTTATTATTGTTGTGACTACACATACATGTAATAAATTAATGAAATAGTATTTTTATTAGGAGTGGCAAAGACAATATTACTGAATATGTTTACAGTAAACATTCATATTTTCTAGGGCTGTCAAAGTTAATGCGTTAATAACGCGTTAACGCAAATTCTGTTTAACACCACTATTTATTTAACGCGAGATTAACGCACACACGTTTCTGTAAATATGACCCTCGGCCAATAAGTGTATTTACAGTCAACGTGTGGGACAGACATGGCAACAAAAAAGGGTCTTATGAACGGCCAGTTTAGCCTTAAGGTGCTGCCAGATGGGTCTGTTGACAAGAGAAAGGTTATTTATATTTATTGTCACTGTGAATTAAGTTACCACCGCAGGGCGCGGTAAAGTTAGTTTCACATCCAACATTTGCTTGTTTTTTTTTTTTTTTTTTTTTTGTCTTTAAACTTTTATAGCATCATGAAAACACCACAGATTTCATCCAGGTTGGTATCATTTTGTAGATATGAGTATGCCAGACATATCAAAAGTGTCATCAGCCCTCCAAGCTCAGTGAGTGTGGCTAAAACTCTAAGGAACAACACTGAATGTCTTTCTGGGTAGCTCTCTGCTGCCGTGGAGCTTAGGGACCGTCAGCAAATTACTGCGGTCAAGCAGCAGCCCCGACAAAATACCTTAAGAAGCTGATGAATTAAGCCCCCAAAAAGTACGGCAGCATTGGTGGACTTCCGTTTTTCAAACTAAAGGCTTAAAAAAAAATGAAGCAGATCCCTGTGACCCTGTATAGGAAAAAATGGGTATAGATGATGGATGGATGGATGGATGGATGGATGGATGGATAAACAGAACATTTAAAAAAATGTGATTAATGTGCAATTAATCCTGAGTTAACTATGAAAATCTTTCGATTAATCGACTAAGCCCTAATGTTTTGTCATCAATTAATTTCATTGAATTCAAGACCTTATTCAGATTGAGATCATCTGTGTTGGACAATAATTAGAAGAAATACAGGCAAACTTTAAATTGAATAGATAACTCACTGACAATATTTACAATCAGGTCCACTGATCACCACAATGTGCTGCAGACTTTAATAACAAATGTGAAAAAGAAAAATATTTTATTTCCAAGAAGATCCCTGCAGACTGACTGGCTGTAGTTACTGAAGTGCTGTTCATGTTACCAACCGCAGATAAATTGTAACCAGCTAATTATTCATTGTCATAAAGTATCTAAACAAAAAAATAGCACTGTTTAAATTAAAAACTGTAAAGTTGAAATCATAAATGCTTTGCATTTTTTCAGCTTGTTGCAAGACTTGCTTCAGAAACTCATAGAATGAATGGAGGTGAACGATGGAATTATTGCTGTTTGGAACCAGCAACTTACAGTAGGAGAGTTACGACACTCCCATAGATTTATATGGAACTCTCAAAATCAGGGAGTCACGTACCTCTATGGGTATGCCAGCATTATAGCAAACAGAGAAAAATACAAAATGTTGCCAAAAGTATTTGCTCACTCGTCCAAATGATCAGAATCAGGTGTTCCAATCACTTCCATGGCCACAGGTGTATAAAATTAAGCACCTAGACATGCAGACTGTTTCTACAAACATTAGTGAAAGAATGGGTCTCTCTCAGGAGCTCAGTGAATTCCAGGCTGGAACTGTGATAGGATGACACCTGTGCAACAGATCCAGTCGTGAAACCACGTCATATTGATTAGGGATGGGATGAACTAAAGCTCTTATGTGAGTCAAGGCAGGTGAGCTAATACTTTTGGCAATATAGTGCATATAAAATAAATGGTGGTAAATCTACAGCTATTTCTAAAATTACATTTCCATGTTATTATTATAATCCAACACAATCTCAATCTGAATAAGGTCTTCCATTCAATCCCATTCAATTTAATAAAATTTGTTGATTACAAAATATGAATGAATTCAGTCTACTGTAAATGTATTCAGTGATATTGTCTTTGCCACACCTCAGAAAGATCATTTTATTGATTTATTACATGTAAGTGTGTTCGCAATAGTAATAAATACTTATGGCTTATGTTTACTGAAATTTTCGTGAAAATGCTCGCTTTGGCCGCATCTCCCGCCTGAATCCATTCAAGTAGACTGACAGCAGTGAGACGTTTGGAACTATTGAGGGACACATGAACCACGTGACTGCATGTCAGTGAAATCAATGAGTGTCGTAACTCTCCTACTTGAAGACACTGACGGGGAGTAAGGAAACAGTGGGGGTGTTGGATGTCATCACCATCCTGGTTATGTTCTGGAACATAGAAGAACCACTATAATTTATTTTTTGATGTATTCTTATTTTGTCCTGGACTGTATTCAGTGACTGTTTACCTGCATTAGAGTGAGATAATTGGCAGTGGAAAGTGTGTTGTTTTTGTTTGTTTGTTTTCTCAAACTCTGGTGCCAGGTGTTTCCTGACATGTACTGGTCAGGTTGTTTCATTTCTTTTCCAATTACGTCCATTAAAAAAAATCCTGAATCTCATATTTTGTTTCAGAATAAAAGAAGCCGAAGACAGTTATGTGTCAAGTACAAGTTTAATTTTGCCTGGTTACATTTATTTATTTGTTTATTTTATTTAATGACAGGTACTGCTGATGTCTATGAGTCCATTGGACCCTCAACTGGAACTGGTATAGTACATCTTCTGAAACATAATAAATGCAAACATCAAGTAAATTTGTCATATTGTTGACAATAAGAAACCCTGAAATATTTCAGATGTAGTTGAATCTCAAAATGTTATATACTCTCACTGAACCTAAAAACTTTGAAAAGAGGAGTAATGTATTCAGTGTATGAAATAAAAAAGAAAAAAGTGTAGGTTTTGATTTGCATGTATTTCTTTTGTGGACTGATGTGATTATTTTAACAGGGAGCCATCATGAACCAGAAGAAGCTGCTGTTTACTGTAATATGAAGACCAGAACTGCAGGTAGAGTCAGTTCCAACAGTCAGTAGGGGGGTTTCCATTAGCAGGGGTCTGAGGTAAAGCCAGGAGACTGGAACATGGTCGACCTTCTACTTGGTCTCCGTTGAGTCTCCATTAAAGTGCAGGACTTCAGTAGGATCTGCTGTCCTTTGGTAGTGATGTAATCAGACAGACTCCAGGTAGTGCTCAAGCACCTGCCCTTCTGCCCTCTGACTTTATAAGTGCCCTTTCTGCAGGACACTTTTTTTTGAAAATTTGATTTTACATTTTTTTTTGTTAGCTCTGAGAATTAAATTTGAATGAAAAATTGATTATAACAACTTTATTTCAGTTCCAATTCAGTGAAACTCCAGCACCACTCTAGTCTATGTACCACAGCAGCCACATGTGTTCTGCAGTAACACTTAGTTTGGTTTATTTATCTATTTATAGATTCTGTTTGCAGTCATCTTTTCCAAAAACATCCAGGGGATCTCTCCCTCTATTTCCCTTTATTCCCATGCTGCTGTTCAACAAGTTGAAGGGAAAGTGCTTCGATAAATAGGCTGGAAATGTGACGTTGTGTCACAGTCCTGCAGGTAGTTGAGGGTCATCAGCTGCATTGGTTAGTGTCTACATTCTACCACTAGATGTCACCAGAGTTGGAACCTGTCAAAGAATCACCTTCGTAAAACGTGATTATTAATATGTATGAGTTGTTCAGTTTACCATTAAACAGTTTGTATCTTTTGTTTTCAGTCTGCAGTCACTCTGTTCTGTCTTGTTTTGTTCTGTTACTGAATCACATGATTCACAGATTACGCTGAAGCAGATTAAGAGACACAAAATGAGACAAAAACTACATCAGCTTAGGTGTCTGAGTTAGACAATAAATTAGATTAATTGTATTTCATCCCGTATTTCTTTGTTTCTTTTGTACCTGTCTGTCTCAGTGTTCATTTAACAGTTAGATATTATTACTGCAGATTTTTACTAAACAACTGTATTCTTATTGCTTCTGTTTTAGACTACTCCAACGTATGAGGAGATCAACCAACCAGAATAAACAAAAATCAAACACCTTCAAGGAAAGATGTATAAAATCTGCATTCACCTGAGGTTATAAATGTCAGAAATGTGAAATAAATTTTTAAAAAAAGTATGATGTGGTGGTTAAAACTCTTATCTTATATTTTTATTGAATTGTATTATTTGATAAGAACTCAGTTTTATTGTATTTGTGTTTTCTAGTGGAGAATGTCTATATTTGCTTCTTAGCGTGATTTTGATCCCTTCTATTATATGTTCTGTTTATGCTTGAGTGTCATATTTGTCAAATGTAAATGCTAAAACAAAATGATGCATTTAATTTTTTTTCGATCTCATTTATAAGATACTGTATGTGTTATGTACGAAAAGTGATGTTTTCATCTTTTTAATCATTTGTAAATTGATCAGTTTGCATTAATAAAACATCGCACACATTTATTGTGAAAGAAACTGTCACACTTTTGTGGATGACTTTTTACATTCATGTTGTAGTTAAGTTGACAATTAATGAAGTCAGATGTGAATATGAACATGAATAACAACTATAAAAAACACATTTTCTGCATCATTTTCATCACTGTGTTTGCAGGTTTTCAATGAAATTTAAATATCACACATTAACTTAGATTTATAAATGATCCTCTGTGTGATTGATGTTATTTAGAGTTTTCTAATCAGTCAGTCTTTTGAGGGTTTCAGCAACAAGGAGTTCATTTCATGTGAGTCCATCAAGAATCAAGAATGTGTACGAGATAAGAGGAGTAATGCTTTTAATAAGCTGAGATGTTATTCTAAATTATTGCCTACAAAGATGACATGTTTTTTTATCATTCTTTTGTTGCAACATACTGCTGTATTTTATCCATCCATGATCTATGCCTGCTGAATCCTCTGCAGGGTCACGGGGATCTGCTGGAGTTTATCCCAGCTCTCTTCAGGTGAAAGGCAGGTCACCAGTCCACTGCAGTGCTGTATTTTAGTTACAGATAAACATTAAATATATATAGTTTTGGGGGTTCTAATTTAACTTTAGATGTGTGATTAGTGAGAAAAACTCACTAAGGAGGATGCCCAGATAAGGCCAGTTGGCTTGGGTCCCCACGGCACTTTGTCCAATCGCTTTGAATGATTACAGTTTACAATTTTATCAAAGAGCTTCTGAAGAAGAATACGGGAGTCTTGAATCAGCAAGCATAGAGAGCCTTTATTGTTGAATACAGGTGTACAGAGATTAAAAAAGCCAGAATTTATCTGCAACATCTTTTATTTGTTAAAATGTGGGAGTGTCCGATACTCTTCAGGTATTTTCAGACGATCTCATATGCTACTTAGTTATTGGCTTTAGCACAAGGTTTAGGGCAAGTAATTTCATTTGATATAAGTTGTTTACTTTGTCTCAGGGTTTGAGGCAAATTATTCCATTGGTTGTAGAGTTGTTTATCATAAGTCAGAAGCAGTGTCTGACTGCATTACATAAGAACAGGAGCAACAGAGCACAATCTGAGCCATGCTGATCTCCACTGAGGCTAAAAGACTGCGCTGCAGCAGAGAGACAATGCAGACAGAATCTCAGGGAAAAAAGCAGACACATCAACTTCAGAGATTTTCTTTTCCTGTCAATAAGTGTATTGAGAATAACCTTTCATAAATGAAAGGAATATTTTAGTCCATTTAAACCGTCTCAAAGGTTACCTTCCATTAGATTTGTATCTGTAGCTCTCGCCCTCATCCAGCAGATGAAGATGTTTCTCTCTGCATATTAATTGTATTCAGATCAGGAGACTGAATCTGTGTCTGGACTGTTTCTGTTCTGTTTCTCTCTGAGCTCCCAGTAACAGTAGCTTCATCTAAACAAAGAATATTGCTCTTAAACTCTATTCCAAATACAGTATCCTATGAGTTTTGTTTTGTTTTGTTTTTCCTTTATTAGCATTTCCTTCTTGAGTTTTGACAGGCTTCAGAGTGAAAAGGTCGGAGTAATTTGACCTTTGATTGAAAAAAATGAGATAAAAAAATAATTAAGGTGCATTAGCAATTTAGACCTATGTCTAATCTCAGTTTTTAAGTTCTTTGGGGGAAAAAAACTGTTGCATATCAACTAATGTACCATTTTTCCCTAAATTTATGTGCAAAGAGTTTAGCTTATACCACTCACAATACATTACATTTTAAATCATGCAATTTAATGATATATTTTTCTTTTCAGTTACATTTCTTAAAAATAACACTCAAGTACAAGAAGTACATAGAAAAAGCAAATAAAACATGGCAGTTCACTGCTAAAACAGTATAAAGAAGTAAAATAACAAAGATCAACTGTGTTAACCATTGAGATGAAAATAGAATACATAGAATGCTCATCACTGTCAGGAATGTTGCACTAACCATCAATATATATGCAGACATTTGTAAAAAAAAAAAAAAAAAAAACAAATCAGTGAGAAAGTGGTGGAAGGAAAAAAAAACAATACAAAGCAGAGGAAGGACAAAGCTCTGCTCTCTTCCTCCTCCTCTTCCTCCTCCTGTTTCTTCCACTCACTGTCATCATAGACAGGCAGCCAGGGATCATAAATAAGCAGGAAACCTGCAACGGCCTCCATCAGCTTCTCCTTTCTGATTTCTAATTAAGTTTTCACATATACTATTCTGATTCTACCACTAATGCAACAAGGAGCAAGTCAAGTTTGTTTTCTGTAACGAATTTAAAACCACCTCAGTTGACCAAAGTGCTGTACAGGCTAAAGACACAATAAAAGCCAAGGTATTGTGGTCCAGTGTTTCATTTGCTCAGATTATAAATTCAGTCTTGAAACTCCTTTCATCAATGTTTCTAAGTGAACCTCTCCTGTCGGTTTACTCAGTTAGGAACCTTTAGGATATAAAATCAAATAAAATCCATCTGATAAGATCCAGTGACTGTTGGAAGCGACTGCCTGCAGAAGTCATCTTCACCTGAGTTCAAACAGCGCCCTCCTCTGGTTCATGATTCAGTCTTGATACAGTTGTATTAAAATAACAAGAATCCATAAAATAAATACACAGAGATAAAAACTCAGTCAATTTAGTGTTCAAAACAAAATAGATATCAGTTTTGACTTGTAATTTTTTTTATTTAATTTGTTTTGTTTTTAATGTGAAGATAAGTTCAAGGACATTTTATAATGTGATGATTTATAGACAATAATATATATCGATCAACTGTGATTTTATGATGCTTTAAGACCACAAACCTTTAATGATGTTATTGTGTTTAAACAGGATGGTCATCATCTTCAGTTCTGACTTTTAATTAATATTCATTAAAAAACAGGACAAAAATCTAAATGATCCCAAAGGTTAAGACTGTGGAGAAGAGAGTCATGTTCAATAGTTTCAGGCTGGTTGACTCCATCATTTGTCTTGGAGCTCTGACTGGATCCAGCTAAAACAGAATAAATACACTCAGTTCAATAAAAAAAAGTCGAACACAGAGAAGTGAAAGACAGATAGTTTAAGAATAAGATGAGAGGAAATGAAGATGTGATATCAAAAATATTAAAATGAGATAAATTAATAAAGATGAGAGGAAGTGAAACAGCAAAATCCTGTAAATCTTGTCTCTAAGGTCCTTAATGACATTCACTTGAACATAGATAGTGGAAACATTTCAGTCCTGGTACTACTGGATCTCAGTGCTGCATTTGACACGGTTGACCATAACATCTTACTAGACCGGCTGAAAAACTGGGTAGGGCTTTCTGGCACTGCATTGAATTGGTTTATGTCCTGTCTAAAAGACAGGGACTACTTTGTGTCTATAGGTAACTATAAATCTGAGCAAATTAAAATATTTTGTGGAGTCCCTCAAGGCTCCATCTTGGGGCCACTGCTGTTCAACATCTACATGCTTCCACTCGCTCAAATTATGAAAAACAACAAAATATGTTACCACAACTATGCTGATGACACACAAATCTACATAACCATCTCACCAGGAGACTATAGTCCAATCCAACACTGATCAGATGCATTGATCAAATTAGAGACTGGATGTGTCAGAACTTCCTTCAGTTAAATGAAGACAAAACTGAAATAATATTTTTTGGAGCCAAGGAAGAAAGATTAAAAGTCACCACTCAGCTTCAAAGAGTTAAGTTAGAAACCAAAAACAAAGCCAGAAATCTGAGTGTTAATATGGACTCAGACCTAAACTTCAGTAGTCCCATCAAGACAGTTGTGAAGTCAGCTTATTATCACTTAAAGAACATATCCAGGATTAAAGGACTGATGTCTCTGCAGGATTTAGAAAAACTTGTCCATGCATTTATCTTCAGTAGACTAGACTACTGTAACGCTGTCCTGACAGGTCTCCCTAAAAAGACCAGACAGCTGCAGTTAGTCCAGAACGCTGCTGCTCGAGTCCTCACTAACACCAGGAAAGTGGATCATATAACTCTTGTCCTCAGATCTTTACACTGGCTTCCTGTTTGTCAAAGAATTGACTTCAAAATCCTGCTGTTAGTTTACAAAGCACTGAATGGTTTAGGGCCAAAATACATTCAGGATCTTCTGGTTCGTTATGAACCCACCAGATGCCTCAGGTCATCAGGGTCAAGTCTACTTTCTGTTCCCAGAGTCAGAACTAAACAGGAGAGGCAGCATTCAGTTTTTATGCTCCTCAAATGTGGAACAAACTCCCAGAAACCTGCAGGTCTGCTGACACTCTCAGCAGTTTTAAATCAAGGTTAAAAACTTTTCTATTTGCCACATTTTATCATAATAATTAACTTTTATTTCTTGCATTTTATCTACATTTTTAATTCCTAAATCAAAAACAACTGTTGATTAACTTTTTGCATTTTTATTATTATTTTATCTTTTTATTTCCTCCTGTTTTAATGTAATGCTCTGTAATGCTTATGTAAAGCACCTTGAATTGTCTTGTACACGAAATGTGCTATACAAATAAACTTGCCTTGCCTTAAGTGAACTGTATTGATAAAACCACAAGATTCCTGATTAAACCATGATTAAGTAATTTTATCAGTTTTCTCAAGAGGCACTTTTCTGCAATTTGTATGATTTAAACAAAAGTTATCATCACATACTCATATAATAAAGTACAAAGTAAAGTGTGTCACATCTTCATCATTAAATCGGACACTCAGGAGAAAATCTTTGTGGGAAGAGAAAAAGTTAAACTATATAACAAGAGAAACCATGAACTGTTGACCATGGTCTACATTGATATATTGTCTTGCCTTTTTTTTTTTTTTTTTTACTTTTTTCACATTTTCAAGTTCCACAAAACTCTTTATCTACCAGAAACACTCATACAACACTTCTTGTTTCTAAAAAAATGACGTGCAACTTGAGTTCCTAAAACCATACATGAGTTTTTAAACTTCTTCTTCTGTCTTTTCTTCCTTCTTTTAAGACAAAACGAACACAAATAAATATTCTCTGACTACAGCTTACTTTGACATGTGCACACTCCCTCTACTGGTGATACATACCATCAAAATCTGAAGATAAACGATGGAAATAAAAAATAAAATCCAGAATAAAGAGTCCATAGAGTACTTATTAGAAACATAGAGTCATCTGCAGTTCTGGCAGGATGATCTGGGGAGGACAACATCATGAAGTGAACTGCTGCATTAATACATTTGTGAGTGTGGAAAATGACGATGCATCAACTGAGGCCTGAAACACTCAAGCTCACACGCTGTGGACAGAGTGTAGAGACTGATGCAACAAAATTCATGTTTTTGCTTCCTCTTCTAATCTTATCTTATTTCACAGTAAAGTAGACCAGCACTTGCAGATATTTAATTAATCTTCACCTTGAACACTGACAAGAATCAAGTAATTTGCAAAAAAAAAAAAAACATCTGTCATAGTGGTCCACAGTTAACACAAATCATTGTCCTTGGCCACACTGGTAAAGGACTCTATATAATACAAAACACCATAACACATTCTTAACAGAACAGTTGCATAATTAGTCAAAACATCTTTAACCCCATGATTCTTTGCTTCACTGACTCACAAACTTTCCATCATAAATGTCCTTATCTAAATGTGCGCTTTTCCCCTTACAAAATGTAATCACCCACACCCCAAAGTGTCTGTGCATGGCCCTGATGACAAGTGTTTGTGTGTTTCACATATTAAATGAGAGCAGAGAAAGACTTCTTGGTTAAAATGACACCATCATGTTGGAACTTACTGTGTGGTTCAGGACTTCTCATAATTCAGCCCGTTAGAACAGTTTGTTTTTTTGTATGTAATGCTTCGATTTGTAATGACATATGGTTTCAGTGACAAATATTCATACTAACTGGGTTTTAGGCAACAAATTCTGTTCTGTCTATTTTCTAAACACAAACAATTATTAATAATAAAAAAAAATCATCCTTCACCTTCCTTTTTGTAGATGATGTGGTCCTGTTGGCGCCATCAGGTGGGGATCTTCATCTCTCATTGGAGCGGTTCGCAGCTGAGTGTAAAGCAGCAGGAATGAGAATCAGCACCTCCAAATCTGAGACCATGGTTCTCAGTCAGAAAAGGGTAGAATACCTTCTCCAGGTTGGGAGTGAAGTTCTGCCTCAAGTGGAGGAGTTTAAGTATCTTGGAGCGGGAGATCCGAGGGATGGATTGGTGCAGTGCTTGTGGTGCGGACTCTGTACTGGTCTGTTGTGGTGAAGAGAGAGCTGAGCTTAGAGGTGAGGCTCTCTGTTAACCATTGGATCTTTGTTTCAAACCTCACCTATGGTCACGCACTGTGGGTAGTGACCGAAAGAATGAGATGGCAAGAGGCAACGGGTGTGTCTTCTACCCTTTCCTCAAACTTGGTATCGTACCATCGCAGGTTTAGGTAGATGCATTACGGGTGGTCGGGCCACCCGCAACCCGCATGTCGGCGCATACAAGAGCGCGTCCAAATGGCATCAATGTGCGTCCACCTGGTCACATGTGGACGTGCAAAAAACGGCTCTTCCTTTTGAATTAACTCTTGTATAAAAAGTGTGATTTGGCCTCACTTGAACCCCTGAGAAAATTGCAGAGATCGTCTTAAATCAGCTTGCTCGCCAGTTAAACCACAGACGACCAGTGTGTTTACCGGCAGCGCACCAACTATCTGGGACTTTCAGGTAGCCTTTGGTAATTGTTTGTGTAAAAATAAATGTTATATATATGTATAATATTGTATATGTGTGTATAGGCTCGGACCTCCCCCTCCGAGATGCAACCAGTCCATGATGCCGATGAGCATTTCACATGTCCAAGTAGGCTGATTCAAGCCGTCTTACACACTTCACACACCCTGTCTGAAAAGTAGGCTTAAATGTGTCGAACAGAAGGGACAGATGTTTGAAGTGTTCGCGGACAGGAAGATTAAAGGGATCAAACCTGAATTCAAGTTGCAACAGAAACTTATATCAGGAGAGGTGAAAACATGTAACTGGCTGGCTTCAAACACAACAAAACACTGGTTTGAATGCATTGGTTTGATGTTACTGTCCGTTAATGCTTAAAACATCTGCAGCCTTCACCTCATGCACGAGCTGCTTTATCTCATCTTCAGGGAAGCACTGTGTCTGTCCTCCATCCATGACGGGTTTGGGAAAGTGGACTGCGGATAGAGCAACCTGCTCTTAAAGGCAATGGCTGCTGACGCACTGATTGGTTTAACAAGTGACACGCCCTAACCTCTCCTGTGCATAATGTAGCGAGTAGAGCAGGCAAGAAAGAGGATATAGCAAGGGGAAGACCTCTCCCTCCTCACATTATCCCAAACTAGTGGCTATAGCAGATCAGGCCCTATGGGCCCGATCTTGCGCCAAACCTCCAAAACCTGCTATTAAGGGATAAAAGGTATTGGGAGGGGCGTTCCCCCACGAAGAACGCAATCTTCCACCTCCCAAAACCCACGATCTCACCTGCGAAATCCACGATGTCATGCACACATTATGCATGGGAGTGGTTAGGGCGTTCCACCTGTTTAACCAATCAGTGCGTCAGTAGCCATTGCCTTTAAGAGCAGGTTGCAGTACCTGCAAACTGCCATGGAACGTCTTTTCACCCAGATCAGAGCAGCTGTCATGGGCAGCTGGTCTGGGACTGTGCTGTAGAGCTTCCTCCTCTTTTTTCCTCCTCCTCCTCTGCACTGATATATACATAACTAGCTTTAACTAATGTGGAGCAAATGATTTAATCATTTCTTTTGTACTCCAAGAAGTTCCAACAAACTGCTCAGAAAATAGAGCCGGTGAGCTTCCAGGAAAGCATTTATTAACTAGAAAAGCAATCGGAGAGCGCAGACCTCCGCCAAGCACAGTTGTGGTTGCTTTAGGGTTCAAGAAACAACTAAACAGCGCAATGTTATCGAAAATTTGAAAGTGATCCAGAATCCAGGATTTCTTCCGGATCACACCCAAAATAAAATCAGTTCTTCCTTTTCACATTTCTGACAACTCCTGAAAATGTCATCAAAATCCATCCATAACTTTTTGAGTTATCTTGAACATATCCCCTGCGCAAAGACGCACAGCTGCGCCAAGACGCATAGTTGCTGGGAGCGGTGCTTTTTTCACAACAGAGTTCTGTGATCTCCTCGTTTCCTCCACAGCAAACATCTGAATGAGATCATGTCACAGCTGTACAGACATCATCTGCCCTTAAGAGAATAATGTATGAAAGTAATACAGTGATGCATAATCGAGAGGTAGAGCCGGTTGTGCAGTCCACATGTGACTGGGTGGACGCGCAATGACAGGATTTGGACGCGCTCTTTTACGCGCCGACATGCCAGTTGCGCTTTCCACAAACTCGGTATCTTGCGGTACTGGTGTCTCGCAGATTTTGGGTATTGGGTAATGGGTGGTCACACCACCCATTACCCAATACCCAAAATCTGCGAAGTACAGGTACCGCAAGATACCGAATTCGTGGAAAGCGCTAGTGACACGCCCATTGCCGCGCCCACAATGTGCTTAAGGGAGACGGCAAAATGGGTTTTGGGTATTGGGAGGTGGAAGATTGCATTTCGGCTCCTAAATCTGTGATTTGCAGGTAATGGGTTTTGGGTATTGGGTAATGGGAGGTGCAAGATCGGGCCCTATATCTCTCGGCTGGCCTGGGAAAGAGGAGGAAAGAGGAGCTGGTGGAGGCAGTTGGGGAGAGGGAGGTCTGGGCCTCTCTGCTGAAGCTGCTGCCACTGCAACCTGACTACAGACAAAACAGAAGATAATGGATGGAAGGATGGATGGATGGATGGATGCATGGATGGATGGATGGATGGATAGATGAATTGATGGATGGGAATTCTCCTTCATTTCATTCTAGGAAAAAAAAGCAATCACTTCACAAATTCATCAGGTTAAATTAGGTTTTAATGTGATTTTAATGCAGGTTTTAGTTAGTATTTCTATTCTCAGATGCTGCAACTTTCCCACTGACTCTGATCAACGTACCCTGAGCCCTGGGGTAAATTCAGCTACAAGAACATCATTTAAAGGAGTCATATTTTTTAATTTTTTTGACATAAATGCATTCTGATCATTATAATTTGTCAGGAACATCTTGAGTTTTAGGTGAGACTTTTATTTCCCTCATGTTGAGGACCCCACAAGTACAAAGTGGCTCATTTTACCCTACCATGGGGAACTTCTGCTTTCAACTGTGGTTGTCCACAGGAAGTGAGGGGTGGGAGCAAAACAGAAATACTGTGGTTAAATGAGTGAGGGAAGATTAATGTCTGCCCTCTTGTTTCTGTTAAAGCAGAACTATTATCATCAGTTATATATAATTTCTACTCAAGTTGACTTTTCCACAGAGAAGACAATGTGTTTCTGTGTGTTTGATCTTTATTTGTCCACCATTCAGTCAACTACAGTACAGAAGTATAGTTCATTAACAGATGCCAGAAGCTGCAAATACTAACTGCACCTTTTCCATATCAAAGGTCAGTCATTGCATGAAATGGAAACTTTACTTAGTAGTCTCTGAATAAATTCCCTTTTCAGCTTTTCCAAGGTTCAACAACATCACCTCATATTACCTTTCCTGCTTATAAATGTAATTATGCACACACTTATATACAGATTAACTTATTCAGTTATGTTTTAATTCAAAGTTGAGCTGGGTTTAACAGCTGAGAAACTTGTTAGCATACACATAATGCTGGATTTAAAACATATCCTTTTGTGTATGTCCCTGTATTACACAAATCTGTCTGTATTCTCAATTTTAAAGTAGCTATTACCTGGAAAAGCAGTAAGTAATCTGATTACAGAACCAGCAGAATGACCTGGGGAAGACAAAAACCTGAAGTGAACTGCTACATGCATCACTTCAAGAGTCTGAGACACATAAATACATTAAGTGTTGCAGAGAACACTGCTGGAGCTCACACACTGTGTGTGAATATGGAAACTGATACAATCACACTCTATTCTGACCGTTTGAACCACATTTCCTGTTCTTTGTACATCACATGTTCACATATGGTGAACCACGGCTGTGAGAGCATACACAGTAAACTGCTTGAACATTGAACCTGCCAGTTTAATGACTAGAATGACTGCTGAGGGAACAAAGAAAACAAAATTAGGTAGGTAGAAAACTATAGTGGTGAAAACCCTGAGATTCCTGTTTGCAATTCTAAAAATAAGAGTTATTCTCTTCACTTTATGTACTCACAGAATAACTATAATGTCTCAACTTCCTCATCAAATTTTAAAGTAAAAGAGAAGAAAACTAAAACACTCATTGCCTTGATCAGATTTGTTGCTGGTGGAGGGCTGACTGGGCTGGATGGTTCCTGTTGGGACTTGAGGGAAGTCCAGTGCACTGGTAGAGGTCTTCTACATGATACTGGCCCAACTCACCAGCAACTAACTGTGATCCAGCCTATAGTTGTGGTTGTGGTCACTGGTTGATGCTGAGGAAGCTCTGGAGGCCAACATCACTGCTCTATGTCTGGCTGCTGGACAGCTGTAGCTCTGGTGTGGATACAGGTGACAAACACTATCACAACACAGACCTCTACAGCTTCATCTATATGCACCACACAAACACACACATAAGGGACACACCACATCATCACTATCTGTCTTATATCTTTTGTTTCGTGTCTTTATCTGTCTTGTCCTATTGTGCTCCATTGTCTGTGATTTTAGTCCCAATGACAAAATCAGGGTTTTGGGAGTTAATAAAGTATGTTAGATTCAACTTTCAAAAGGGGGTCAAAGCTGGTGAAGGACACACTTACGATCACTCACACTTATACAAAAGAAAACTAATTTCTGCTGCTAGATTAAATTGTGTATTGTCAAGTGACCCAGAGAAAACATTGGAATCAACTCAGCTTCTAATCAATAATCAATGTTAACTCTGTATGTTAAAGTGGCTTGATGTCAGCACCCACAGTATGAGGAGAGAATCTGCTGCAGAGGTGGTGATGTGATGTAAACAGGCCAGGGCTAGTCAAAACAAAGGCAGGAGTGGAGTAACAGATAGGTGGTATTTATGTGATTTGTAATCAATCCCTAATCAATGAAATGTGTGATTCTTGTCAATGATCAGAACCGATGATCAGAAAGATGTAATGATGTTGGAATAGATCTATGTCAATTCTGTATGATTTATTTCTCGTTGGGTCAAGACACTGTGCGTCTGTGCTGTCAGCGGCTGAGCGGAGCTGCCGAGGGTCACTGTGTGCCGCAATGGAATGAAAACAACGGCTATGTTTATCAAACAGGAGCAGAGATGGATGAAAACTGAATAAGTTATTATATCGGTTTTTATAAGGTAAAATTCCCAATGAAAATAATAATTAGCCCTGAGGATACTCCTAAAATAAAGGGGAAATAGATTGAACGAAGTATGAATCAGGGTTTGATAATTAGGCTACTTTTCGATTAAGAGAGAGGTGACTGGTTATCCCAAACAATTCTGCCAGCTCAAAGCTACGGAGACATAACAGAAAGCAGGAGAGAGTCCATCAGTGTAAACATTAAAGTTACTTCGCCATACACAATAGTGGGGCCAGGTGTCTGGGTCAAAGGCGGGGAGGGTGGCAGCTCAGTGTGGCCTTGGTGAAGTGCTGAGTGCTTTGTGCAGAAGTATGGTGAATGAGCCGCAGGCTGCAGACTGCAGATCATTACCAAATTCTCTGACTAAATACCAACCAATCCATCAATTACCAATCATAGGGCCTGATTTACTAAAGGTTTGCGTGCGTAAAAACGTGTGCAAACTTGACACCACCCGCAAACCAATGTGCAAGCTGATCTACTAACAGCGTGCAAAGAGGACTGCGCCTCTCAAATGAGCAAAATAGCACACGCTGTTCATTTAGTACTTTTGCCCTGATGAATAATCAATATGGGGCGTACCTGCCAGAAAGCGCTAAATACTGGGAGGGGAAAATGCAAATAGGGCCATTTACCACACGCAATGAGATTTACCAACCCTGAAAGTAATTGCGGGGATTGTGATTGCGTCTGTATTTAATACGTTCGAAAGGAAGGTGCTAATCTGCCCAGCATTACGCACCGATGGCTGCTGTTATTGTGGCAAGGAGGCGACATCGCCAAAATCAAAGAATACGCAGAGAGAGAGTCTTTCGGACTCGTGTAAATTTGTTTGGAATGAATGAAAACCAGATAGTTGAAACTTAAGGGCTGATTTGGAGCCGGTCACAAGCACATGCAAAAGGAGAAATATTTTATTTGAATGTTAAATCAAGTATTATTCAGCAAAAGGTTGCCACAGGAGGCACATTCATTTTTTTATTTGTGATAATAAATAAATCACGTGTTTTCATGGAGAAAAAAGTGTTTCTTATTGTGCGCCTACCTTGTTCTGCAGTTGGCTCTAGCGTGGCTCCAGTTATCTGCTCCTCGCAGAAGGTGAGCTGCACCTGCTGCTCAATGCTGGTTAGAGGCATCTCTTCCGCAGGCCCTCCACCTGTCTTGTTTGCCGAAGTTTTATTAAAGGCCACTTTTTCTTTAGTTCTTTGCCTTATATCTTGCCACCTTCTTTTAACCTCATCTGCCGTTCTTTTTGTCTTACCAACTGCATTTATTCTATCGCAGATTTTCTCCCATATTGCGTTTCTTTTGGTAATGTTTAAATTTCTTTGCTGTAGTTCATGAATGTGTTTATTTGCCTCTTCCACCAATATCTCTAACTCTAACTCGTCAAATTTCATTTTGCGCTTGCGTCTATCCTGCTTTCCATCCAGACTCTCCATGGCGCAAACCGTAAGACACGCAACACCTCATTTAAATACTGCGGTTTGCACCCGTTATCAATTGCGCGAGCATTCTTAGTTGATCACCCGCAAAACACACAACAACAGCACGCGCAAACTTTTCAGTGCACACACAATTTAGTACTCTTTATTTAGGATCTTAGTAAATCAGGCCCTAAGTGTATAGATCATTAAGCTTTAGCTTTAGCAGATAAGCTTTAGCTTAACGAGCTATATGGCCAAAACAACAAGGTAACCTTGGGAAGAGTCTTGTGAATTGTGTATGTCATGATGATTAGGTGAACGTCCCTGCTGATCTGTAAACCTATGAAATCATTGGGGGACATGGCCTGTGAATTATGCATGATGTAAAGGAGGGATTATGTAAAATTATGCATGCCTCTGTATATGTAGATAACCAATCAGAAGTGTCATGTGAGTTTGGGGGAAATTATGTACGCCTATGCAAATGTGAGAGAACCAATCAAGAGAGTGAAAGACCAAAAAGGGACATTTTGGGGCTGAAGCAGGCTGGACAAGAGAAAAAGAGAGAGAGAGAGAATGGCATAAAAAGAGAAGACAGAGAGAATTCGACGTTCTTCCGTGGGACGTCTTCGAAGGAGCAGGACTAGCTGGACCAAGGGGAGCGAACCAACCATCGGAGGGAAATACCTGAAGAATTTATTCTTCAAGAATAGAGAAGACGCAAGAACAGATTGACCATTTTTCCAACACTTGAAGAATATAATTGGAGTTTTTGGATTTACCCTAGCTCACTGCTAGCAAGGAGGAGGGGCGAACCAGAGTTCCCGCGGGCCTGATCTTGTGCGCTCTCTCTCTCTCTCTGCAAGCGGCCTTGAACAACGCAAAGGCGCCACATTGCGTACATTCCAGCCTGTCCTTGAACCAACCAGATGGATCGATTTGTAAGCCACAGCTTTAATTTGCCTTTTTATGTAGAATTAGAATTTGTATAACCAAACAATGCTGCTGCTTAACCTTGCTAATCTGCTTTAATAAATATAAAAACTATCATAAGACGTCGTGGTGGACATTACATCTGTATCCACAATTGCAACGACCTTGGTTATGCCTCTGCACTAATACACAGGTTCTTATTGGTTATTCTGGTCATATATTGTCACATATCCCTGAGGCTTGCTGTCCAAGCCACAAAATTCATCCTAGCCGGTAACAAGAGCCCAGATCTTAAGAGGAGAGCTGCAGTTAACAGACATGACCGATAGCTGGACTTTGAGCCACCCGGCTATTCCTCTTAGGTCAGTTATTGGGGTAAGCGGGGTAAACGTCTGTAAGTAGGCAGTGAGAGCTAGGCGTATCTCCTCGACACCAGCTTAAATAAGTTGAGGAAATCTTAGCCAGGTGAACCCCCCTAGACAGCAACTTCTTACCCGAAGAGATGGAGAGCTGGTCCCGGTGACAGACTCTGCTAGTCAGAGACTGAACCACACCTGGGGGATCTAACAGTATATATCCAGGTTTTGCCATCGATGTATATGCAGACCAGGGCCAGCTCTTGGCATAGGCGATATAGGCGGCCGCCTAGGGCGCCATCTGCTGGAGGGGCGCCGCCACGCCGCCAGTCCCCCTTGGTCTTGAGGGAAAATAATGATAAAATAATAATTTTCTATGCACACTGGCCCCTCACTTAGTGTTTTTTTGTTTAGAAAAAAAGTACATATTAACATTACGAATAAATAAACAGTGACATGTTCCTAAATTATGTGTGAGCATGTGACGTTTGAACTGATCCATGCGTCTATTGAATGTGATTGGCTCAGCCGCTCAGACGGCGACCGTTATTTTTCTGGCAAAAAAAAAGAAGAAAAGCAAGGTAGAGGAGATGCTGAAGAGAAAGAAGCCACCAGAAAAACAGATGTGTGGAGCAGATAAACGTAGGGCAAAAGAGAAAAAAAAAAATCAAGGATGCGGCCAAATGCACAAAATTGCCAGATGTGTTCTCTGGTGGTGGGAGCAGCCAGGCCAGGGATGACACGGGTCCGAGCAGCAGCACGACCACAGCAGGTAAACAAGCACCTGTCTGCTGTAACACGGCGCTGTCATGATCTCAGACTGGAGACTAGAGTTGTCACAAGAATCAACACTACCAGTAATCTGAACGTGACCCAACCTGGTGGCCACAGCCACAGTTGAAGCCCACAAACATGACGCGCCATGTGTCTCTCCGGTCAGTTGTCATGGCAACAAGACGCTCTGACAGTGGTGCGCATCTAGACCATAATACACCCATGGTTTGGAGCAGAGACAAAACAAACGTGTGTGAATATATAAACGGAGCTGAAGAATGAAACAGTAAGTTTACAGCAGTCAGTGGAAACAGCCTGAAAGTGAGTGAATAAGAACAACAGTTCTGTCATTGAACTACAAGCAGAATAATAATGACTACATCACTTCCTGTTTGTGTGGAGGCATATTTACCATTTTACCTCATGTTCGGCCTGAGAAGTTGTTTAAGTCCAGCTTAGCCTAAAAACAAGTTTGATGTGTCAGTTGTTATAATTAGCTTATTGTTGTTGTTGTTATTATTATTATTAGGCCTATTATTATTATTATTTAATAAAGTAGCCCAATGATTTTAGAAGCACATGCTTTTTTCAGTTGTGGTATCGAATAGAGTATCTAGAATCATGGAAATTTGCTAGTATTGGTATTGACTAAGGAAATTCTGGTATTGAGACAACCCTACTTGAGACTTTGCATATAGTGTTTGTTTTTTGGGTGTGATCAGGGCACAGACAGAACATTAAAGATTACATGATTACATGAGTACAAAGTTACATGCATTACAAATCATTAATTTTCTTGGTCAATTAAAAATAAAATCAATAGGTTTTACTATTATTATTATTATTAAGGATGTATTGATGAAGAGCAGCATAATGATGAGGCGGCGCTGGATGCTGAGGAGATGGAGGTCAGCAGTAGGGTGGGAATGGATGGCAATAAAACAAGCAGCTATTGCAATTCTAATCACTGTCATGGTCTATTCCTGCCGTAACTGTTGTTACCGTTGAGTTTCTTGTTGTTCAAACGCTCAAATTAAACTGTCGTGATTGCTCAGCTGGTTGTTGTCATTGAATTGCAGTGGGCTAGGGGGGGGGGGGGGGGGGGGGGGGGGGGGCGGGGGCGGGGGTATAATCTCGCCTAGGGCACCAAATTGGGTAGACCCGGCCCTGATGCAGACAGTAAAAACAAAAGAAAGTTACACTATCACTCCAATATGATACTTCTGAACAGACGTTAAGGGTCAACAAGTTGTTGCTGTGGTCATTTAACTTTGGTTCAAACTGCTGCTAATACTCACATTGTAATGTTATCTACTATTACTTCATTAATAAGGAAACAGAGAAACAGACTTCCTGGCCCAGTGGGATCATCAGTTCATACATGAACTGGTCCAAGTAGAGGGATCTCTCTCTGAGTCTGGCTCTGGTAGAGGTGGATTGAATTTATTTATTTATTGGAAAAGTAGAAAAATTGAAAGTAATCTGACTGCAGGTCTGACAGGATGACAGGGAAGACAGCATCATGAAGTGAACTACTGCATGCAGTGTAGAAACTGACTTAACGGAGGCTTAAAACTCCACTCGAGCTCACACACTGTGGGCAGAATGTAGAGACTGATGCAATCAAATTCTGCTTGAAGCACACTTGCTCTTCTGTACTTCCATCTTAGTTTATATTAAAATATACCAGTACTTGCAGATACTTAGGCCCCGATCATACACTACGCAAATTACAGATATAGCAACCTCCACTAACCGCTAATGCAATCTTCTGCTCGCTAAAGCCGCTACCCATTATCCCGACTCCCTTACTCACTTTGTAGGTGTGGCAATGGGCGTGTCTTTTGCCCTTGCGATCGCGGGTTTAGGGTTGCGGGTAGCGGGTGGTCAGACCACCCGCTACCCACAACCCCCGCAACCCTAAACCCGCTACCCGCAACCCTTAACCCCAAGAGGCATGCAGGTATGCTCATAGAGGCCCCATTTAGTAATGAGTGCCATCTGTCAAGTGACCCTGAGGAAACGTTGGAATCAACTCAGCTTCTAATCAATAATCAATATTAACTCTGTCTTGTTGTAGTGAGCCACAGTGTGAGTGTGAGGAGAGATCCTTCTGCAGCAGTAGGTGATGTAATGTAAACACAAGCCAGTGCTAGTCAAAACAAAGTGGAGTAACAGAAGGGTGGTGATTTATGTGATTTGTAATCAATTCCTAATCAATGAAATGTATGAAATGTGTGTGTGATTCTAGTCAATGATCAGAAACAAGATGTATTAGTAATTTTGTAATAGATCTGTGTTAGTTAGTGTATGTTAAAAGAAAAACCTATTTTTGTTGGGTCAAGGGACACAGACAGAGGGGAGCGCATGTTCCTCATTGGAATGTCAACAAAGCCGAGTTTCAAAACAATTCTGCCAGCTCCGGGCCACCAAGACACAACAATGGCGAAAAACAGTCTGCCAGGTGCAGGTAGTAGCGGGGCACGCTGACCTCAGCAGTGACGCCGTGACTATGGACTTTGTGCAGAAAAAATGAAATGAGGCGCACATTCTGTGGTTAAGGCTGAATCAATCCAGCAATGGCTCAATTAAGGACATTGTAAGACAGATGTGAGGTATAAATCATTGAATAAGGATTAGCGTTAGCTAATAAGCTTAGCTTAACGAGCTATATGGCCGGTAAACAAGGTGGCCTTGTGAGTCTGGTGATCGCATGATGTCATGATGATTAAGGTGAACGCCCCTGCTGATCTGTAAAACCTATGAAATCATTGTGGGACATGGCCTGTGAATTATGCATGATGTAAAGGACGGATTATGTAAAATTATGCATGCCTCTGTATATGTGAATAACCAATCAGAAGTGTCATGTGAGGTTGAGGGAAATTATGTATGCTATGCAAGGTGAGAGAACCAATCAAGAGTGTGAAAGGCCGGAAGGGGACAGTTCGGGGCTGGGCAGGCATGGTGGACGAGAGAAGGAGAGAGAGAGAGAGAGCGCATAAAAAGAGAAGGCAGAGGGACTCTGGGTGGATTCCTGGAGCGACTTCAGAAGAAGAGGACTGGGACCTGGACGAGCGACCCCCATCTGGAGGATTAACTGGAAGGAATTTCTTCAAGAAAAGAAGACAGAACAGAAAGACGCTTGGAACAGGATCGACGAATTTTTCCCAATTCTTGAAGGAATAATTGGAGCCTTTTTGGTTAGCCTAGCTCACCGCTAGCAAGGAGGAGGGGCCGAATCAGCGTACCTGCAGGCCTGATCGTTTGAGCTCTCTCTCTCTCCCTCTGCCAGCGGCCTTGAAACGGCAGAGTGGCCACGTGGCGTCTCTCAGCCTGTCCTTGAACCAACCAGATGAACTGATTCGTAAGCTACAGCTCAATTTTTCCCTTTTTCCAGTAGAATCAATTTGTTTAACCAATCAATGCTGTTGCTTAACTTGCTAATCTGCTTTAATAAATATAAAATTATCATAAGATGTGTGGACATTACATCTGTATCCAGAATTTTGAAGACTTGTTTATGCCTCTGCACTAACACACAGGTTCTTATGGGTTCTTCTAGTCATAATATTGTCAACTATCCCTGAGGCTTGCTGTCCGAGCCACTAAAGTTTTTCCTAGCCTGTAACAAGAGCCCAGATCTTAAGAGGAGAGCTGCCGTTAACAGACGTGACAGATTGACTTCGAGCCACCCGGCTATCCCTCTTAGGACAGTTATTGGAGTAAGCGGGGTAGGCGTCTGGAAGTAGGCAGTGAGAGCTAGGCGTATCTCCTCGACACCAGCTTAAATAAGTTGAGGAAATCTAGCGAGGAACCCCTCCTAGACCGCAACTTCTTACCTGAAGAGACGGAGAGCTGGTCCCGGTGACAGACTCTGCTAGTCAGAGACTGAACCAAAACTGGGGGATCTTACATTTGACGCCCGAACAGGGACATGAGGAAGTGAGCTTCAGGTCCAACCAATCTGGACCCCCCGGATGAAAATTGTGCAGCAGGAGGGAGCCTGCGCAGGCACAGAAGATCGACTCCCCTGTGAGGACAGCGAGGGAAGCCGAGCCCGCAGTAATTGCAGGAAGCAAGCGGGATTGAGAGGAGCGAAGGTCGACGGAGAATTTCTAGAGGAAATCCCAAGACTGCGTGGAATAGCCAACCAGTCTGGACCTCATCCCTGACCCCAAGAGGTACCTAGTAGGGCTGAACGATATATCGTTATCATATCCATATCTAGATATGAACATTCAAGATATTCATATCGAAAATGCAACGATATAAACGATATAGATTTCCCCCGTGCTCGCCCTGCATGTACAGCTCTGGGAGTCACAATAAATTTCATTTTTACGATTGCCATTGAATGCACCGCTAAGGCCAGCCAACCATAAACCTTATTTCATGCTTGCTGTGGATCGACAGCTGAAGCCAACCAATGACAAACATTATGAGGGCGGGGGCGTGAGGGAGACGGAGCTGACTCACACACACACACTACA
>JAGFBZ010001707.1:0-30163 GCA_018398805.1 Hirundichthys speculiger
GTGCCCCGTCCAGCAGTCTACACACCGGATGGGTCAGCTGACCTGCAGGGCCGTCTGGTGACTGGACCTGGTGGGGTCCAGCACCGCCGGGGGAGATGACAACGGCCTGGTCCGGTCTGCATGATGAACCGGGCTCTGGGACGTCGGCTCCGGATAGAAAATAAATCATCAGAACATATAACTGCTGAAGGTGTCATGAGGGGACAGCTTCCTCCTCCTCCTATGTTTCTTCAGGCCTTGCCTTCCTCATGTCTCGTCTCCACCTGTCTCAGTGTGTTTGGTGTTCTTGATTAAAGGCTGTGGTTCCAGCTGACACACTGAGCATCAATACTGATGATTACACACTCACTAACATTAGGAGGTTGGACACATTTGTAAATGACTCCCAGTACAAGCCCCTTGTTTCAGACTTTCATATGATGTTGCAGCAAATGTCCACCAGGACCCTGTCATTTTTATCAACAGCAATGAAAAAATGTCATATTCCTATTAAACTGAAAACTCTATTTTCTCTCTATATTTAGTCTAGAACCCAGACACAGAACCAGGTCCAAGTTACAATACAGGAAAGATTTATTTCACAACTCATAAAGAGAAAACTTTGGACCTCGGAAAATACTCAGATTACAACAACTAGCGAGGGCTGAGGGATGAGTTGTCAGTGTGATGCAGTCTGGGATGATCAGTATTGATGCTCAGGTGGGGAGCGTGCCTATGTTCCCTCCCTCCCTACCTCAGCCTATGTTCCCTCAGCCCTCACCCTTTGTTCTCTCAGCCCTATGTTCCTTCAGCCTTATGTTCTATCATTTCAAGGTTTTATTTTCTTTCCAAAATTAGGCCCTAGTTCCCACATTCCTCTATCAGCAATTTGCATCATATTTTATCCCCATTTCTGCCAATTTGGTCAATTAGTCATTCGGGCACATGGTGGCTTAGTGGGTTGCTTACTGTGTTGCCTCACAGCTAGAAGGTTCCTGTTCAACCTTGGCAGGGGCCTTTCTGTGGGAGTTTGCATGTTCTCCCCGTGCTTGCGTGGGTTTCCTCGGGTAGTCCGGCTTCCTCCACAGTCCAAAGACTGCATGTTAGGTTAATTGGGGTTTCTAAATTGCCCATAGGAGTGAATGTGAGTGTGAGTGTTGTTTGTCTGCATGTGGCCCTGCGAGGACTGGCAACCTGTCCAGGGTGGACCCCTGCCTTCACCTGTAGACGGCTGGGATAGGCTCCAGCAGATCCCTGCCCTGCAGAGGATGAAACGGGTATAGATAATGGATGTCTGTCTGTGTCTTCGATTCTGTATGTTTTTTTTTTTAGTCACTTTTTTTTAGTTATGCGCTTTGGTTTGCACCCAGTACTTGTTTAAGGGATGGTTCAGAGTATTTCCACCTAGGGTCCTGCACCATGACCTCGTGCCAAATGCCCTCCAGAAGCTAGTTTCACCTTGCTCAATCAGTGGCATTTGAGAAAAATCTTGGAAATGAGGGAACAAAGGAGGGACATAGGGCTGAGGGAACATAGGGACTAATTTCAAAATTTCAGTGAAAAAAAATTCTAGAAATGAGGGAACATAGGGCTGTGGGATCATTGGGCTGTGGAACATAGGGATGACCCCCTCAGGTGGTCAGCTGGAAACCACAGCCTTTAATCAAGAACACCAAACACACCTCAGACAGGTGGAGACGAGACATGAGGAAGGCAAGGCCTGAGAAACATGGAGGAGAGGAAGCTGTCCCCTCATGACAACCTTCAGCAGTTATATGTTCTGATAGATTTATTTTCTCTAATAAACAGTCTAAATTATCTTTGATATAGAGCCCTTTTCAGAATTAACTTACACACATCTAAGAATTAGAAAAGAGGTAAACTTCTTTTTAAAAAAATTCTGCTTCCTGTATCAGATCGCTTCCAGTCCCATCTGCTAATTTGCCGTGTACTGCCATGTGCCATGTTTTAAATTCAAATTCAAATTCAAAAACTTTATTAATCCCCCAAGGAGGAAAATTCAAGTTCAGTACACCAGTTGGTGTACTAGGGGAGCTGCTAGTGTCCAGCGCTCCTTTTCATGCCAGGTCCCGTGGTCCGAGTGCTAACTTAAGTTAACAGCCGTTAACACCGTTTAAACAGTTACATCCGTTAGAACCAGTATATCTCCATAATGATGACAGTGAGATATCTCCAGGTCAGAGGAGGAAACACTGATGAACCAGACCATCTCCCCTGGGAATGACTGAGCTCCTTCAGTCCGGCGAGCGACGGAGCGACCGTCCAGAGCCCGGTTATAATGCAGACCGGACCAGGCCGTTGTCATCTCCCCGGCGGTGCTGGACCCCACCAGGTCCAGGTCACCAGACGGCCCCTGCCAGTCAGCGGACCATCTGGTGTAGACTGCTGGACGGGGGCACCATGCCCGATGCTACGTCGGGGCTCCCGCCCGCTCAGTGACGCTGCAGCCCGGATCCAGTGGCGGTGGTTGCCAGGGTAGCTTTCAGGCTCTTGCTTAGCTTTCCCGAACCGGCCTCCAGCGACCGTCCATGTCCCGGCGGCAGGTCTCACCAGCCGCAAGAGGACCGATCCGCCCCCTGCAGACAGTATGTAGACATCCGACCGCAGATCACCACAAACCGGACACAAACTGGAGCGTCCAGCATCTATATAACACACACACACACACACACACACATATATATGTATGTATGTATGTTTGTTTAAAGTGTGTGTGCGCGCCGTATCAACTATAAAGTATATAACACCATTTGTCGCGGTACAACGACATTTGTCGCGTTACGACGACAGTAACGCGGCGCAGCTATATTTTTAAAATACTGCAGAACGAATCATTCGATGTCTGTCAGGGGTTAAAGAGTTTTTTGACACTATTGCACAGAGATTGCACCCGAGATTGCGCATCTCTGGTGCTCCGAGCGCAAGGAGAGGGCCAGCGCACGGAGGGATACGCGCACAGTTCAAGAAACTCCACAACAGTGTTCTGGACAACCTTATCTGCCAGATAAGGAACCGATCTAAATCAGGAACAATTAATGTTCCTGTCCCTCCTCGACCAGCACAGTTTTCAGACATATCGAATAAATCACCCCATCCAACCGTGGACGTAACTATTCCCCACATCTACCGCAAATGCTGACCATCCTCTGACCTGGAGAGAATAAAAATTCTGAAAGTAATACGGTGATGGTTAATCTCTAAATTATGCAGCGCCCTCTTCTTGTTATATTGTTTTTTTTCTTGGTGGCTTGTATGATTATAACGTCATGGTGGATTAAGTAGTTAAACCCACACTGGCCCAGGTACCAAATACACGACCACCACTGAATAATACTGTAAGAAACATTAAACCAGACCACTAGAATTTAGAGTAAATTTTAAACATTTTAATTTTTTTCCTACCACATTTTTTTCCCTTGGTTTTAATGTTTTTTGTTTGTTTGTTTGTTGTTTTTTTATATATATATATATATATATATTTTGAGGTGCTGCAAACAAATTAAATTTAAAACATATGAAATACATCTAGATACTAACTGAGTTAATACACTGTAGTTATTGTAAGTCATTCTGCTTTCTGATTGAAGATGACTTTTTAATTCAGATGTTAGGACCAAATGTGGACTGGAGCTTCATGAAACACCCTCTGATTCAAGATATGTTGAAAAGCAGGTACACTCACCTGCTTGAAAGAGAAGCTGGCAACATGGCAGTTACACAGCAAATTTAGCAGATGGGACTGGAAGCGATCTGATGCAGGAAGCAGAAGTAAAAAAAAAAAAAGAAGTTTACCTCCTTTTCTAATTCTTAGATGTGTGTAAGTTAATTCTGAAAAGGGCTCTATGTTGAAGAATAATTTAGACTGTTCATTAGAGAAAATGAATTTATCAGAACATATAACTGCTGAAGGTTGTCATGAGGGGACAGCTTCCTCCTCTCCTATTGTTTCAGGCCTTGCCTTCCTCATGTCTCTGTCCACCTGTCTGAGGTGTGTTTTGGTGTTCTTGATTAAAGGCTGTGGTTCCAGCTGACACACCTGAGCATCAATACTGATCATCCCAGACTGCATCACACTGACAACTCATCCCTCAGCCCTCGCCAGTTTGTGATCTGAGTATTTTCCGAGGTCCAAAGTTTTCTCTTTGTGAGTTGTGAAATAAATCTTTCCTGTATTGTGACTTGGACCTGGTTCTGTGTCTGGGTTCTAGACTAAATATAGAGAGAAAATAGAGTTTTCAGTTTAATAGGAATATGACATTTTTCATTGCTATTGATAAAAATGACAGGTGTCTGGTGGACATTTGCTGCAACATTCATATGAAAGTCTGAAACAAGGGGCTTGTACTTGGGAGTCATTTACAAATGTGTCCAACCTCCTAATGTTAGTGAGTGTGTAAATCATTTTATCCATCTTGGTTTCATTTAATCCAGAACAGTCAAGCCCACGATAATCAGGATAAATAACTCACATTTTATTCTTATGTGAGGGAAGTCCATCTGGAATCATGAAAGCTACTACAGATAAGATTTACATTTAAAAATTCCTAAAAAATCAGCCAAATAAATGAAAATATAAATAAATAAATGAAAAACAATAGTTCTGATGCCATGTTAAAAATTACTGTGATGTCTGTGGGATGGGCTGACAGAGGTTGTAATACTTCTTTGACCCACTAGAGAGAGCACAAAGACCTACACATGAACTTTCTGGTGATGAACTGTCCATTTGATCAGGACTGGTGACGTCAGAAAGTCTGGCTTCAATAGAGAGGTTTGAAAGATCAGACTATAAAACTGTTACCATTTTACCACAAAGTGTTAAATTATTAAATATTGCAATAGGATCACTTTAATACGAGACAGAAAATTATATGTGATTGATACTGTAGCAGCACAGAAATTATTTTTTTCAGAGTGCTGTTCTGCTTCACCTGTTGTCAGAGGCGGATCTTCCGTGGGGGCACGGGGGGGCACTGCCCCCCCCTGTGAAATGATTGGCCACCCTGTGTGCCCCCCCCCCCCCCCCCCCCCCCCCCCCCCCCCCCCCCCCCCCCCCCCCCCCACCCCCCCCCCCCCCCAATTTTCATTGGAAATTTATATTATTGAAACTCCGATTTCCGACGCTTCTGAACGCAACTTCGTTGTCCGACTGAATGCACCAAAGACGTGAGTTTGATCTTTTGATTGGTCCCCTGCCTTTGGTTTGGATTTGAAGAAGCTTGGGAACGATGCCGGAGGAGAAGACGAGCAGCTTTGCACCTATGCGGTAAGAAGACTGTATTAGTTTTGAATTTCATGAAGTTTGGCTAACACCTGTGCAAACTCCTGTTAAAATCCATAGACATATATAGATAGACGCCGCATCGAACGCTACTCCCTACTGGCGCTGACGAGATTTGGGGCCGCCATCTTAGACCGGTCACCCGCTCCGCTCAGTGTTATTTATCTCATAGGTTTATGAGAGGAGACAGCCTAATTGGCCAGATGAACACACTCATAAAATTCAATAATCTGTTTTGTGGAGACATGGTACACCTTGTTTAAGATTTTTTTTTTTATCGATTTTTTAAAGGTTTTTAAAGATTTTTTAAAAACTGAACGAAGGAAGACTACAAAACCAAAAACCAAGGACACAAAACCCCTCAGATCATGACAATATTAAGATTAATCAGACAATATAATGCACTATAGGCTACAGAGTGACATTGAAAAACATAGCAATAGCATATAGCAATAGAATAAATTTTTTCTTCAATGGCAATTCTGTGTCAGTTGTAATCTAAGTCAGTGTTATGGAATATGAACTTATCAAGTCTCAGTTCATAGCCGGGTGAACAATAAACATACTGTAGCATTGTTTAACTGCCATTAGCTTAGCGTCGTTTCATTAACGTTACGGTAACAAAGGATCTTTGCTCCTTCTCAACTCTGGTAATATTCAATGAACAAAATACAACCAATATTATAGTAACCCACTGAGCAATAGACGTCTCGTTTAAGTTCACACACGAAATTCGCCCGTCTATAATCGGTCTATATTAACGCAAATCTATACGGTACAATTTAATCCATTAATAATTAAATACAAAATAAAACAATAGTGAATTGTATAAATGGTGGCCAAATGCTGGATTAAAACATTTTTAACAGTCATTGATCAATGTACAATGTAGTTTAGATTTAGAAACGGCTAGTCTAAAACTTTCATTTAGACCAGTGGTAGACCGATTTTAGCCCAGACGTCTAGGGACCGTTAGACGTTTATTAGACATTTATTAGACGTCTTTTAGACAGAAAAATATGTTACATCTTACTTGTGAAAAGTAATCCCCTGAGCCCTGCTTCTGATGGCCGCTCCGCCGATTGGAGCAGGAATATCCCACACAATGTTCAGGCATGTTCTGTCTATGGTTATAATCCCAGAGAATGACCGGTCCAAGATGGCGGCCGCATTTCTCGTTCCAAACAGCCAAATGCGGCGTCTATCTCTATATATGTCTATGTTAAAATCTATTTAGCTCAATTTGCATGGAAAATGTTCGTGTGGTTTGAGGAATAAAGAGAAAGAAATTAGGCATGTATTCCTACTATAAATTCTTGTTGGATTCGGACAGTCCGAAGCTGAAGACTTGTGCTTCAAATTGAAAATGTGCTAATTAATGTTATTGTCACAGCTAATAGTGCACATGTCTGTGTTATAGCTAAACCAGACAGACAGTTAAGTTTAGTTACCCACGTTTTTGTTTCAGTTACTTTTCAACTACTTAAATTGAAGTTGAGGATAATTAAATAAATAAACTTTTGCGATATGTTTGACAGACAATGAAACGGAGAGGAGACATTCAAGATTTTTTCATTAAACAGAAGTGAGTAGGTGAGAGCAGGGACATTGCAGGTCAGACTGACAGCACTGACAGCTACAGAGAGGGCCAGGGTTAGGGTTAGAGGGTTAGTTAGTTAGTTAGTTAGTTAGCTAACCCTAACCCTGAATGCAGCCAGGGACCCGTGTGTTGTTGAGCCAACCATCCAGGGCCAGAGCAGCAACCATGAGCCTCCAGGTGAAAATACACATATGAGAAAAGTGATGCACTCTGTGATGCACTGTATTTATACCATATAATATTATTTATTTGTTGTTGTGTCATAGTTGGGTGAATTAAATGACAAAATTGCCTACTCTAAATTACTAAACTGATGGCACTGTATTCTGTGCAGTTTTTAATTGTGTCTTTGTTAAATGTCTGCAATTTATGCCACGTTGTAAAATTGTATTTTTTTATATATATATAAAGTTGATTAAAGGGGTATTAACTCTGTTTGAATCCATACCTTTAGATGCACCAGTGGAGGAACTGGATACTTGTGACCCTGATGACTGTTCAGAATCAGGTGGCAGCAGCAGCAGCAGCAGACACGTACCAGCCCTGCGTATATTTGCTACACCTAAAGTTCCCCAAGGTGATTATTCAACACAAAATGTAATTAATGCACCATTTAGCAACATTTAAAGCTTGAAGACATCAGTATGTTATTTCAAAATAATCATTGTTCAATAATGACATAGTCCTACACTATTTTAACATTGTCTGTGAAGTTTCATTCTCCAGACTAATTTTGGAACTTTTAAATATTAACAGATATTTCTCAGACAAGAGCTGCGGGCCCTACACAACCAGGACAACTTTCCCTCGCACACAGCAAGGACGGGGTAGATCAAGAGCCTTCTTCTTTTCTATGCAGAACACTGTGATGCTTACTGAGCTGTGAACTAATAAATAATTTTAGAATATGGAGTATTGTTACTGTTTATTATTGTTCTCAGATTTACTATAAAATGTATAGAGTGCTGCTTATTGTATTCTATTTTATTATTATTCAAAAACTTACATTACTGCACAGAACATTTAAGATTATTTCATTACAGATTGAGGGTAAATATTGTTATTGTTTACTGTGATGTATTGGGTAGTACTCATTTTGATTAAGACTGATTAGTATACATAACTCTATGGGCCTGATTTACTAAGATCCTAAATAAAGAGTACTAAATTGCGTGTGCACTGAAAAAGTTTGCGCGTGCTGTTGTTGTGTGTTTTGCGGGTGATCAACTAAGAATGCTCGCGCAATTGATAACAGGTGCAAACCGCAGTATTTAAATGTGGTGTTGCGTGTCTTACGGTTTGCGCCATGGAGAGTCTGGATGGAAAGCAGGATAGACGCAAGCGCAAAATGAAATTTGACGAGTTGGAGTTAGAGATATTAGTGGAAGAGGCAAATAAACACATTCATGAACTACAGCAAAGAAATTTAAACATTACCAAAAGAAACGCAATATGGGAGAAAATCTGCGATAGAATAAATGCGGTTGGTAAGACAAAAAGAACGGCAGATGAGGTTAAAAGAAGGTGGCAAGATATACACCTTTTCGACTTGAAAATTGTGGACATGCGCCCCCTAGTGGCCCCGCCATAACTGGAGTGTGCGGTGCTCCACCAACTAACCCAAGCAGCGTGGAGCATTATTTACGGATAACGCAGACATGTCTTGGATAGATGATGTTAGGCAGTGGCCTCCAGTTACAGATGAAGGTAGTTTATCGCTGTTTTTAATGATTGGTTATGGAAATAGCATGATCTATTCCCATAATCAAACACTAAAAACTGTGGAACGCTGCAACGCTGGTTATAACTAACGTCAACAAACCATAAAGATTATGCTACTGTAACGTTAACGCTAGCGGTAAATTAGGCTATGTGTTAATGTTGTATTTAATTTATTTTATCATTCTCCTAAGTCATTCATTCATTCATTCATTCATTGTTTTATAGGCTTGTGCTAGTGCCGAGGGCTACAGTAGCCTCATACTGCTGTTCTTTCAGCCAGAATCGTCCGGGACTCTCAGCGAGACTATGAATAGTACGAGATTGAATGTTAACGAAAACTCACCCGGCTGTATTCATTTGGAACAAAGTCCTTTCTGTTGATATTTTTCACCCACGTCTTCCTAACTTCTTGTTCTGCAAACAAGGCAGTTTTCGTGCAGTAAAGGCTTGTGTATTTCACATACTTTCTTCTTCCATTGTTGAATTTTCACGCCATTGTTGGCACAGTTTATGACGGATCATGTATTCCGACTCGACTGACTCGACATTATAAAAATATATATTTGTAGAAAGACAAAAACACTGGTTAATCTGTGAAATCGTCGCTCTGTGTCGCTCTGTAGCACCCTCCAGCAATGGCGGACGGGGTACTTCCGGGGGGCTGGCCCGAAAAGGTCTATAAGGCGAAGGACTAAAGAAAAAGTGGCCTTTAATAAAACTTCGGCAAACAAGACAGGTGGAGGGCCTGCGGAAGAGATGCCTCTAACACGCTAGAGCCAACTGCAGAACAAGGTAGGCGCACAATAAGAAACACTTTTTTCTCCATGAAAACACGTGATTTATTTATTATCACAAATAATAAAATGAATGTGCCTCCCAGTGTTTCCACTAGAAAAAATTGGCACCGGACAATGTGACCGGCAGGTTTTCAATTTACCGGACAAATGTTTGAAATTCCGCTCACATAGGCTATATGAATTTATTGAGGTTAAAAATAAATCATATGCAGTAGTACGATATCAATGCAAGTCATTTAATAGTGTTTTTATTGAAAAACAGGCTATTTCAAATAAAATAAGTTCCGTCAATTGACTCACGAGCGTAACTTAAAAAAATAAATAAATAAATATTGCAGAAGCTTGCGCTCTTCTGACTCCGCTGCGCTGTTTTAATGCGGTTCTGCAGAGGGAAACCTCTCTCTGCTGGCACACTGGAGACAGGGATCAGCAGGCTATCTGGGCCAGTTGAGCCACTCGGGGTAGATTTCACTGAAATCCCCGATGAGAACTTCACAGGACGTTGAGAAGTTCAAGCCTCCATAACCACGGAGCGCTGTCATTACGGAGATGCGTCTCTGCGCGCACCTGTGGCATCAATGAGTGGAGCTGTGGCTGGAGCCGACTCGTCACTCACACACTACTCATTTGTAAAAAAAAGGACATGTTTTTTCATAAAATCCATCCATCCATCCATCCATCCATCCATCCATTAGCTTCCGCTTATCCGAAGTCGGGTCGCGCGGCCAGCAGCTTCAGAGGTCCAGATCCCCCGGCCGCTTCCACCAGCTCCTCTGGGAGAATCCCGAGGCGTTTTTCATAAAATGATGTGGAAATAACCCATTTTATTACAACTGAAATTGTGCTTGGGAGGAGTATTTTCACCGGACATTTTGACCGGAGAGATTATAAAATCCCGGACTTCCGCATATTTTACCGGACAAAGTCCAGCAATTACCAGACAACGGAAACCCTGGTGCCTCCTGTGGCAACCTTTTGCTGAATAATACTCGATTTAACATTCAAATAAAATATTTCTCCTTTTGCATGTGCAAACAAATTTACACGAGTCCGAAAGACTCTCTCTGCGTATTCTTTGATTTTGGCGATGTCGCCTCCTTGCCACAATAACAGCAGCCATCGGTGCGTAATGCTGGGCAGATTAGCACCTTCCTTTCGAACGTATTAAATACAGACGCAATCACAATCCCCGAAATTACTTTCAGGGTTGGTAAATCTCATTGCGCGTGGTAAATGAACCTATTTGCATTTTCCCCTCCCAGTATTTAGCGCTTTCTGGCGGGTACGCCCCATATTGTTTATTCATCAGGGCAAAAGTACTAAATGAACAGCGTGTGCTATTTTGCTCATTTGAGAGGCGCAGTCCTCTTTGCACGCTGTTAGTAGATCAGCTTGCACATTGGTTTGCGGGTGGTGTCAAGTTTGCACACGTTTTTACGCACGCAAACCTTTAGTAAATCAGGCCCTATGATGTTTATGGTATACAGCTGAGAACTGATTGCTAAAAGTACAGAATATTATTTCTTATAAGAAGTAGAAATTGACAGGGTTGTAAATAATGCTGTTCTTGCTCAATATTTTGTCACTTAATTGGCCTTAGGATACTGTTGTTGAGCTTACCAGTTTTACATAACGGGGAGATGTTGCAGATGATGATGTTGTTGTAATTCACATAAACAAGGAAACATGTCCATCATAATTTTAATGTTAACAGTGCAAAATGAAAAGGTTATACCCACCTTTCCTATTGGGTTAAAGAGCCAATAAAAACATGAAAAATACTTTGTAAAAGCGAGAGGTCGGTGGCCCCCCCAAAATATCTGTTGTACCCCCCGTGCCCCCCCACTAAAATGAATCTGGAGCCGCCCCTGCCTGTTGTACCATATTGGATGGTTCCGGCTCTTCCCCCCGGTTTGGTCGCTGCGCGTCCGTCTGCGCCCCTGGTTGCGGTAGGTGTTCGCCTCCCCCTCTCTCTCTCTCTCTCTCTCTCCCTCTCCCTCTCTCTCTCTCTCTCCCCCCCCCCCCCCCCCCCCCTCTCTCTCTCTCTCTCCAGTGTTTGTATGATTACCTGACTAACAGTCGTGACGTCACAGGTGAATGCCCAGGTGTGCGTGTGCCTCTCTCCTTCTTCGTCTGTGCACATACACCATTACTGGCAGGTATGTAGAATATAAACCTATCGACAACGTCTCCCACAAGCATACGATCAGTGTTTGTGTTTTATCTAGCAGCTCTCTTGGATGACTGCAGTCACAGTGCGGAGCAACGGCGTCAGCTGACTGGGGCCGCTGCGGTTTTTCTCCGCAGCAGCGCGTGGCCGCTTGAATACACTGCGGGGCCTCTTTCTGATGTCCTTGGCAGGTCAGGAAGTCTTGTTTGGTCGATTGTATGTACTTTGCCTGGTGGAATTGATGTCCTTTTAATGACTGAGATCTGTATTTTCGTTTTTGATTGTTTATAAAATATTTGTTGTTTCGGGTTAATTTGAACTCTGTCTTTATTGTATTTTATTTTCTTTAATATGTGGTTTGTTGCCCCTTATAGATTTTGTGTTTTCCTTTGCAGTTGCTGAGGTCCGGTGGCGGTGCTGGTGATCCTGGTGGTGGTCTTCCTCCTCCCTTTCCTGCATGTGTTGTGCTTCCCTGGGAATTGGTTTGTTTTTGGTTAGTGTCACAGGTGATCCAGTTTAGCTGGTGCACCTCTTCACTAGCCCAGGTCCAACCGGTGGGCCTCAGCTCCTGATAAGGCTCCTTTCTCTTTTAGTTTTCCCTGGTATGGTGTGCGTGTGTGTCTTTTTAAAAGAAGATATATCTTTTTAATGGTCTAAAATAAAGTATTTAACTTAAGCTCACGTTTCATGCCTTGTTTTAATATGAAACAAGAGCTTTGATCATTTATATTTGTTCTGTCACAGATGTTTATTGGGATGTAATTAGATACAGAGCAAGCTGAGGCCACGCTGAAGATGGTTTGACAAAAAATCTCTGTACTCCTTATTTAAAGTTGTTTGTATGTAGAGCTTTTATATACATATGAATCATATGACTATAAGTGTTCTGTAAAAGCCTCTTTAGAAAATCTTAATGTTTTAACTGTGTTTTTTTTATGTTTTAACTGTGTTCAACATAGCCCACTCTCGCTATAAAAGAAAATTAGAGACAGTTCTTGCTCATTGTTTTATTGCAAATAACGTTGACCTTACATGCAGAGAAAACTCAAAAGAGCAAGTGAGGCTGACAGGATTGTCCAGCAGTTTTTACCCAGCAGGCACTGCGGCATCACTTGGACTTGGACTTCCTGCCTGTGAAATTCTCTTAAAGAAGTCAAGTATCTTTTTCCCGATAGGACACAAAATTCTGTCTTTTATCGAACATATTTTCTGTACACGTGTTTCCAACTGTGAATAGAACAGATGGAGTTTATCAGTTTTCCAGAAGTGTTGGCAGAACATAAAGCATCGTTTGTTGCTCTCAGTAATTATTTCTCCCAGGACCTCATTTGTCTATTAATTACATCATTACATCATTTATCACCAGTAAAAACTATGTTATTCTTTAACACCATACAGCATGTAAGAATAAACTGCAGTATCTTCATATGTGCTTATGATAATAATTGTTCCCAAATCAAGAATGTTGAACTTTTCTTCATCATATTACATATTTTTAGTAGTGCTGGCCTGAATAAAACAGGAAGATGCAGATACAGTGAGGTGATAAAACACGTACCTGTTGTGATGTTGCTATTCCATATCGCAGATAGGTTGCCAGATGTTCACAGTTGTTATTAAAGAGACTGTAATCTCCAGGATTATTCAACACATTTTCAATCCGTGCTTTTATGTCTTCGTCACTTGTTTCATCCAGAAGTAGATCGTCCAAATAATTGTCCTTCTCGTGTTCTTCCTCATTTGTGAGATGACTAAAACGAACATCTACGTTTACGTAAATGCCTCCTGGTTTGCATATACCTGCAATGATACAGAGAATAAACGCTGAACCAAAAATGTTTTACATATACATCTTTCCTTTCATTATTCTTCCATTCATTGAATTTATTGCTTTGTCAAAACCTTTGAATTACATTTATTTTTCTGAAATAAGCAACTGTAACAGCAGATGACATGACCTTAATGACTGAAATTAATAATGAACAAATATAATTTGGACTTGAATGGTGTGAAAAAGATATTCTGAACACTTTCTTAAAGCAGCATCAGTTGTAGGTACTTTGAGTTTAAATTAAAGCTCTGTAAAAAGGAGAAGGTTGATATAGAGAAGTGTTATATTGTGATGTGCGTGTTCAGTTTAACATACTTGTACGCTCAATGATGTCTCCACGGCCTGGAATATTTGAAGCATTTATCAATGGGGTATTTCCCACATACAAAGCAAAGTGTCTATACAGAGGATATTCTTTGCAACGAAATCTTGGAAATGATATAATATCTCCAAATTGGTACTGTAAATAGAAGAAAACATTCATTTAAAAAAAGAACACAGTAATTCATCCTGAAAGGGAAATTAATTTGATTAAATAATAGCTGCCTCTGTTTCACTATGAAATTATTTCTACCATCCTTTATGGCTCAATACACACCTTTTCTAACGCATTTAAGTTTATTTATTGCTGGTTTCATTTAGTCTTTACTTCAGAAAAAAGGAGTCCAGTTTTGTCATTTTGAAACTGGAAACCCTGCTTTTAACAATCAATAATTCAGTGAATTTGCAAGACAAATAAACCCACAGGTCCTTTGATACATGTCAATCATAAAGGTGACGGTCAGGTTTTGTAAAATCTATGTACCTGTCAGTCGGCATGGTAATAACCTGAAGAAAATGACTGAAACAACTCTGAGGCAACACTGGAGCTGCAGTTGCACAAATTCTTCTCAACCAAAAATCAATATACCATGAAAATTACACTTCAGTCCCAGTTTACAAAACCATCAGACTTGAAAGTCACTCACCGTTCCTTGACTCTCCACTATTATGAGAGCCAGTTGAAGGATCACAGCAACCAGGATGAGAGGCCTCATTTTTTCTTTCTTTAAACTGCCTTGTTGAACAGAGAACATACAACAATGCTGAGAGACATCACGAGGAACCTTCAGAACTTTTTTTCATGTCTCTGGATTCAGAATATAACCGTGACTTACCACTGCTGTGCTGAAAACAAATGAAACGGATCCACCCGCACCTGAATCGATCACTGAAAAACAGCACAAAAAGGAGAAAAAAGGTGGTTAAAGTAAATTATGCATAGATCAAATATTACCGTATGTCTTCTTAAACAGTTTTCTGCTGCAGGTTTTTTGGAGGTTTCACATTTTATTGCAGTTTTCTTCCCAGGACTGAGCAGTCAGCTTTACACTGGTTTCATAAATCCTAAACACTTTCAAGACACATTCAGTGATCTGCAAGAACAAAATTCTTCAAGGCAGGAGTAGGGAAACCCCGTTAGACATTCACCTGTCGATACTTTTTAAACAAGAACCAGTCATCAAGAAGCCAAGATGAAACAGAACTGTTTCAGAGGTCTTACCTTCTTCTGGGAGATGGAGGAAGTGTGTTGAGGCAGAGGAGAGCTTCTTCTTATGTACAGTTCAGAACAAGGGATGTAATCATGTCAAATCTTTGTCCAGCCCTTGCATGTTACGTTGAGTGTGTCTGCAGTTGGCAGGTGACAGTTATGACAATTTACATTCATGTAAAGCAGTCGTTACTCCTTTCTAAAGGCCTGTATTCTTTAATGCTGTTATAGATCTTCACCTCCACCTCAGAGAATGTATTATCCATCTTCTTCTGTTCACCTTTGTGAAACTCCCTTAGTGAACTTTGTTTTACCAGAGAGTGGTTGTTCCAGAAAATGACAGCAGTATCATATGAATACCCGTACCAATGTGTTCAGATATGAAGACGATGCAAACTCCCACTTTCTTGGAAGATGTTGATTTAGTGGAGGGGTAAGGACAAAACGTGGAGGGATGTTGATGTGCTGGAACTCACAACAAATTCCAGTCGATGTTCCTGTTAATTTGGCAAGGAACAGAGCAACACTGAGACGAGTGGTGGTCCTGCCTGTTTTCCTTGGAATAACTGCAGGAAACCATAGCAGAGAGAAAGACTCCTGTCAGCAAAGTTGAAGACGAGTTCTGCCTCCTTACATGTAATATTTCATGGTAGCTGTGTTGCCTCTATTGGTGAACAACTGTGCCTACCGCTAACCAAAGAAAAAACACGTCGTATCCAGGGAGAAAGCTGCTAAAAAGTTAAACTTGGTTCTAATGTCAAGCGACAGGATATCACAGAGAATAGGGATCACTGCAGATGAGGTCTAAAACACACTGATGGAGCGCAGAGGAATTAGGAGTAACAGGATTTAGAAATGAATGATTTTCTGCTCTCAGATCAGTCATGTGTCACATCTTTGTTGCTGAAGATCTTCCTATGGAATTGAGTTTGACTTTAAAATAGACACATTATCATTTGATTTGCAGGAAAAAAAACGTTTTCATGTCTTAGTGAAGTTTCTTTCCACAACAGTCTACCTTTATCTATGAATGAATGAATACAGGTGTTAATCTGTGTATCCACACTTGCTGTGTGTAGGACAGAGAGAATAGCTGGGTCTTCCAGCTAATGAGAAATGTTTAGAGAAGTTTAAGTTAAAACCCCTTTGTTTTCTACTGACTATAGTTAAAAATAAAACATCTTTACTTCAGGAACAAACATGTCTCATGTGTCTCCTGCTGTTTATAGGTAATAGGACAGGCCTACACTACTGCACTTTAATGTTTCTCACAAAACTGGTACTTGGAAAGTTTCCTATGATGTCAGGTGGTACACAGTATGAAAAGTTTGAGAACCACCGCCTTAGAGGATATAATAAAAGGAGTCAAAAGCTGGTCACTGGTCAGAAGCTCTCATTCTCTTTTATTCAAATTAGATTTAAATTAGACAAAGTCTAGTATGACTGTTTTGGGAAGTTAGAACAGACTGGTGAACTGCGTCTTGCACAATGACAGGTGGAATTGTCTCAATGCCCCACCCCCGCTCAAGATTAGCAGATAACACACTGCTGGAAAGTAGAGATTGCTTTCAGCCCAGTGCCTTTTGCCACACGGGTGAATTCCAATTCCTCTCTTAACCCTCGCCCTTAACCCTCAATTTTTGGCCCTCAATCTTAACCCTTGAAAGTAAGTGTCAGGGTTATCTTGTGACTTAGAAATGGGACACCCCTTGAGTGCAGTTACGTCATCAGACTGAAATGTATCAGAGCCCGTGTTGTCTCTGTATTTCCTGAAATGACTCAGGGATAACATTGAAAAGAGCGCCGTATATCTCTAAATAATATTAGCAAATAACACTATAGAGGATACATTATTCAGTCCTCCGTTGCTACACATCAAGGTATACAAGTAACGTGAAGACGACCGGGACCGCCGGCCGCCGGAATTGGAATTCACCCTTACTCTTCCTTAGACAACACTTATGACGTCCCTTCATTAGTGCACAACACTGCTGTTATGCAGACACAAACTGTTTTTTTTCTGAAATTAAGTTTTGAATCTTTCATTTTTTGACTCTACACAGTGACACTTAAAGGGTGAATTCCGCGCTCCCGCTAAGTGCAAGTGCTGTCCCGATTCTCAGAACGTCAAATTGAGAGACAAGTTTGAGGGTTGTATCGCCCCCTCAATATTGAGATTTTCCGACACCACCCTTGGCAGTAAGGGCTACCCAGAAGGCACTGGGTAATTTAGCCAAGACATATTCGAAAAGGATGGCGACAAAAAAAGCTAGCTACAAATGTAAGTATCTTCGTAGTTCTTAAAGATATAAATGTTATGAAACCATCTTATTGTCTTTGTTTGAGACTTTTTTCATGGATTAACATCGTTGTTGCGTAACATTTATTTTTTTACTTTACGATGTTTGCCGTCAGCGGGTCCCGGTCATCGGTGGCCGGCGGGTCCCAGTCGGCTTCACGTTACTTGTATACCTTGTTGTGCAGCGACGGAGGACTGAATAATGTATCCTCTATTGTGTTATTTGCTAATATTATTTAGAGAATATACAGCGCTCTTTTCAATGTTATCCCTGTGTCATTTCAGGAAATACAGAGACAACACGGCTCTGATACATTTCAGTCTGAAGACGTAACTGCACTCGAGGGGTGTCCCATTTCTAAGCCACAAGATAGACCTGACACTTACTTTCGAGGGTTTGAGGGCCAAAAATTGAGGGTTAAGGGTGAGGGTTAAGATTGAGGGTTAAGAGAGGAATTGGAATTCACCCTTAAACCTCACATATGATAAATCCTGATGATATCAACTGTAATTCAAATGACTTGATATGTAAATCAGCTGCAGCTGCTTTACGCGTCAGTAGGAGTTACACATCATTGTCTATTATAAAGTGTATAACAAGTTCTGCATTTCGGTTCTAACAGCATCATTTGAGATTCTCTTTTGCTCCCAAAATGACTGGATCTGTAATGTTTTGTATAAAGGCAGGTGATGTTGAGACTTTTGTCACAGATCAAAAACAGCCTGAATATGTGGCTGTGTGCAAACATATATAAACAGAATGGGGTGGTGTCATGGTCAGCATCAGTGCCTCATCTTAAGGGGGCTCCTCGTGTGGATTTTGTAGGTTCTCCTCCTGGTATCATGGGCTTTTCCATGCATAGAGGGTTTCACCTTAAGTCCAGCATCCTGAGGATGTGCGCTAAGGGAGGTTAGTGACTCGTAAGAGCTACTGTCCAGGAGGAAAAAGCAGGTCTCCAGGAATACATCAAGAAGAAGGCCCCCACTGATGACCTGCTAAGTGAATGTGGCAACTGAAATCCAGCATGGAGGAGGAACCCGAGGGGTTATCATGGACGGCTAAGCCCCTGCACGGCATGTACCACCTCCAAATTGAAGAGGTGGCTGACATCGGAAAAACATACCAGTGGCTGGAAAAAGCTGGACTGAAAGACAGCACAGAGTCACTGATCATGGCTGCACAAGAACAGACCCTAAACACAAGATCTATAGAGGCTGGGGTCCACCACACCAGACAGGACCCCAGATGTAGGCTGTGCCCTGAAACAGTACAGCACATCACAGAAGGATGTAAAATGCTGGCAGGGAAAGCAAACATTGAGCATCACAACCAGGTAGCAGGTATAATACACAGGAACATCTGTGCTGAGTATGGACTGGAGGTCCCAGGGTCAAGATGGGGGAGACACCTGCAAAGGTGATTGAGAACAAGCGGGTCAAGATCCTGTGGGACTTCCAGATCCCATGGTGATGGCTAATCAGCCTGACATAGTGGTGGTGAATAAACATCAGAGGACAACAGTGGGGGTGGATGTGGTCATCTCAAGCTATGGCAACTTCAGAAAGAAGGAACAGGAGAAGTTCAAGAAATAGCAAGGGCTGGGGGAAGAGCAGGAAAAAATATGTGAAGGCTGTAACCCCCAAGCTGGATTTGTGGCTCCAGCAGAAACCAGGAAGAACCTCTGAGACCTCTGTCCAGAAGAGCACATTGCTGGAAACCGCTAAGATCCTGGAGAAGCCTCAGACTCCCGGGTCTCTGGTAGAGGTATTAACTGCTCTCTTTCTTTTTGTGTAATGAACTTTTGTCTCATTTAATTTCCATTCAAAGACAAAGAAGCTTTCATTCTTTCATTCTAGGGACTGGCACTAAAAACCTGATATGTACTACCGCTTCATGATTTTATCTACAATTCAAATCACTTTACATGAGAATCAGTTATAGCTGCTTTACATGTCAGTAGAAGTTACATCCAACGGCTGAAGCCAAAGTATGACGTTTCCTCTTCATAAAGATAGCCTTAAATGTCCTCTGTAATGTGTTGAAAGATGTCCTGCATTTCTGATCCTGTGCTATTATCTGATGATTCAGGTCCTCTATCGTTCCAAACAGGACTTAATTAGTGATGTTTTGTAAAGGTGAGTAATGCTGCAGGTTCACTTAAAAAAAAAAGCTTCATGAATTTTAGGAACAAATTCTGATTTCAGGGCAAATAATGCAGTAATATAGTGAAATTATTTTTCCACGCAGCCAGATATTTTTACTTGACAAGAAATCTTATTTTCATTTTATATCTAAGTGGCATCCAAGGTTATAATAGTTTTGGATTTTTCATTATAGTTTAGTTTTTATTTCATTTTTACCTTTTCCCCTCCAATTCAGTTAGTTTTAATTAGTTTTTAGTGTGGGTATACTAGTTTTTATTAGTTTTTATATTTTCAAAAATGCTTAGTTTTAGTTTAGTTTTTATTAGTTTTAGTATTAGTTTTAGTTTTATCACACTTAGGGTTGTTTGTCAAGTGCCGGATTAAAAAAGGTTAGAGTGACTATCACATAATAAAATAAAATAAAAAGATAAGTTTAAAAAATGAGGATGAATTAATAATGACTGACTTTTTACTTTTGGGTGAACTATTCCTTTAATGAGTGCATAAGTGCATATATTACAAAAGGAAAGTCTGTGTGTCAGTGTGAGACACAATTTGTAACCATACATTTTGTTATTAAAAATAACCAACAAAGATGTTCACTGAACAGCCAAATACGGAGCCCTGGAGGGGACATGAAGAAAAAAAAAAAAAATTGGAAAAAAAAATTTTTTTTTGAGAAAATGTAGGAATTTTTTTTTTCTCTACTTTCAAACTCGAGATCTCGACTTTGAAAGTCGTGATCTCGACTTTCAAACTCGAGTTTCAAAGTCGAGATCTCGAGTTTGATCTGGCTTCTGCAGCAGAGACGGAGATGGAGAGATGGAGAGATGCAGAGAGCCGGAGGCTCCAGAGATGCAGCCAGATCAAAGTCGAGATCTCGAGTTTGAAAGTCGAGATCTCGACTTTCAAAGTCGAGATCTCGACTTTCAAACTCGCCTTTGAAAGTCGAGATCTCGACTTTCAAAGTCGAGATCTTGAGTTTGATCTGGCTTCTGCAGCAGAGACGGAGATGGAGAGATGGAGAGTTGCAGAGAGCCAGTCCTGCCCCCTCAGCGAGAGAGGCAGCTGGGGCAGCGTACGGCTGCAGCCCCCCCGGGGCGGTGGGCTCTCCTTCTCTCTCCATCAGCCTTTTCCTCTGCGCAGCCGAGCGCACGCGTTTCACACCGCACCTCCGTTCCGAGGGCTCACACGGACCCGAGGGCGGGTGGATGTGTGCGCACCGGTGGAGGAAGAGGCGCGCAGGGGAGAGAGAGCCCCACCGCTCGGACTCGGGGCTCTGAAGGGCGTGTAACGGCCGGGCCTGAAAACCTCGGAACTCACAACACTCTGCGCGGTGCGGGCGGTCTGGCCCTGGCCGTCGGCCACGCGGCCCCGGGGACCCAACTCAATTGCATTGCAAATCAAACTCGAGATCTCGACTTTCAAACTCGAGATCTCGACTTAGAGATCTCTACTTTTTCTCGAAGTAGAGAAAAAAAAAAAATCCTACATTTTCTCAAAAAAAAAATTTTTTTTCCAATTTTTTTTTTTTTTCTTCATGTCCCCTCCAGGGCTCCGTAGCCAAACAACAAGGTGTGAAACATCTGAATCATGGAAGTGGCTGAAACAACAGCAGATGGAAATTACTGCAACTTATTCCACAATGAATTCAGAGAAACAAAACAGTTGAAACATGTCAAAACCAGATAGATGATCCCCACGTGACCCAGCATTGTGTGTGTGTGTGTAAGAGAGATGGGTGTACTTCAGTCAAGCAACAATTTCTTGTTGATCTTAAGGAAAACACGCTGCTCCAGGGATGTGGTTGTTCTGTTCCTCAAGCCAGATGACAACAGTCCACACACAGAAAAGATGCGCTCCACAAAGGCTTGTGAGGCAGGGGCACTAACGAGATCCAGCGCCACGGGGGCAAGTTTTGGATAGACAGCCTCTCTTGATCTCCAGAATTGCAATGGTGTATCATTGCACACAACGTCTTTAACACTGTCAACATATTTATTCAATTCAGTCAACACAATGTCTGTCACATGATCAGGCTGATTTGTCAATGACACATTGACCTCCATACGAGATGCAAGGAAGCGGTATTTCTGCAGGACAGAAGGAGGAGATTCTGCTGCAGTTTGGGTGGCAACAGTATCCTGACAAGTATTGTTTGGGTCATACTGAGCTGCCAGGTTATGCACGAAAGACTGTGCTGCTCTCCTCAGTGGCACCATGTCTGGTGTTTGAAGAATCAGTGAAACACTTGGATCCAGAAGGCAGGCTGCTGCTGGTGTAGCATCAAACTGTGGGGAATCAGGGCTAAGAATGGCAGCAAAACGATCTCGCAAGGATTTCAGCAGCACTTGAGCTAGCTGTTTCCCAGTAGTAGCCATCTGCAGGTGTGCCTCTAGGTTTAGCAGGCATGGCACTACTTGTGAGAGTGACTGGCTGTCACTCTGAAGCTGGTCTGTGTGAATGGCAAAGGGCTCAAGTAGCTTAACCGAGTTCTCCATCTTAGCCCAATCACTTGTGAGAAGTGTGTCCATGCCTAACTCCTCAAGCACTTGGTTTACTTCAGTTCTGATCTCCAGCAGTCTTCTCAGCATATCAAACGTGCTGTTCCAGCGAGTGCTACAATCTCGGACCAGAGTTTTGCCACACTTTCTGATCATTGCTTCATTTGCCACTGAGGATTTCCTTACAGCGTGTACCAGCTTTCTTGCTCTCGATATAAGCGAATCAGCATTTGGGTGCTTCATGGCATCTTTCAGGGTGAGCTGAAGGGTGTGAGCCAGGCATGGCAGTCTCTGGAACCTGTTGTTCTCCACATCATCTGGCAAGTCAAGTTCTTAGCAAAGCAAACAGAACAGACAAACAAATAATGTATTACCATCTAACGTAAAAAACACAAAAGAATTATTTATGAATTAGGTTTGGTTTTAGAGCAGGGATGATAACATTACTTGATTTATGATATCTAATTTCTTACACTGTGAGTGCCCAAATTTGTTTGATAGGATAACACAATGTTTAATATAGTATATTTATGTCAATGTAACAATGGTACTTTTTAAGTTTTAACAGGATATATCACTTGGATTGTGCATTTTTAGATTTTGAATACAGAAAATATTGTGATATTGACTTATTTGATCTCTCCAGCCGCTCCCACCCAAACAAGTCGTCAGTCACAACCAATATAATTAATAATTATTGATATTATTCAGTATAAAACTTCACTATCGTGGGATATTTTTCAGCTATATCGCTGAGGCCATTACAAATTACATTTATTTAATTTGTCTATACATTATGTGTGACACTATGATAAAATGTATGATATATATATATATATATATATATATATACACAATATATATATATATATATATATATATATATATCTATATATATATACACACACATATTATTAGGGGTGTAACGGTACACAAAACTCTCGGTTCGGTACGTACCTCGGTTTTGAGGTCACGGTTCGGTTCATTTTCGGTACAGTAAGAAAAACAAAATGCAAAATATAAATGTGCTAGTTGTTTATTACACACTTTTGTGCTTTTTAACAATAGGAACATTTGCCTATACAAAGCTAGAATTTTGCTCAAAAATATAAATACAATATTCTGAAATGTAGATATTTTGAAAAACAAAATAAAAATAACATTGGCTCAGACTTTTTTTTAAAGAAAATATTGCATGTTGCAACACTGAACAGTTTCAAGTTGTTGCTCAGATTAAATAACATGAATAAGGCTCAGACTGTTTCTTTAAAAACAAATCATTTTATTTAAAGTCCCGGTATGATTTTCTGGCTAAAATGTGGACAAGAAGGTAATTGATATTGGGGCTCAATTACTTTTATCATGTGTTTGTAAGCCAGCAGTTAGGGTGATTATGGTCTTAAATCTGCAGCTATAAAACACACTTCGGCTCCCCGGTGAAATATAAACAGGGACAAAGAGAAGTTGATAAAACCAAAGTGGTTTGCCGACATTGTTCATCCGAGATCGGGTATGTTTCTGGCAACACGTCTGACCTGTTAACTCATTTGAAACGGCACCACCCCAGCGTGAACATCGCTACAAAAAGAGAAAGACGACCGAGTACAAACACAGCTTCCCACCGCATTTAACACTATGTCGCGGGAGGCTTATTGCCAACGCTAGCGGCATTAGCATTAGCCACGACGTCCGCTACAACTGCTGTTTGATGTGCTCCACAACATGCGGTCCTTTACTTAATATGTCCGTGTGGAAACTCGTTCGGTACGTCTCCGTTCCGTACCGACCACGTCATACCGATCGGTTCAATACAAATACATGTACCGTTACACCCCTAATATATATATATCATAGTAACACATTTAATGTACAAACAAATTAAATAAAAATAATTAGTACTGGCCTCAGCGATATAGCTGAAAAAAAAAAAATCACGATAGTGAAGTTTTATACTGAATAATATCAATAATGATTAATTATGATATGGATAATTTCATATCACAATAATCATATATATTATACATCATTATCGTGATATGAAATTATCCATATCATTATAGAAGATTTTGACCATATCGCCCAGCTCTAGCTTACAATACTGGTTATATCATTGTGACATTTTATTAAGACATATTTGGTACTATAACCACACTTACCGAGGTCTCCAGTCTCTCCAATGTCCTCATCCTCCTCGTCTGTCTCCTCCGATTCAGATTCGATACACAGTTCATCCAGGCCGTCTCTGGCATCTCCTGGCTGATCCCGTGAATCATCTGTGGACTCCTCTCTTTGTTCTTGGCTTCTATCCCGAAGCAGCCGTACAGCTTTTAAGATGTTTGAGCCATTATCTGTCACAATGAGCAGCACCTTGTCTTCCCCTGCATTCCATGCATTTAATGTTTCATCAATGCAGCGAGCTATGGACTCTCCAGTGTGTGGGTGCTCTATTCGATGTAGGTTCAGCAGAGCATGGTAAACCTGGCCTCCGGGTGGATGGTAAAAACATGCTGACACACCTATTAAGGACGCTGTTAATCCTCTCTTGCTCCAACCATCAACACAGAGGGTCAGCTTCCTCGCGTCCTTTAAGATATCTTTTAATTTGAGCTTTGCCTTTTCCATTTTGGCTCCAATAAGGTTATTGACTCTTGCAGAACCAGGGAGTTTGAATTTTGGTTCAAGTGAAGTGCTGAACCCTTTGAAGGCAACGGAGTCACACAGTCGTATCGGCATCCCAGTCTCTATAAACATGTTAACCAATGCATCTTCCCGCTTGTGGTGTTCATGGGTATTTACTAACCAGTAGCTATTTGGTCGTCGATGAAAGCAGTCCATAATAGTTGAGCCCTCCTTCTCCTTTCCTGTGCCACCTGGGCGGGATGTTGCTTCTCCTCCGGGTGGCGGTGGACTCACAGAGGCTAGCTTGTTTTCGTACTCGATATTAGCCGCCTTGTGTGAGCTTCTTAAATGGCTTTTAAGGTTGGTCGGGTTTTTCCCCTTGAGAAGCAAGCCGCATATTTTTTCAGAGCCTGTTTCCACTACAAGACATTTGCTTTTTTTGGTTTCGTTGTCGTATTGAAAAAAATCCCATACGGGACTTTGCCTCTTTCTTCCTACAACCGCCATGGTGTTGCTGGGTGACGTCACGGGCTGTTTGGCGCAGTATCTGGTAAGGTGCCACCATCTGACACCAGATGGCGTAAAACTGCCACAGCGGAATAAATCGGTCATATGAATCCAACCAGGTAGAGACGAAAACGAAGGGAATTATATCTATAATTTCCGTTCGTTTTAGTTCGTTTTCTAAACACGCAATACAGTTTCAGTTAGTTATCGTTTTTTTCTTTTAATTTTCGTTTTTATTTATTTCAGTTAACGAAATGGTTTTTTCAATTTTAGTTCTCGTTATTTCGTTCGTTTTCGTTAACTTTTATAACCTTGCTCTGCTTACCTGGATGTCGCGGTTGAAGATGGCTTTGGTGAGTCTCTTCAATGAAGCGCACTCAGTTTCAGCGAAGCCGGCCTTCCGGTTGAGCAGCGGGATTCTGGAAGTGTCTCTGGTCAGGACAGCGGGGTGAGAGTAGCTGAGGGCCTTGAAGTCGTTGTGGATGGCGTGGCCGATAACCACCTTCCCCATGAGCAGCTTCAGTATCTATAGTGGCAGAATTAATCACAGTCAATTAATTAATCAGTGTTCTCTTGCATAAGTTTTCCACTTTTAATTTCTCAATACATGCAATTAACTGGGTTCAATTATATCTAACAAACCGATCTCAGTTTGTTAGAGTTAGGGGTCATCAATCAAATCCCATTAGCATGCCTACTCAGGGCTTGACAATAAGCATTTTAGAGCACTGGCCCACAGGGCCAGTAAAATTTGGAATGTACTGGCCCTGATTCATAAATCAGTGGCCCAACTATTCGCAGGCGCGCGGAACAGCGGCCGCCGAAGGAATTTTGAAAAAATGATGTAATTTGGTGCATTCTGTCACTGAAATGAAGAAATAAAAAGTCTCACATATTTTAGCAATATTATGTCATCTGACACAACATTTTTGTTGAATAACTTTTTTTCTGTTTGCAGGTAGCATGCATATATAATCTTGAAGAATAACCCCGTAGATTTCCCTGCCTGCATTGTAGATGCGCATAGTATTACTGTCGTAAAACACCTTCTGTGTTGTTAAGTGGTGTGATGTTGTTGCTTTTAGTATAAACTTCTAAAATACCTCTTTGTAGCAAAGGAGCTTTTTGGTCCATAACTGTTAGATTTATCAAAAATCATTCATGCTTTGGTGATGGTTTAATATATTATGCACTCCTCCAATCTTATAATATACTTTTATATAATCTGTAATAATGAAATGATTACACACCTAACATACAACACACAAGCCAGTCCCAAGTCTGGGATAAAAGTGTGAGGGAGGCAGCAGGTGAGTATGTGGTAAGTTGTTTTTGGCACTTAAATAATCAAACTGCATTTTACATATCAAAGTAGAAATTTTATTCACTGTTTTCACAATGTGATATAGATGATATCTGAAAAGCACAGAATACTTACTCATGTCTTGATACTACTATCAAGCAAAACCATCATGTATGAAAAACTTACACATATTAAGTGTTTTACAGTCTCTGACATCACAAGTCCTTCCTTTGAAGTAATTATTTGATTTTATGATATATTTGGCATTGACTAAATAAATTCTCATCACAGATGCTTTATGAGACTTTTTCAAATTGGTATTATCACATGGCATCTTCCTGAGTATATATTTGACTAAGTACATTTGTTCAGTATTTATTTCATGTTTAACTGTTTATAGTTTTGTAATTGTGTTTCCTGTGCCACCACTTCATAGCCAGCAGTTCCTTCTCCACCCTGTCACAGCCTAAAGAAACCATATCCCTCAGACCCATAGGAGGTGCTAAAGCAGTCTGTAGTCAGTTCTTCTCCAACTGCAGCAACTCTTCTTCCAACTCTGCATCTGTATACACCTTTCGACTTGAAAATTGTGGACATGCGCCCCCAGTGGCCCCGCCATAACTGGAGGGTGCGGTGCTCCCAACTAACCCAAACACAGCAGCGTGGAGCATTATTTACGAAACGCAGACATGTCTTGGATTGATGATGTTAGGCAGTGGCCTCCAGTTACAGATGAAGGTATTTTATCGCTGTTTTTAATGATTGGTTATGGAAATAGCATGATCTATTCCCATAATCAAAACACAAAAACAGTGGAACGCTGCAACGCTGGCTATAACTAACGTCAACAAAACCATAAAGATTATGCTACTGTAACGTTAACGCTAGCGGTAAATTAGGCTATGTGTTAACGTTATATTTAATTTATTTTATCATTCTCCTAATTCATTCATTATTCATTCATTCATTTATAGCTTGTGCTAGTGCCGAGGGCTACAGTAGCCTCATACTGCTGTTCTTCGGCCAGAATCGTCCAGGGACTCTCAGCGAGACTATGAATAGTACGAGATTGAATGTTAACGAAAACTCACCCGGCTGTATTCATTTGGAACAAAGTCCTTCGTGATATTTTTCACCCCGTCTTCCTAACTTCTTGTTCTGCAACAAGGCAGTCTTCGTGCAGTAAAGACTTGTGTATTTCACATACTTTCTTCTTCCATTGTTGAATTTTCACGCCATGTTGGCACGTTTATGACGGAACATGTATTCCCACTCGACCGACTCGACATTATAAAAAATATATTTGTGAAAGAGAAAAACACGGTAATCTGCGAGCGGTGAAAGAATCGCCCTGTAGCACACTCCAGCAATAGCGGACGGGGTACTCCGGGGGGCTGGCCCGAAAAGGTCTATAGCAATACCGTTGTGTACTTTCGTTGTTTCGATTCTCTCCGTCTTGTATCTTTTCGCCGATTTAAAGATGCTGCTGCCGAATTCCCGAACAGTTCCGGAAATGCACGAAGACGCGACACACTCCTGCAGCGAAATTACGTTCTTCACATGGCGGACCATCTTCATGTTCCGATAAAATACAAGTCATTTCTTGGCGATTATGACGAATATATCCATAAGAAAAATCTGAAATTGCCTCAAAATGTGGTGGCCCGGGGGCCAGTGTTAATAAAGTTTATGGCCCGTACTGGCCCGAGACAGGCGAAAAAAACGCTCGGGCAATCGGGCAAATGCTATTGTCGAGCCCTGCTACTGGTGTCCCACAGGGATCCATATTGGGTCCACTTTTATTTACCCTGTATGTTAATGACTTGCCCTGACACTAATATTTAAATGTATGCAGATGATACTGTAATTTTCATCCATGGCAGCAATGCAGCACAAGTTTCAGGTAAGTTAACAAAATCAATGAAAAATGTTAGAACTTGGTTAAAACAGAACTGTTTACAACTGAATGTGTCTAAAACAGTATGCAGGTTCTTTAGAAAGTCAAATAAACACTTCACTGAGCCAGATGTTTATGTAGACGGGGATAGACTACAGGTAGTCTCAGAGTTTAAATATCTCGGTGTCATAATTGATAGTAATCCGTCATTTAAAGCCCAAATTAAAAAGGTCTGTCCGAGTTAAATTCACTCTGGCAAACTTTAGATATATACGCAACTGTAAGTCCACAGAGGCTGAAATTATGTATATCCATTCAATGATCTTTTCCCACATTACATACTGTTTAACAACTTGATCTCAGGCCAGTGTACCATCTCTTATGCCCATTTAGTCCCTTTATAAACAAACCCTAAAAGTTCTGGATAAAAAACCTAGAGATCATCACCACTGTTTCATTTTAACTAAATACAAACTCTTAATGTTGGGAAAACCTGGTGAAATACACTAACTTATGTCTAACCTGCAAGATTATAAATCAGACATGAAAATGGGTCAGGGGTTAAAAAGGTGAGAAGTGCACGCGCACACGCGCCCGGGGGGGGGGGTAAACTTCAGGTATACAGTCCAAAAAGGGTTCAGGTATCAAGTGACTCTAGTTTCCAACTTCACCTTCAGCCTTCTCAGCCCTCAGTGAATATCATCCTCACACGTCCTGACATGGATTCACCAATTATATTAGATCAGGGATTCCCAAAGTGGGGTGAGCCAAGCTGCCTCTAGGGGGTGCGAGATGAAAAATGTAATGGCGGTCTGGATAATTTTTTTTGTTTTCACACATAACGATGTGTAAATAAACATTTCCTTTGTAAAATTTTAAATCAAAAACTGTAATTTAATGAATAAATAAATGCAGGCTATTCAAAATGCACATATCTTAAAGTGAAGCGTAGAAGAAGAATTATATTCTTCTACCACTGCATTTGCACCTAGCTTGTGGCCTCTACTATTCATTCTGGGAAATATGCTCAATTGGCTGAAATCAGGGAAAATATCTTTATTGGAACTTTATTGGAATAGAATTAAATTATGGCGTTCAAATTTTATTCCATAACCTGTGTGATGACGGGTTGTGTAGTTCCACGGTCATTTAAACATCCATCAAATTTAAAATTTTTGTTCAATGTTCAAAGTATCTAACATTTTCCTCAACTTATATGCTTTCTGCCACTGAGTCTGAGCATGTCCATCCTCTTTGTTCTTAAAAGTGAAAGCCTGCGCATAACTTTGTTTCATTATATTGGAACTGTGTTACAGTGTTTCATTTTAATTTAAATGCGAGAGCACATTTTGTGATTGTGATGATTATGTATATGTGTGTTCTGGTCATTTTAGATGAATAAACATGGCGACTTAATATGGCTATGCCGGCTTGTTCACAAACGAGACGAGAGTTCTTTCATGATGTTAGTGGTTGTATTCTTGAAACTTGCATATTCCACATACATCGTAGAACTGATAAAAACACAAAAACAATGTACAAACATACTAACTTGCTTAATATCATACAAACATACAATTACGAAACATAGAACAACATACCACTTTGGCCTGCATGTGGAAAACGGTGAACTTCGATGATATAATCTTGATTGGCTTAATTAACTTACGGCCGATATATTAAAGGTTTTCTGAAGTGACGTTCGGGGGGACCGTCCGGGACCGGAAGTGAGTCACCGTCATTTCAACAAGCCCATCAAGCTTACTCTTTCAATCTTGCTACAATATTATAATATTTCCTCATTCTCCAATATATTCTATTAAGATACAAAAAATAGAAATTAAAACACTTCGAACAACGTGTAACTAACATTTCTATGTGGCATGAAACAGCACCACAGCTAAACCAGTGCGACAAAAAAAAAATGCAAGTGCAGTTAACTCCCACATCATACTGC
>JAGFBZ010001708.1:0-15000 GCA_018398805.1 Hirundichthys speculiger
ACAAACCTTTAATCCTAAAGATTCTCCTAGCTAGTTCCTGGTTCGTCCATGTTAGTGACGTTTCTTCTACACGGACTAGGGTCTGCTATGGCGTCCCACAGGGTTCAGTTCTGGGACCAATCCTTTTCACTTTATACATGTTGCCCTTGGGAAAAATTATCCAGAGCCATGGCATAAACTTTCATTGCTACGCTGATGATACGCAGCTGTACTTATCTATGGAACCAGAGGAAACAAAACCTTAGGCTAAACTTCAAGGGTGTCTTCATGACATTAAGTTCTGGATGTCCTCTAACTTTTGCTTCTAAACTCGGATAAAAACAGGTTATTGTCTTTGGTCCCAAACACCTGAGGAATGGATTACTGGATTACGCTGGCTTCCAGCACAGTTGCGAAAAACCTTGGAGTTATTTTTGATCAGGATATGTCATTTAAGCAGCATATTAATCAGGTTTGCAAGACTGCCTTTTTTCATCTCCGAAATATTGCCAAGATTAGGAGCATCCTCTCCCAGGGTGATGCCGAAAAATTAATCCACGCGTTTGTTAGCTCTAGACTGGATTACTGTAATGCGCTGTTAGCAGGATGTCCGAAAAGCTCGCTAAATAGCCTTCAATTGATCCAGAACGCAGCAGCGAGGGTGCTGACAGGAATCCGCAAGCGAGATCACATCTCTCCCGTGTTAGCCTCCCTCCATTGGCTTCCCGTGAAATTTAGAATTGAGTTTAAAATTCTGCTTCTCGCATATAAGGCCCTTAATGGCCTAGCTCCGCGCTGTTTACAAGACTTGATAGCATGTTATGCTCCTAATAGAGCTCTCCGCTCTCAGAGTGCAGGATTACTCGTCGTTCCTAGAATATCTAAAAGTAGGTTTGGAGGACGGGCCTTCTGCTACCAGGAACCTTTTTTATGGAACCAGCTACCAGTTTGGGTTAAGGAGGCTGATACTATCTCCATCTTTAAAACTAAACTGAAAACATTTCTGTTCAGTAAAGCCTACAATTAGTCTTAACTATAGTGTGTAGATGCTAATAGTTATAACTATAGTTGTAGTAGCTCAGACTAGAGTAGCTCGTCTTAATCACAGCTTCGTCATAGTTATGCTGCTATAGGCCTACGCTGCAGGGGGACACCAGCATGATCTGCTGAGTGGTGTCTCCACTGCTCTTCTCCTTTTTCTTCCCTTTCCTCCTCCCTTCCTCCTCCTCCAGCTCATTTATAATTATTTGGGAGCACCCTGCTACTGAAACTGTGCTCCATTTTCTTTGCTTTCCTGTTGTTTGTTGTGCTGTTTCTGCCCCCTTTTTCTCTTTGTGTATTTGCAGGCCAGAGTTTCCTGGGTTTCATGCTGACTTGCAGTTCCATCCTCTGTCCATCCCGGGGTTCTCCTCCACTTGTGTTTGGGTGCCGACTGGCGTGGTGATCGGTGACCTGGTCCTCTGGCCATCTCATCCCAGTGCTGCTGCCTCCATCTGTTTATGTTTATATATTGCATCCTTTTGTTTGAAATCCTACCCTTCTCTTTTCTTAAACCCAAACCCCCTCCTCCTCCCCCCTCCTCCCCCCCTTCTCTCACACACCTCACCTACACCCCACCCACACATTATTGATACTCAAGAGCCTATCATGGCTCATTACGCTGACCACACGCGCAAGGGCCTCCATAGCCCGCTAGCATTCACCCTACAACAATTCCACTACTTCTTTATTATTATTTTTACTTTTTCTGTCCTACATCCTCTTTCTGTCCTCCATCTTCTCTCTGTCCTCCCTTCTCTCTGTCCTAACATCCTCTCTCTGTCCTCCATCTTCTCTCTTGTCTCCATCCTCTCTGTCCCATCCTCTCTCTGTCCTCCTCCTCTCTCCTGTCCTCCATCTTCTCTCTGTCCTACATCCTCTCTCTGTCCTGTCTCCCCTCTTCTCTTTCTCTACCCGGCTGGCCTTCGGCAGGAAGGTCCCTCCATATGATCCAGGTCCTGCTCAAGGTTTCTTCCTCTTAAAGTGGAGTTTTTCTTGCCACTGTTTGGTATAAAGGTTTTTTTTCTCCCTACGTGGGAGTTTTTTACCTGCCATTATCATTGATTGGATTTAATTATATAATCATAGTTGATGATATTTGCTCGGGGGTCATGCTCTGGGTCTCTGTAAAGCGCCTAGAGACAATTGTCATTGTAACAGACGCTATATAAATAAAATTGAATTGAATTGAATTGAATTGGTTTACAGCTCTGATCCCACAGATCGTAACGGTGACCAGGCTGAGAACCAGAACCTTCTACAGCCCAGCTCTGGGTTCAGTCTGACCTTTGATGTTCCACCTTTAGAGATCAGATTCCACTGGATTGATCCAAACAGAACCAGAACTGTTCTGTCTGACAGGGATTCAATGAAAAAGAAATCATCAGTATTTAATAAAGCCTCCTTTTGATGAAATAACAGCCTCTAAATGCTTCCTATGGTGACCAATGTGGTAAATTCATTAAATTCATGAAGTCATGTTGTGGCAGGATCCTGAAAACAGGCCTCAGAGAGGATTGATGCTCCAACCTGAGTGACCGTCAGTGAACGGGTCCTGTGATCTCAGTTGGGTCGCTGACTCACCACGAAGCTGCTGTCTTTAGGGTTGGAGGTCAGCGTCATTCCCAGTCTCATCTGGTCTTTCCTCTCAGAGACATAGTTCAGAGAAAGGTTCCCTGCAAAACAACAAAACACATGGATTTACAAGCAGACTGGCTGTCTGCGTTCATCCACTGAGAGGGGTCAGGGGTAGGGGTTTAGGGGTTAGGGGTTAGGGGTTAGGGTTAGGGGGGTGTTAGGGTAGGGGGGTTTAGGGTTAGGGGGTTGGGGAGGGGTTAGAGGTTAGGGGGTTAGGGGGTTAGGGTTGGGGTTAGAGTTAGGGGGTTAGGTAGGGGGTTAGGGGTTTAGGGGGTGGGTAGGGGTTAGAGGTTAGGGGGTTAGGGGGTTAGGGGGTTAGGAGGGTTAGGGTTAGGGGGTTAGAGGTAGGGGGTTAGGGGGTTAGGGGGGTAGGTGGGGTTTAGGGTTAGGGGGTTAGGGTTAGGGGGTTAGGTTAGAGGTTTAGGGGGGTTAGGGGGTTAGGGGGGGGTTAGGGTAGGGGTTAGAGGGTTAGGGGGTTAGAGGTTAGGGGGTTAGGGTTAGAGGGGGTTAGGGGGTTAGAGGTTGAGGGGGTTAGGTTAGGGGGTAGAGGGGGGTTGAGGGGGAGGGGCGAGGTTAGGGTTTAGGGGGTTAGGGTAGGGGGTTTAGGGGGTTAGCGGTTAGGGGGTTGGGTTAGGGGGTAGGGGTTTAGGGGGGGGGGGGTAGGGGGTTAGGGTTAGGGTAGGGGGTTAGAGGTTAGGGGGTTTAGGTAGGGTTAGGTTAGGGGGTTAGAGGTTAAGGTTAGGGTGTAGGGGGTTAGGGGGTTAGGGGTTAGAGGTTAGGGGGTTGGGTGGGGTTAGAGGTTAGGGGGTTAGGGGTTGGGGGTTAGAGGTTAGGGAGGGGGTTCGTTTAGGGGTTGGGTTAGGAGGTTAGGGGGTTAGGGTTGGGGTTAGGATAGGGGGTAGGGGGGGTTTTTAGGGTTAGGGGGTTAGAGGTTAGAGTTAGGGTGGTAGGGGGGGGTTTGGGGGGAGGGGAGGGGGTTAGGGTGGGGTTGGGGGTTAGGGTTAGCATCAAAGCTCCAGGGTTGTTCATGGCTGCTTTATAAACCAAACCACAAAGTCCAAAGCCACAGTCAGTTAATGTCCAAGTCAGAGGTGTCCAACTGTTTCATCACCATGGTTACCATCAGAGGTTCTCATGTTGTCAGACTTCCTGCTGGTTCCTGGTCTACGATGGAGCTTCTGCTCAAACCTGCTCATGCTGAAGTCTTGAACTTGGAATTGTTGGAGGCTGATGCTGGCTGGCTTAGCTCCTAGCTTGGCATCAAAGTGTAACTGCTAGGCGAGGCTAGGTTAGGCTAGGCTAGGCTAGGCTTAGCTAGGCTAGGCTAGACTAGGTTTAGTTAGGCTAGGCTAGGCTTAGCTAGGTTAGACTAGGTTAGGCTAGACTAGACTAGGTTTAGCTAGGCTAGGCTATGCTTAGCTAGGCTAGGCTAGGTTAGGCTATCCAACTGACATCTTTGGTCCTTAAATCAAAAGCTTTTGTTGTAAAATGGCGAATTTTGTAGAATCACAACTTTTTGTCATTTAAAAAAGAGATTTTTTTTGCCATTAAACTGAAAATTTTGCAAAAATGGTGAGTTTTTATTGCAAATTTTTGACTTCTGGAAGTAAAATTACAAATTAAAAAACAAAACGTGACATTTTTGTTAAAAGACTTCTTTTTGTTTTAAAACAGATTTGAGCAGAAATTTCACAAAATCAATATTTGTTTTTAACTTGAAATTACAATTTTTGTCATAATTTTATGACCAGGGCCCCACCCAGGAGCCAAGGACCTTTGATGCTTTGATGGAGGTCTGCAGACCCCCACCTGCAGGTGGAACTGACCCTTCAGGTTTCTGGATGTTGTGTCAGTCTTCAGCGAATAAATCCTGACTAGAGATGCGCGGATGACGTATATTTTAACCCGCAACCGCTTCTTAAAATCTCTATCCGCCCGCTATCCATTTGCAGGAATGTTTTTTCACCAATTTTCAAAACCGAACCTATCCGCCTTTTTAATAATATGTAAAATATTTTTTCTTCTTATTATTATTTGAGTGCTTCATCCGCAACCCGCCCGAATTTAATTAAAGTATTATTTTTTGACGAGTCATCCGCCCGATATGCGGATTATCCGCTCCGCCCGCGGGTGCGCGGTTCATCCGCGCATCTCTAATCCTGACATGATCTAACATGTGCTGTTGTTCTTCTGCAGCTGCAGCACTTTTAAAGCCAGAAGAGGAGCAGATCTTTCTCCTGGATGTCCTGACACTTAAAACCTGAGAACTGAAAGACGGTCTACCTTCTCTGTTGTGGACGTGGGCGGTTGCTCACCCAGGTTGAGGCGGCTGCAGTTGGTAGAAGTTGAGATGTCCAGCGGGCATTTGTACACGTCACCAGTCTGCTGGTCTCCTGTGGATTCAAAGGGAGCTCCAACCAGCAACCTGGGAACAGACGGACAGGTGAGTTTAAGTGGATGTCAGACTGAGTTCTGCTGGACACACTGAACCTGAGTCAACACCGTCAGTTAAGGTCAAATATGGACCAAAGGAGTCTGCAGATGGGGACTGTGTCTGGACCAGATACGCTTTGATATTTGAGATACCTTTCCTGGATTATCGAGTGGAACCGGTTCAGACCTGTTCAGACGGGTTCAGACCGGTTAAGACCAGTTCAGACGGGTTCAGACCGGTTCAGACGGGTCTCTGAAAGAGTGTGAAGAGGGATTCCTACCATTGGCTTCCTTCTGCCTCGTGCTGCTGAATCGTGTATCCAAACTTGGCGTCCTTAGAGCCGGAGAAGATCTTGAAGTTCTTTGTGTCAAAGTTGAAGCAGAGCTGGGGATCTGCAACACAGAAAAATATTTCCAGCTACAAACCACATAACATTTACATTTAATTATTGCATCAGTCTGATGGTTTAGTCAGCCATTTTGCTTTCCTTTCCTGCTATAGGTCTGCTGCTATGCTGCTATAGGTCTATGCTGCTATAGGTCTACGCTGCTATAGGCCTATGCTGCTATAGGCTATGCTGCTATAGTTCTATGCTATGCTATAGGTCTATGCTATAGGTCTATAGGTCTATGCTGCTATAGGTCTACGCTGCTATAGGCTATGCTGCTAGGTATACTCTATGGTTATAGGTCTATGCTGCTATAGGTCTTGCTGCTATAGGTGCTATAGGTCTACTACGCTGCTATAGGTCTATATCTAGCTATAGTCTATGGTCTATGCTATATATATATGGTCTATATATAGGTCTATGCTGCTATATAGGTCTGCTATAGGTCTACCTGCTATAGGTATGCTATAGGTTGCTATAGGTCTACTGCTATAGTCTACGCTGCTATAGGTCTAGCTATAGGTCTATAGGTCTATGCTATAAGCGCTATGGTCTATAGGTTATGCTGCTAACGCTGCTATCTAGGTAGGTCTATGCTGCTATGCTACGCTGCTATAGGTCTATGCTATAGGTCTACTGCTATAGGTCTATGCTATAGGTCTATGCTATAGGTCTACGCTGCTATAGGTCTATGCTGTATAGGTCTACGCTGCTATAGTCTACGCTCTACGCTGGTCTATGCTAGGTCTATGCTATAGGTCTATGCTATAGGTCTATGCTATGGTCTATGCTGCTATATAGGTCTACTGCTATAGGTCTACGCTGTCTTGGTCTACGCTGCTATATGGTCTACGCTGCTATAGGTCTATGCTATACGCTGCTATAGGTCTATGCTATGCTACGCTATCTATGGTCTACGGCTATAGGTCTATTGCTATAGGTCTACACCTGCTATAGGTCTATGCTATAGGCTACGCTCTATGCTGCTGCTATAGGTCTATGCTGCTATAGCTACGCTACCTATGCTGCTAGGTCTATATAGGTCTACGCTGCTATAGGTCTACGCTGCTATAGGTCTATGCTATAGGTCTGCTATAGGTCTATATAGGTCTCGCTATAGGCTATGCTATAGTATACGCTGCTATAGGTCTACCACTGCTGCTATAGGTCTATAGGTGCTATAGGTCTACGCTGCTATAGGTCTATGCTGCTATAGGTCTATGCTGCTATACTGCTATAGGTCTATATAGGTCTACGCTGCTATAGCTACGCTGGTCTATAGGTCTACGCTGCTATAGGTTCTACCTGCTGCTATAGGTCTATATAGGTCTAGCTGCTATAGGTCTATGGTCTACGCTATAGGTCTATAGGTCTCTATAGCTGCTATAGGTCTACGCTGCTATAGGTCTACACTGCTATAGGTCTCTGCTATAGGTCTACTGCTATAGGTCTATGCTATAGGTCTACTATGCTATAGCTGCTCTATAGGTCTATGCTGGTCTATGCTATAGGTCTATACGCTGCTATAGGTCTATGCTATGCTATAGGTCTATATAGGTCTAGCTGCTATAGGTCTACGCTGCTATAGGTCTATGCTGCTATAGGTCTATATAGGTCTACGCTGCTATAGGTCTACGCTGCTATAGGTCTACGCTATATCTATGGTCTATGCTGCTATAGGTCTACGCTATAGGGTCTACGCTGCTATAGGTCTATAGGTCTACTGCTATAGGTCTATAGGTCTATGCTATAGGTCTGCTATAGGTCTACGCTGCTATAGGTCTATGCTATAGGTCTATAGGTCTACGCTGCTATAGGGCTGCTATGGTTCTATGCTATAGGTCTATAGGTCTATAGGTCTATGCTATAGGTCTACGCTGCTATAGGTCTATATGCTGCTATAGGTCTACGCTGCTATATGGTCTATGCTGCTATAGGTCTATGCTGCTACGGGTCTATATAGGTCTATGCTATAGGTCTATAGGTCTATGCTATAGCTATAGGTCTATGGTCTATGCTATATGGTCTATGCTATAGGTCTATATATACTATGCTGCTATATAGGTCTACTACGCTGCTATAGGTCTACGATGCTATAGGTCTATAGGTCTATGGTCTGCTATAGGTCTATGCTGCTGCTATAGGTCTATGCTGCTATAGGTCTATACGCTGGTCTACGCTACTGCTATAGGTGCTATGCGCTGCTATAGGTCTATGCTGCTATAGGTCTACGCTGCTATAGGTCTATATGGTCTATGCTATAGGTCTATATAGGTGCTGGTCTATAGGTCTAGCTGCTATAGGTCTATGCTGCTATAGGTCTACACTGCTATAGGTCTACATAGGTCTGCTGCTATATGCTATAGGTCTATGCTACTATAGGTCTACGCTACTAAAGGTCTACGCTGCTATAGGTCTATGCTACTATAGGTCTACGCTACTATAGGTCTACGCTGCTATAGGTCTATGCTGCTATAGGTCTACACTGCTATAGGTCTACGCTGCTATAGGTTTATGCTGCTATAGGTCTACGCTGCTATAGGTCTACGCTGCTATAGGTTTATGCTGCTATAGGTCTACACTGCTATAGGTCTACACTGCTATAGGTTTATGCTGCTATAGGTCTACGCTGCTATAGGTCTACGCTATAGGTCTATGCTACTATAGGTCTACGCTAGGCTAAAGGTCTACGGCTGCTATAGGTTATGCTATGGTCTATGCGCTATAGGTCTATGCTGCTATAGGTCTACACTGCTATAGGTCTACACTGCTATAGGTCTACGCTATAGTCTACGCTATAGGTCTACGCTGCTATAGGTTTATGCTGCTATAGGTCTATGCTGCTATATGGTCTATGCTATAGGCTATAGCGCTATAGGTCTATGCTGCTTAGGTCTTAGCTGCTATAGGTCTATGCCGCTATAGGTTTATGCTGCTATAGGTCTATGCCGCTATAGGTCTATGCTGCTATAGGTCTATGCTGCTATAGGTCTATGCCGCTATAGGTTTATGCTGCTATAGGTCTATGCTACTATAGGTCTACGCTGCTATAGGTTTATGCTGCTATAGGTCTATGCCGCTATAGGTCTACACTGCTATAGGTCTACACTGCTATAGGTCTACACTGCTATAGGTCTACGCTGCTATAGGTTTATGCTGCTATAGGTCTATGCCGCTATAGGTCTATGCTGCTATAGGTCTATACGCTGCTATAGGTCTATGCTGCTATAGGTCTATGCTGCTATAGGTCTATGCTATAGGTCTATGCTGCTATAGGTCTATGCGCTATAGGTTTATGCTGCTATAGGTCTATGCTGCTATAGGTCTACGCTGCTATAGGTTTATGCTGCTATAGGTCTATGCCGCTATAGGTCTACACTGCTATAGGTCTACACTGCTATAGGTCTACACTGCTATAGGTCTACGCTGCTATAGGTTTATGCTGCTATAGGTCTATGCTGCTATAGGTCTACGCTGCAGGGAGACACACTGACTGGTGTCCTCACTCCTCTACTTTCTCCTCCTTTCCTCTTCTCCCTTCAGCTGTATCCATAGTTAATTAGGAGCACCTCATTAACTTGCTGTTGTTTCTTAATTAAAGAAACATTTATTAGCTCTTGTTAGTAATATTTTCTCGGGCGTCATGATCTGGGTCTCTGAAAAGCGCCTGGAGACAGTTTGCATTGTAATAGACGCTCTACAAATAAAGTTGAATCGAACTGAACTGAAACCAGATCTTAGTTGGCAGTGGCGCAAAAAGTGGGTGCGCAAGATATGCGGCGCTGCACCAGGGGGGCGCTGCACCGGGGGGGCGCTGCACCGGGGGGGCGCTGCATCAGGGGGGCGCTGCATCAGGGGGGCGCTGCACCAGGGGGGCGCTGCATCAGGGGGGCGCTACATCAGGGGGGCGCTGCACCAGGGGGGCGCTGCACCAGGGGGGCGCCAAGACGATGGGGGGAAATTATGGAAAGTATGCATTTTCTATAGCTATATAACAGCTTTTGTACATGTGTGTAAATGATATGATCACGATCGTCAAAAACAGAGTACGTTATTGATTAGTGCCGCCCCCCCCCATACTCAGGTGCGCTGCAGAGTCAGTGTGTGAGAGAGAGAAGCTGCAGGTTTCTGATGGACGAGCAGAGAAGGAAGCTCTCAGGTGCTCAAAATAGAAAGAGAGAGAGTTCGTTGGGATGAAGGACAACTTCTCCAGGTGGTTAAAGGACGGCAGGTGAATTATGTCAGGTGTAGCTGGAGCTTCTTTGTGGGGAGGCATGTAAACAAAGTTGGCTAGTACTAGCATAGCAGCAGGTTAGCCTACTGCCTACTGCAGGTGTGTGCTGATCAATATTTACAATATAACATCATAAAAAAATGTAAAGAAAGTTGTTTAATGATTTTATTGTTCAGACAATTATCATAGATGATGAATCATAAAACAGATTAAATTTAATACAGGGAAAAACCCTGCTGTAGACTGATTTTCTTATACATAAATACCATAATTTTCTTTCCATTTTTAGTTTTGTACCATTGACAATTGAAGAGAGATTATTTTAGACATAATAATTGGATACCCAGAGATGTCTATAGATGCCTATTATTTTGTTCTGTAACTGAATTATCTAATAATACAGAGGAGGCTTTAACTTTATTTATATTTATTTATTTAAGTATCATTAACGCATCTTGAGGCAGAACCAAGTCCTCTTTTTTATAAATCAAAATATGGTCACCCTAACTCAAATACAACACTACAGTGATGTGATGTATCAGATAAGTCTCATTACATGCAGCGTCCAATCAATAACTGATATCCATTAAAATTATAATTTGAAATTAAAATTTCATATAGTTTTTATATGTGGATTAGCTACTATAGTTTTGAAACCATATAGTTTATTTTACACATTCCATTGGGTTTTGTATGTAGCCTGACTGCCTGTCATATATGTAACTTAAAACATGTTGGAAGAAAGAAACATATATAAAAATATATGTATTCCCCTCAGACAGAAGGTAGTTGCGCCCCTGTTAGTTGGTATTCGGGAAGGAGACACTTCCCGAAGTTAAGGGTTCAAACTTTTCTCTTTGTTGTTTTTGTCATTAGCCCGGTATTTGTCTCTGGTCTAAACACTGATCTATGTTTCTATGTTGCAGATGAACATGTCATCTACACTCTTCACCATCTTTGTGCTGTTGTTTACGTTGCTCTGTCGTTCCACCACCCACCACTAGAGGCCAGTCAATCTTAAAGTGTAGTTTATACTCCCTTTTTGGACATTTGTCCATGTGTCTGTTCGTAGCATTGTTCCCGTCACCACCCCGGACCTTCATAGATAGTTTGAGTTGGTTTGGTTCCTCAGGAGCAGACCCACCAAGACATCAGCTAACCTGGTGTTTTCTGTCATTTTTAAATAAATTTTCTTTCTCGTGTTTGGCTTCAGGATTGATTCAGTCCTGCCCTCCAGCTTCCAGTTGTTCGTCAGCACCTGGATCAGTGTTTCTCAATCCTGGTCCTCTAGTCCCACTGTCCTGCTGCTTCCTTGTGCCAACACACCTGTTTCAAAATGGATGGACCGCCTCCATCAGTTGGCATCAAGGTCTGAACAGGTCTGTCCATGACCCCTTAATGTGAGCCAGATGTGTTGGGACAGGGAAACACCCAAAACATCTGGGACGGTGGTACTAGAGGACCAGGATGGAGAAAAAAACTGACCCTCCTCCCTTCGCTGGTTCTGGTCCTGATTCCAGCTAGAACTCCTCGTCTCCACTGTGGCCCTGTCTGAAGATCTCTTGGTTTTCTTTGTTGACTTTCTCTGTAAAGTGTCCTGAGATGACTTGGTGTATTTATTGGTTTCTTTGGCGGGGTGGTTGCACATCAACAGACGTTTCTGCAAACGCGCCACAGTCATCCAAAAGACCATTTCTCATCTGCGGCCCCAGGGCAGGATTGTTAAAAATGTCTCCATAAAAGGGGGATAACTCGGCAGCCTGCGTGAGTTTGTTTGCCTGCACAGGAAGCAGCGATGAATTTAGCTGCTGGGGGACAAAAATAAAAGTCAGAAACCACGAAAGGATGCGTGCTGTTCCTCTGAGCTGAGCTGGATCTGCTGGATGATCTCAGCCCAAAGTGATTCATCAGAGATGTTGGCTGAAGACCCTTACGGCTCCTGCCAGGGCTGGATACCAGATCCAGATCCACGTCTGACAGCCTCTCGTTGCTCCCGCTGAAGAGACCGGTATCACCGGCCCTCTCTGGCACCGATGACAGATTTTTAACATTTCTCACACAGCTGAGCAGACTCTGTCACCCTCTGTCTGTTTTTCTGGGTGATTTTTCCACATGTGCTGCTCTCGTGATGGAAAACAGATGAATATCAGCAGCTCCTGCAGCAACAAGAGCCTTTTTGTTAAAGGAGAGACTCTGCTGCTTCGCTGACATCTCCACGATTCAAAGGAGGTGTGGGAAGCATCTGATCGGGTCAGACGTGGGACCGATTAACGGAGCGGCTCGAGCTCAAACGTCCGCATCATTTCCTCCAGCAGGCGGGCAGATGGCTTTACTGAAGCCTGGCTGGTGTCAGGTGACCTCCACGTCCCTGGCGGCTGCAGCATCTTCAGCTTCCATGAACGTACATCCTGCCGAGGCGACGCCATCGTGGCAGGAACTGGTTAATCCAGAGACCTGGTACCCCTCAACATGGTTAGATCTCCAGACCTGGACCATGACTGGGTCGTAAAACTATTTCAGACATGAATGGCCGTAGAGCTGGACAACCTGCTGAACGTTAATCTCGTCTGTCTCACTGTCTTTAACTAATCCCAGCTGGAACACTTAGAACTAGAATATCTCTGAAACTAAAACCTTGTCATTGATCTATGAAGGCAAACAGTAAAACCAAACCAACGTAAGTCTCTAGATGAAATGTTCAGTCAACGGTGATATTGATTGGTGGTCATCTCACCCCCAGATACGGAAAAACCTTCTGGAAGCAGTTACAGAAGATAAATTATTCAGGATCAATCAACTTTAGTTACATTTAAGACCCATAAGACATCAATAATTGTTCACTTATTCACTAGTTTAAGGTTTTAATGTGGTGGAACCAAAACTGGTGGACCAGTGACCAGTGGACCAGTGACTAGTTGACCAGTGACCAGTGATCAGGGACCAGTGACCAGTGACCAGTGACCAGTGACCAGTGACCAGTGACAGTGACCAGTGACTGACTGACCAGTGACTGACCAGTGACCAGGGGACCAGTGACCAGTGACCAGTGACAGTGGTGACCAGGGGACCAGTGACCAGTGACCAGTGACAGTGACCAGTGACAGGGACCAGACCAGTGACCAGTGACCAGTGACCAGTGACCAGTGGACCAGTGGACCAGTGGACCAGTGACCAGACCAGTGACCAGTGACCAGGACCAGGACCAGGGACCAGTGACCAGTGACCAGTGACCAGGGTGACCAGTGACCAGTGACCAGTGGACCAGTGAGTGGACCAGTGGACCAGTGGACCAGTGGACCAGGGGACCAGTGACCAGTGACCAGGGACCAGGGGACCAGTGACCAGTGACCAGGGACCATGACCAGTGACCAGGGACCAGTGACCAGACCAGGGACCAGTGGGACCAGTGACCAGTGACCAGGGACAGTGACCAGTGACCAGACCAGGGGGACCAGTGACCATGACCAGTGGGACCAGGACCATGACCAGTGACCAGTGACCAGTGACCAGGGGACCAGTGGACCAGGGGACCAGTGACCAGGGACCAGTGGACCAGTGACCAGTGACCAGGGGACCAGTGACCAGGGTGACCAGTGACCAGTGACCAGTGACCAGTGACCAGTGACCAGTGACCAGGGACCAGTTGACCAGTGACCAGTGACCAGGGTGACCAGTGACAAGTGACAGGGACCAGTGACCAGTGACACCAGGGACCAGTTTGACCAGTCAGTGGACCATACCATCCAGTCCAGGACCAGTTTGACCTCTGACCTCCACAATGACCAAAACAAAACCAGCCAGCATGACCAGTACCAGCATCTTGACCAGTGAGCAGTATGACCAGTTTGACCTGAACAGTGACTTCTTCTCAATCCAGTGCCAGTGACCAGTGACTCCAGCACCTGTCAAGTACTTATCCTATCTTAATATATTGACCATTAACCAGGACTTTTGACCAGTTGCTTTGACCCTTTTAATTTAATTTAATCTAATTACCAGTTGTGATTTCATTTTATCTTTATTCTATTTTATTAGTTGTGCTTTTTTATGCTTATGTTTGCACCATCATACCAGAGCAAAGTCCAAGTTTGTCAACTTGTTTTCACTGACAAAGGCAATAAAGCAGTTGATCTGATCCTGATCTGATCTGATCTGATCCTGATCCTGATTCTAATTCGATTCTGATTCTGATCTGATTTCTGATCCTGATCTGATTCTGATCTGATCTGATCTGATTCCTGATTCTGATTCTAATTCGATCTGATGATCTGATTCTGATTCTGATTCTGATCCTGATCCTGATCCTGATCCTGATCCTGATCCTGATCTGATCCTGATTGATTGATCCTGATCCTGATCTGATCTGATTTGATTGATCCCTGATCCTGATTCCTGATCCTGATTCTGATTCTGATTCTGATCCTCTGATCTGATCTGATCCTGATCCTCTGATCTGATCTGATTCTGATTCCTGATCCTGATCCTGATCCTGATTCTGATCCTGATCTGATTCTGATCCTGATTCTGATTCTGATTCTGATCTGATCCTGATTGATCTGATCTGATCTGATCCTGATCTGATCCTGATCCTGATCCTGATTGATCTGATTCTGATCCTGATCCTGATTCTGATCTCTGATCATGACCCTGATCTGACCCTGATCCTGATCCCTGATTCTGACCCTGATCCTGACTGATTCTGATTCTGATTCTGATTCTGATTCTGATTGATCCTGATCTGATTTCTGATCTGATCCTGATCCCTGATCCTGATCCTGATCTGATCTGATTCTGATTCTGATTCTGATTCCTGATCTGATTCTGATTCTGATTCTGATTCTGATCCTGATCCTGATTCTGATTCTGATTGATTCTGATTCTCTGATTGATTCTGATCCTGATTCTGATTCTGATTCTGATTGATCTGATCTGATCCTGATGATCCTGATCTGATTCTGATTCTGATTCTGATTCTGATCCTGATTCTGATTCTGATTTGATTCTGATTGATCCTGATTCTGATTTGGATTCTGATTGATCCTGATCCTGATCCTGATTCTGATTCTGATCTGATTTGATCCTATCTTGCTTCAGCTTCACAGAACAGACAGAACCACTTGGAGTAAATCTACCACCATGATGACTGTTGATAAAAACTCAAGAGGTTTTAAGGAGAGGAAGTTATTTGGTTTTAGTTGTTGTCAAAGCAGATAAAACAACATCAGCGTAATCAGACACAATATGTTAGATCTTTGAAGCCTTGCTATTGGTACAGAAGTTTGTTTCTCT
>JAGFBZ010001708.1:20000-40108 GCA_018398805.1 Hirundichthys speculiger
TCCTTCAGTCCATGCTGGTCCAGGACTGGTTTCTCTGTGGATGATGACCCTCTCTGACCAGCTTCAGCAGCATCTTCACCAGCTGTTCAGCTTTTCTTCTGGAGATGATCCATTTAACACCAGAGCAGGTCCATCTCTGGGACTCAGAACCGTCTCCTTCCTGAGGACTATGATGGTGGACGTTCCCGTGGTGGTTCTACTGGTGGACAACTGTTGGAGCAGATGAAACGAGGCTCCTTTCAGACATCTGGAACCTGGACCAGGATGAACCAGACTGGTGGAGGTTCACAGTTCTCTACTGATATCTTGGCTGGTTTCTTTAGATTTTCCATGATGTCACAGCAGGAATCAGTGAGTCTCAGGTGTTTAAATCCAGATTATGTGACAGATCTGATGTGTGGTTTGAACGTCAGTGAGGAGTCCAGGACAGCAGCGGTTTGGAGGCCACCACCTTGAACTGTTTTTTCACTGTTGAATCTGAGGACTATTGGATTCAGAGATTTACTTATTTAAACTCTGGTGGAGAAAAGGTTGAGGGACCTACAGGGAGCTGGAGATGGAAACTGCAGTGAGACATCCAGGCCAGCAGGGGGGGCAGGAACCATCTCTGGAGGAACGTGAGGAGCAGTGAGCTGTCGAGCAGCAGCTGAGGTGAGTATCATGGAGCAGGACCCAGAAACCCAAAAATCTAAACTCAAATAGTTCAGCACCAGGTCCGAATATCAAGGGTTCCTATGAAAAACAGGCTCAAGACCTAACAGAGATCAGAGCACGTCAGGTCAGACCAGACCAGACCAGACCTGGTCAGGTCAGGTCAGGTTAGACCAGACCAGACCAGACCAGACCAGACCAGACCAGACCAGGTCAGGTCAGACCAGACCAGACCAGGCCAGACCAGACCAGGTCAGGTCAGACCAGACTAGGTCAGGTCAGACCAGACCAGACCAGACCTGGTCAGGTCAGGTCAGGTTAGACCAGACCAGACCAGACCAGACCAGACCAGACCAGACCAGACCAGGTCAGGTCAGACCAGACCAGACCAGACCAGACCAGACCAGGTCAGGTCAGGTCAGACCAGACCAGACCAGACCAGACCAGACCAGACCAGACCAGGTCAGACCAGACTAGGTCAGGTCAGGTCAGGTCAGGTCAGGTTAGACCAGACCAGACCAGACCAGACCAGACCAGACCAGGTCAGGTCAGGTTAGACCAGACCAGACCAGACCAGACCAGACCAGGTCAGGTTAGACCAGACCAGACCAGACCAGACCAGACCAGACCAGGTCAGGTCAGGTTAGACCAGACCAGACCAGACCAGGTCAGGTCAGGTTAGGTCAGGTCAGGTCAGGTCAGGTTAGACCAGACCAGACCAGACCAGACCAGACCAGACCAGACCAGGTCAGGTCAGGTCAGGTCAGACCAGACCAGACCAGACCAGACCAGACCAGACCAGACCAGACCAGGTCAGGTCAGACCAGACCAGACCAGACCAGACCAGCCAGGTCACCAGACCAGGTCAGGTCAGGTTAGACCAGACCAGACCAGACCAGACCAGACCAGACCAGACCAGGTCAGACCAGACTAGGTCAGGTCAGACCAGACTAGGTCAGGTCAGACCAGACTAGGTCAGGTCAGGTCAGACCAGTCAGGTCAGGTCAGGTAGACAGGTCAGACCAGTACCAGACCAGACCAGACCAGACCAGACCAGGTCAGGTCAGGTCAGGTCAGGTCAGGTCAGACCAGACCAGACCAGACCAGACCAGACCAGACCAGACCAGGCCAGACCAGGTCAGGTCAGGTCAGGTCAGGTCAGACCAGACCAGACCAGACCAGACCAGACCAGACCAGACCAGACCAGACCAGGTCAGACCAGACTAGGTCAGGTCAGACCAGACTAGGTCAGGTCAGACCAGACTAGGTCAGGTCAGGTCAGGTCAGGTCAGGTTAGACCAGACCAGGTCAGGTCAGACCAGACTAGGTCAGGTCAGGTCAGGTCAGGTCAGACCAGACTAGGTCAGGTCAGGTCAGGACATATCAGACCAGACTAGGTCAGTCCAGACCAGACCAGGTCAAGTCAGACCAGGTCAGACCAGACCAGGTCAGGTCAGGTCAAGTCAGGTCAGGTCAGACCAGGTCAGACCAGACCAGACCAGGTCAGGTCAGACCAGGTCAGGTCAGGTCAGGTCAGGTCAGACCAGGTCAGACCAGTCAGGTCAGACCAGACCAGACCAGGTCAGGTCAGGTCAGACAGACCAGACTAGGTCAGGTCAGGTCAGGTGACAGACCAGGTCATCAGACCAGACTAGGTCAGGTCAGGTCAGACCAGACCAGGTCAGGTCAGACCAGACCAGACCAGACCAGGTCAGACCTGGTCAAGTCAGGTTAGGTTAGGTCAGGTCAGGTCAGGTCAGGTTAGACCAGACCAGGTCAGGTCAGACCAGACTATAGGTCAGGTCAGGTCAGGTCAGGTCAGACCAGACCAGACCAGACCAGGCCAGACCTGGTCAGGTCAGGTTAGGTTAGACCAGACCAGGTCAGGTCAGACCAGACTAGGTCAGGTCAGGTCAGGTCAGGTCAGACCAGACTAGGTCAGGTCAGGTCAGGTCATGTCAAGTCAGGTCAGGTCAGGTCAGGCCAGGTCAGGACATATCAGATCAGACTAGGTCAGTCCAGACCAGACCAGGTCAAGTCAGACCAGGTCAGACCAGACCAGGTCAGACCAGGTCAGACCAGACCAGACCAGACCAGACCAGATTCTAATGAATGGGTCGTTAATGGTCCTGTGGAGACCTGGAATGTTGTTCCATTCATTTGAATAAGTTGTGCTAAAGCAGGGAAACTTCTAAGACCTGCAGGACAGCAGGTCCCTTTAGGACTGGAGTTGCCCACCCCTGCTCTAGACGATGAAAACTAGTGGGCCAGGAACCGAGCATTGTGGTCCGCCCTGAGACAGTGTAGATGGTTGGGTCGGCTCATTAAGAGGCCCATACCTGTGATCTGGTCCACAGTATTTATCCCAGTCCACCATCAGAGTATCCCTGAACTTTCCCTCCTACCACGGTGCTGGTAGGAGGGAGTGAACAAGGGCAGGATTTCAATGTGGAGCTGAAGGTCGGAGGGGTTCTGGTCCGGCATCCTCGGGACATCTCTGCTTCTCTCAGATGATGAGGTCCTGTTGGTGTCACTGAATGGAGATGTTCAGGTCGTTCTGAAGAGATTATTGAGGGATTATCGCTGGAGCGTTTGGATCTGAGAGACATCTCTCAGCTGCTCTGGGATCAGCTCAGAACCACAAGTAGCACCTGTCTGCTGGGACCTGCAGTCACCTGGCTCGAGACCCTGACCCGACCTGACCTGGACCAGAACAAATCTCAAGTGATATCAGTTAGCAACTTTAGCTCAGCTGCCAAAGTTGCTAACTGTGATTGACGGGAGGTGGGCGTGTCCCAGCCAACTTCTCTGGTCTGCTCGTCCATCCTTCTCCAGTACGAGGAAAAAAACTCTCTGCAGAAACCTCTGGATGATGTCAGAAAAGGTTTGTCCAGTTTTTCTTTTCCAGTCAACAGTTTTCAACAAAGTGCACCTCTGGTGGGACAATGTGGTTTTACAAGACCCCCCCCCCCCCCCCCCCCCACTCATTAACTCATTAACTCATTAACTCAGCCTTCAGTCAACACAGCAGAGCTCGATGCCCCCCTGTGGTCAGAAGTGGTGTTACTACATAGAGTGGCTTTAATTCATTCTTATCATAAACCAGGTTTAGTTGCATGAACATGAAACAAACGCAGACTGACTTTAACACGAATCTGAGCTACCTGACCTCTAGGTCCCAGCTGATGTCGCACCTGTCCAGCGGTGGTCATCTACTCACCTGGCAGGAGGCTGCAGGTCCAGAGCACCAACAGCTGGTAATAATCCATGAGTGCGTGGTGGCGGGACGGTGAAGGGGCGAGCGTTTGTGTGGTTGGAGGGCTGGTCGTTGAACTCGGCTGCTTTTATATGTGTGGAGGAGCCGGAGGAGGAGCCGGAGGAGGAGCCGGAGGAGGAGCTCCCAGGAGCGAGTCCACCTCCTCCAGCCTCATCCGTCTGCTCTCACAGACCTCTGCTTTTTAAATCGCCTTCCACCTCACCTTCCCCTTTTTTTTTCAAAGCAGGAGCGTCAACGTCTGAGCTGCTTCACAAACAGGAAATTCCTCAATTTGCGCCTGTGATTCCACTCAGAGGGGCAGATGTGAAGATCTGTCAGGATCTCACGTGGAGCAGGTTGAGTTCATACTCGGTATATGATCCATAAATCACAGAGCGGAGGACGCTGGAGCTGCTTCACGTGAACGTCAGTGGAATATTCACCTCATCTCTTCTGACTTTATGGTTTTTTCTAATGAGGTTACAGCAGCATGAAAGCATGAGCATGTCATCATCACAGGATCATTTATTTGTTTCAACAGCGCACAAATATATTATGTAACAGCATTTTTTACGAACTGATGTGGTTATTTGTTGCCATGGTGATTGATCTCAGACCAACTAAAAGAACTGGACAAACCCGCCGTGATGTCATCCAGACGTTTCTGAGGAGTGACTCCATGCTGTTTGGGGAGTTTATGTACCTCATCAGGCCAACGTATATAAAACTAAAGAGGTCTTAGTCTGGTGGTACGACTTTAATGAGTGTCGTCTTTATTTCATTTGGAGGTTGAAGTTGAGAAGGTTTTTCTTTTTTCCGGTTGCTTTTGTTTTAACTCTGTGAAGCGGTTTGTGTTGGACAGGTTGTATGAAAAGTGCTGTACGAATTAAGCTTGACAGGAACCTCCGTAGAAGGAGGAGTAAAGGTGCAGACCACCACCAGAGTCACGAGACCTCCAGACCTTCCAGGTAACTCAGAATCTCACAAATCCAGTCGAGGAGGCGGCGCTGGCAGGTGCTCCAACCCTCACCTGTGGTCATGAACTGTGATTGGTTTCCTCTGCAGGTGGGCGGGACTCTCCCTCAGAGACAGGAGGAGAAGTTCAGTCATCCAGGAGAGACGCAGAGTAGAGCTGCTGCTCCTCCACATGGAGAGGAGGTTCATCTGGGGTTGGGATGACACCTGGACACCTCCATGGAGACCCTCTGGAGAGATTATATGACAAGACAAAATGATGCACTGTTGGAACACAGACAGTAGTGGTCAATAGAGGAACTGCAGCCTCTAGTGGTCAGTAGAGGAACTGCAGCCTCTAGTGGTCAGTAGAGGAACTGCAGCCTCTAGTGGTCAGTAGAGGAACTGCAGCCTCTAGTGGTCGGTGGAGGAACTGCAGCCTCTAGTGGTCAATAGAGGAACTGCAGCCTCTAGTGGTCAGTAGAGGAACTGCAGCCTCTAGTGGTCAGTAGAGGAACTGCAGCCTCTAGTGGTCAATAGAGGAACTGCAGCCTCTAGTGGTCAATAGAGGAACTGCAGCCTCTAGTGGTCAATAGAGGAACTGCAGCCTCTAGTGGTCAGTAGAGGAACTGCAGCCTCTAGTGGTCGGTGGAGGAACTGCAGCCTCTAGTGGTCGGTGGAGGAACCGCAGCCTCTAGTGGTCGGTGGAGGAACCGCAGCCTCTAGTGGTCGGTGGAGGAACCGCAGCCTCTAGTGGTCGGTGGAGGAACCGCAGCCTCTAGTGGTCGGTGGAGGAACCGCAGCCTCTAGTGGTGGAGGAACCGCAGCCTCTAGTGGTCGGTGGAGGAACCGCAGCCTCTAGTGGTCGGTAGAGGAACCGCAGCCTCTTGTGGTCGGTAGAGGAACCGCAGCCTCTAGTGGTCGGTGGAAGAACTGCAGCCTCTAGTGGTCGGTGGAGGAACTGCAGCCTCTTGTGGTCGGTAGAGGAACTGCAGCCTCTAGTGGTCGGTGGAGGAACTGCAGCCTCTTGTGGTCGGTAGAGGAACCACAGCCTCTAGTGGTCGGTAGAGGAACTGCAGCCTCTAGTGGTCGGTGGAAGAACTGCAGCCTCTAGTGGTCGGTGGAGGAACTGCAGCCTCTTGTGGTCGGTAGAGGAACTGCAGCCTCTAGTGGTCGGTGGAGGAACCACAGCCTCTAGTGGTCGGTAGAGGAACCACAGCCTCTTGTGGTCAATAGAGGAACTGCAGCCTCTAGTGGTCGGTAGAGGAACCACAGGCTCTAGTGGTCTGTAGAGGAACTGCAGCCTCTAGTGGTCGGTAGAGGAACTGCAGCCTCTTGTGGTCGGTAGAGGAACCACAGGCTCTAGTGGTCTGTAGAGGAACTGCAGCCTCTAGTGGTCGGTGGAGGAACTGCAGCCTCTTGTGGTCGGTAGAGGAACCACAGCCTCTAGTGGTCAGTAGAGGAACTGCAGTCTCTAGCGGTCATTAGGGGACAACAACATTTCTGTTCCCGGCTCACAGAAGTGATTTTCACAGTCAACAATTGACAAGATCAAAGATGATGATATTAAACATGTTTCAGTTTTTAAAATCACAGATGAAACACTGCCTCTGACTGAACCTGGACTTTCAACTTGACTGAATCAAAGAACCAAAGCTATCAGAGATAACAGAGGAAATGTAGTCTGACCTGGATTCCTGGAGATCATGATTCCATCATTTTTCTCCTTGGTCTCAGAAACAATAAACTCGTAGCAGCAGCTCTGATTATTTACAAATGTTTTCCACATGGAGTCAAACACGCTTGTTTCATATCTGCTTCTTTGTTTTCCTACTTAATCAGTTTTATGAATATCCTCCAGCAGATCTGGTTGCAGATGTTTTGTCAGCAGTTGTGTTTTCATCCAGAAATATGTGAAAACCAAGCTGATAGGCTGTAAACGTTCCAACACCGCCATCTAGTGGCAGTCCTGGAGTACTGCAGGACATTTACTCTCAGCAGGAGCCTTCAGAGCAGCTGATGGTGAAAACGTCTGAGGTTGAAGTTCTAAATATGTTGAAGGTGAATAACGTCTGACGTCAGTGAAACAGCAGCTTCCTGAAGTCACCTTCATAACTACAGATGAGAAAGACTGATGATGATGATGATGATGATGATGATGATGATGATGATGGTGATGATGATGGTAATGATGATGATGATGATGATGATGATGATGATGATGATGATGATGATGATGATGATGATGATGATGATGATGATGATGATGATGATGATGATGATGATGATGATGATGATGATGATGATGATGATGGTGATGATGATGATGATGATGATGATGATGATGATGATGATGATGATGATGATGATGATGATGATGATGATGATGATGATGATGATGATGATGATGATGATGATGATGATGATGATGATGATGATGATGATGATGAAGATGATGATGATGATGATGACGTCATGATGAAGAGCTGCTGTCTGTCAGGGAGGAAACTAACACACTGAAGATCATCAGTCACTGATTATTCAATGTTTCCAGTCAGAGTGACTGCAGAGATCAGAGAAGGACTCAGAAACACTGGTCCTGGTCCTGGTACTGGTCCTGGTCCTGGTTCTGGTCCCGGTCCTGGTCCTGGTCCTGGTCCTGGTCTTGGTCCAGGTCCAGACCAGGTAGCTGTCCTCCATGGTAACTGATCCTCGTCCTTGACCTGACACGAGTCTTCACCCACAGAGCAGCGGGGCTCAGAAACACTGGTCCTGGTCCTGGTTCTGGTCCTGGTCCTGGTTCTGGTCCTGGTTGTGGTCCTGGTCCTGGTTCTGGTCCCTGTCCTGGTCCTGGTCCTGGTTCTGGTCCTGGTTGTGGTCCCGGTCCTGGTCCTGGTCCTGGTCCCTGTCCTGGTCCTGGTCATGGTCCTGGTTCTGGTCCTGGTCCTGGTTCTGGTCCTGGTTGTGGTTCTGGTCCTGGTTGTGGTCGTGGTTGTGGCTGAGGCCGTGGTCGTGGCCGTGGTCCTGGTTGCGGTCGTGGCCGTGGTCCTGGTCCCAGTCCTGGCCCCGGTCCTGGTTCTGGTCCTTGTTCTGGTCCTGGTCCTGGTCCTGGTCCTGGTTCTGGTCCTAGACCTTTCAGGTCTGAAACCTCCAACGCTCCGGAGCAGCTGAGGAGGAGCAGAGCTTGTTCCGGCGCTGTCCCGTTGTCCCGGTGGAGGCTGAGGAAAGACACATGATCCTCTCAGGGGGGCGGAGCCAGACCTGCTCCCTCTCAGGGGGGCGGAGCCAGACCTGCTCCCAGCTCCTGCTCGTTTCAGCTGTTGATGCTAATCAATTAGATTAACACCAACACAATTAAGGGCCGCGGCTCCTCATCACCACGGTCAGATATCAGTGATCAGCGGTGAGTCGATCTGTTGGAGGAGTTTAAGCTGCAGCCAGATGAGTCTCTGGTTTCTAACCGCTGGAATCAATGGATCCGTCAGCTGGAGGTCTGGACTCAGACCAGAACCTTCCACGGGCTGGACTACTTTCTCATTCTGATGTAGATCTGCTGCTGGGACCCTGGTCCTGTCACGTGACCCAGTTTCTGCCAGGCTTTGAGAGTCCAGGTTCTGGACGAGATGGTCCTCCATAGATGGTTCTGGTCCAGATGGTCCTCCATAGATGGTTCTGGACCAGATGGTCCTCCATAGATGGTTCTGGTCCAGATGGTCCTCCATAGATGGTTCTGGACCAGATGGCCCTCCATAGATGGTTCTGGTCTCTGGTCTCATCTGTCCAGACGTATGCTGTTTTTTTCTTTTTTAATACCCTTTCCAGATTGATGTGCTGCTAATGTCTTACCCTCTTGGCATTGTGTTACACAGACCTGAACGTCCGACCAGAATACATTTTACAACAAAAACCTGCTGACTGTCAGAATTAAAAGCTGAAGTCACAACTTTTACTAAATTACTGATTTTATGACAAAAGTTGCAACATTATGAAATTCTTGATTCTTGAAGTTGAATAAATGTTATAAATATAAAAATAAAAATAAATATATTATATTATATTATATTATATTATATTATATTATATTATATTATATTATATTATATCGCATCATATATATTATATTATATTATATTATATTGCATCGCATCGTATCGTATTATATCGTATCATATTGTATTGTATCGTATTATATTATAACATATCGTATCGTATCCGTCGTCGTGGTCCTGGTCGCGGTCGCAGTCGCAGTCGTGGTCGTGGTTGCGGTCGTGGTCGTGGTCGTGGCCGTGGTCGTGGTAGTGGTCCTGGTCGCAGTCGCGGTCGCAGTCGTGGTCGTGGTAGCGGTCGTGGTCGTGGTCGTGGTCGTGGTCGTGGCCGTGGTCGTGGTCGTGGTCGTGGTCGCGGTCGCGGTCGCGGTCGTGGTTGCGGTCGCGGTCGTGGTCGTGGTTGCGGTCGTGGTCGTGGTTGTGGTTGTGGTCGTGGCCGTGGTCGTGGCCGTGGTCGTGGTTGTGGTTGCGGTTGCGGTCGTGGCCGTGGCCGTGGTCGTGGTCGTGGTTGTGGTCGCGGTCGCGGTCGTGGTTGTGGTCGCGGTCGCGGTCGTGGTCGTGGTCGTGGTTGCGGTCGTGGTCGTGGTTGTGGTTGTGGTCGCGGTCGCGGTCGTGGTCGTGGTCGTGGTTGCGGTCGTGGTCGTGGTTGTGGTTGTGGTCGTGGCCGTGGCCGTGGCCGTGGTCGTGGCCGTGGTCGTGGTTGTGGTTGCGGTTGCGGTTGCGGTTGCAGTTGCGGTTGCGGCCCAGGTCGAGGTCACGGTCGTGGTCGTGGTCCTGGTTGTGGTCTAGGTATTGGTCGTGGTCGTGGTCGAGGTTGCAGTCATGGCTGTGGTTGCGGTTGTGGTTGTGGTTGCGGTCGTGGTCGTGGCTGTGGTTGCGGTCGTGGCTGTGGTTGCGGTCGTGGTCGTGGCCGTGGTTGAGGTCACGGTCGTGATCGTGGTTGTGGTTGCGGTCGAGGTTGTGGTCGTGGTCGAGGACACGGTCGCGGTCGTGCTCGCGGTTGTGGTTGTGGCCGTGGTTTTTGTCGTGGTATAGTGGGTGGAGCTGGTTGCTCCTCAGCTGGAACATCTCCAGATCAATCCCTAACACCATGAGGTGCTGAAGAGTCTCAGGCCAGGACACCAGACCTGCTTCAGGAGACTGTTCCAGGAAACCAAATCAATAATCAGATCACAACGATCCGCCGTGGCGACACCGAGGAAGGATGGCGCTCAACGAGACGGAGCTCTCAGGTCTCCTGTATCTCTCTGAGGTCTGCTTCTGGGATGAATGTTTCTACCATGAATAAGACCAGAGGACTCCAGACGGTTTGGAGGTGAAGATTCATGACTGTTTCCAGACTCAGGAACCTGGAACAGACAAGTTCAGGCCAGAAAAACCCGTTTGGAAACATCCAACAAAACCAGAAGACGTCCAAGTGAAACAGAGAGAAAACAGCTGAACACACAACAGTAATGGGAGAGTAGCTCCAGTTGTGTTAGAGAGACAGAAGGATCAATAAAAAGACAAACGCAGAGTTAGAACGTCATTAATTATCAATAACCTGAAAACACTGGATGGTGTTGCTGTCATGCAGAGATGAAGTCTCAGCCTCCACATGTGACCAGGTATCTGCTCAGGTCCACATGGAGACACCAGCTACAGATCTGGGATCAGGTTTCTGCTGCAGCCACGACAGCCAGAGTAAAATCAGTCCAGGAGCAGCTCCTCAGAGAACGTAGATGAGCTTTGGACAAAACTGAACATGAAACCTGAGCTTCTGCTATGAAATCTGTCCCATGATTTATGAACGGTGAATTATTTAGTAGTCTGAGAGCTCGTCTCTCTACGGTAAGACCGGGGGGGTCACATGGATGTGATACAGCCCAACCAGAGCCACCGTATGAAGTCAGACCTGCTGCACATCTGCTTCAGGAGCAGAGGAAGGTCCTGAACAGGTGAGACTGGAGGTGATGAGGAGGTGACCAGGAGGTGGCACCAGGAGCCACAGATTTAACCCCTAAAACTGGTCTGACCCCCACCACACCAGGCTGGATGGATCCATGTGGAGATGAAGCAAACACCTTCTTCAGGCTCACTGCTGCTGGTCAGGAATCCTGAATCCTGAATCTGAATCTGAATCTTGAATCTTGAATCCTGAATCCTGAATCCTGAATCCTGAATCTGAATCTTGAATCTTGAATCCTGAATCCTGAATGCTTAATCCTGAATCCTGAACCCTAATCCGATCAGTCCTGAGAATCAAGGAATGTTTCTGAATCCTATCCTGAATCGAATCTCCTTTCCAGTCCAGGAACCAATCCGGGAAGGAGCTTTAACAACACAGACCTGAGAATCTTTGTCTCACTGACACATTAATTAGATCGATTTATTTAATTATTCATATAATTACTCCTATTATCTCTATAATTATTCATATTATTCCTATAATTCCTGAGCTTTCAGGAATGAGATGATCAGATAATGAGTCGGTGGAGTCCAATCATTCATCTTCTTACTGGAGCCAAGTTTCTGTCAGACAGAAGGTCAAGATAGTGGTGGATTATTAGAGTTTTGGAGGAGAGAGATCTGATGATCACCAGTCTACTGGTTTTCAGTTACTTTACTGGTTTTAACTTTAATCAAGTTAAAAGAATAATTAAATGTAGCTCTTATCAATGTAGATGGTCCAGGGACAGACACAGTAGTAACGAGGCTCTAAGAGGCTCAGAGAACAGTTCAGGACCAGGACTCTGCCTCTTGATCTGGACTCTGGACCATCAGAGTTCAGGACCAGGACTCTGCCTCTTGATCTGGACTCTGGACCATCAGAGTTCAGGACCAGGACTCTGCCTTCCGGTCTGGACTCTGGTCTGTCAGAATTCAGGACCAGGACTGTGCCTCCTGGTCTAGACCATAAACTCTACACTCATTAACGCGTGGATGAGTTTATCCAGAGAGCTGCCATCTTGCTGGAGGTAACCATGTGACTCCTCCAAAAGTGGAAACTAAGTCTCAGGTTGATGATGTAATTCATCTTCAGTTGCTCTGGTCCAGTAACGTGATGATTCTTAGTCGGTGAGCCCACAGCTTTCCTGTCACACCTCCACTCTGTCACCCTGCAGCTCAGTCATGGACCAGAAACCAGCATCACCTTTCTCCACCTCAGAGACCTCCTCTGCCTCCCCCCCCCCCTCCACTCTGTCTGTCTCCTGCCATCAGGTCAAAAAACAACTTGAGAAACTGAACCAGAACAAGGCTGCAGGTCCAGACGGTGTCTGTCCCAGAGTTCTCAAGACCTGCTCATTGCAAATACACACGTGGACAAAATTGTTGGTACCCCTCAGTTAAAGAAGGAAAAACCCACAATTCTCACTGAAATCACTTGAAACTTACAAAAGTAACAATAAATAAAAATTTATTGAAAATCAAATAATCAAAATCAGCCATCACTTTTGAATTGTTGATTAACAATTATTTTAAAAAAATCAAACTAATGAAATAGGGCTGGACAAAAATGATGGTACCCATAACTTAATATTTTGTTGCACAACCTTTTGAGGCAATCACTGCAATTAAACGATTTCTGTATTTGTCAATGAGCGTTCTGCAGCTGTCAACAGGTATTTTGGCCCACTCCTCATGAGCAAACTGCTCCAGTTGTCTCAGGTTTGATGGGTGTCTTCTCCAAATGGCATGTTTCAGCTCCTTCCACAGATGTTCAATGGGATTCAGATCTGGGCTCATGGAAGGCCACTTTAGAATAGTCCAACGCTTTTCTCTCAGCCATTCTTGGGTGTTTTTGGGCTGTGTGTTTTGGATCGTTGTCCTGTTGGAAGACCCATGACCTGCGACTGAGACCAAGCTTTCTGACACTAGGCAGCACATTTCTCCAGAATGCCTTGATAGTCTTCAGATTTCATTTTACCTTGCACACATTCAAGACACCCTGTGCCAGATGCAGCAAAGCAGCCCCAAAACATTACTGAGCCTCCTCCATGGTTTCACCGTAGGGACAGTGTTCTTTTCTTCGTATGCTTGGTTTTTGAGTCTATGAACATAGAGTTGACGTGCCTTACCAAAAAGCTCCAGTTTGGTCTAATCTGTCCAAAGGACATTCTCCCAGAAGCTTTGTGGCTTGTCAACATGCATTTTTGCAAATTCCAGTCTCGCTTTTTTATGATTTTTTTCAGCAGTGGTGTCGTCTCCCATGAAGTCCACTTTGGCTCAAACAAGGACGAATGGTGCGATCTGACACTGATGTACCTTGGCCTTGGAGTTCACCTTTAATTTCTTTGGAGGTTGTTCTGGGCTCTTTGGATACAATTCGAACGATCCATCTCTTCAATTTGTCATCAATTTTCCTCTTGCGGCCACGTCCAGGGAGGTTGGCTACTGTCCCGTGGGTCTTGAACTTCTGAATAATATGAGCCACTGTTGTCACAGGAACTTCAAGCTGTTTAGAGATGGTCTGATAGCCTTTACCTTTAAGATGTTTGTCTATAATTTTTTTCGGATGTCCTGGGACAATTCTCTCCTTCGCTTTCTGTTGTCCATGTTCAGTGTGGTACACACCTTTTCACCAAACAGCAAAGTGACTACTTGTCTGCCTTTAAATAGGCAGACTGACTGATTATGAGTTTGGAAACACCTGTGATGTCAATTAAAGGACACACCTGAGTTAATCATGTCACTCTGGTCAAATAGTTTTCAATCTTTTATAGAGGTACCATCATTTTGTCCAGGCCTGTTTTTTCATTAGTTTGTTTTTTTAAATAATTATGTTAATCAACAATTCAAAAGTGATGGCTGATTTTGATTATTTGATTTTCAATAAATTTTTATTTATTGTTACTTTTGTAAGTTTCAAGTGATTTCAGTGAGAATTGTGGGTTTTTCCTTCTTTAACTGAGGGGTACCAACAATTTTGTCCACGTGTGTATGTCCGATTCTCCAGCACCTCTTCAACACCAGTCTGAGACAGAAACCAGTTCCTGTGCTGTGAAAAACATCCTGCCTTGTTCCAGTGCCTAAAAAACCACAACCAGCTGAACCTAATGACTACAGACCAGTTGCCCTGACATCTCACATCATGAAAGTCCTGGAGAGACTCTTACTGGTCCACCTCAACAAGCAGGTCAGCACCTTTCAGGACCCATTACAGTTTGCATATCGTAATGGGCTTGGGGTTGAAGACGCCATCATCTACCTGCTTCACAGAGCCCACTCTCATCTGGACCAATCAGGCAGCACTTTGAGGGTCATGTTCTTTGATTTCTCAAGTGCCTTTAATACAATTCAGCCTGCGTTGTTATGTGAGAAGCTCCATCAGTTCCAGGTGGATTCCTCCACAACCTCCTGGATTTATGACGACCTCACAAACAGACCACAGTTTGTGAGACTGAAAGGTTGTGTGTCTGAGATGGAGGTCAGCAGCATTGGAGCACCACAAGGAACTGTTCTCTCACCATTTCTCTTCACGCTCTACACCTCTGACTTCCAGTCCAACTCTGAGTCCTGTCATCTGCAGAAATACTCTGATGACTCTGCAGTTGTTGGGTGTATCAGCAACGGACAGGAAGCAGAGTACAGAGAACTGATCTGTCAGTTTGTGAAATGGTGTAGTAACAATCATCTCGTATTAAATACCAGCAAAACTAAGGAGATGATTGTCGACTTCAGGAGGAGCAAGAATCAACACAGCAGTGTTTCCATCCTGGGAAAGGAGGTGGAGGTGGTGGAGGAATACAAGTATCTTGGAGTTCAGCTTGACAACAGACTGGAGTGGAAATGCAACACAGAACACATCTACAAGAAAGGTCAGAGCAGACTCTACTTTTTAAGAAAGTTGAGATCTTTTAATGTCTGCACCAAGATGTTGCACATCTTCTATAGGTCTGCTGTTGAAAGTGCAATCAGCTTTGCAGCCATCTGGTGGGGCAGCAGCATCAGAACCAGAACCAGAGACCTGAAGAGAATCAACAAACTGATCAGGAAAGCTGGATCTGTGCTGGGTGTAACTCTGGAGCTGATGAAGATGATGGAGGACTCTTCACTCCCTCTCATGAAGATGATGGAGGACTCTTCACACCCTCTCCATGAAGATGATGGAGGACTCTTCACTCTCTCTCCATGAAGATGATGGAGGACTCTTCACACCCTCTCCATGAAGATGATGGAGGACTCTTCACACCCTCTACATGAAGATGATGGAGGACTCTTCATCTCTCCATGAAGATGATGGAGGACTCTTCATCTCTCCATGAAGATGATGGAGGACTCTTCATCTCTCCATGACAGTGATCAAACAACAGAGTGTGTTCAGTGAGAGGCTTCTTCAGGTCTGTTGCAAGACGGAAAGATCCAGAAGATCATTCCTGCCAGCAGCCATCAGCCTCTACAACAAGACCTAACACCTGTTATTATATTATTATTATTATTGCTGTCTGTTTTTTATTAAAAAAAAAAAAAAAAGAGAGAGAGCCCTTACTCCATTGAATTTCCCTTTATGGGATAAATAAAGTATTTTTCATTCATTTTTCATTTCATTTCATTCTCCAGTCCACTTAGAAGTGCTGGTTCAGGTGAAGATTCAGGTGAAGGTTTAGGTGAAGGTCAAGGTCCAGGTGAAGGTTCATGTGAAGGTTCAGGTGAAGTTTTAGTTGAAGGTTCAGGTGAAGGTTCAGGTGAAGATTCAGGTGAAGGTTTAGGTGAAGGTCAAGGTCCAGGTGAAGGTTCATGTGAAGGTTCAGGTGAAGTTTTAGTTGAAGGTTCAGGTGAAGGTCCAGGTGAAGGTTTAGGTGAGGGTTTAGGTGAAGATTCTGGTGAAGGTCCAGGTGAAGGTTCAGGTGAAGTTTTATTTGAAGGTTCAGGTGAAGGTTCAGGTGAAGATTCAAGTGAAGGTTCAGGTGAAGGTCCAGGTGAAGGTTTAGGTGAAGGTCAAGGTCCAGGTGAAGGTTCAGGTGAAGATTCAGGTGAAGGTTCAGGTGAAGGTTCAGGTGAAGGTCCAGGTGAAGGTTCAGGTGAAGGTTCAGGTGAAGGTCCAGGTGAAGGTTTAGGTGAAGGTCAAGGTCCAGGTGAAGGTTCAGGTGAAGATTCAGGTGAAGGTTCATGTGAAGGTACAGGTGAAGGTCCAGGTGAAGGTTCATGTGAAGGTACAGGTAAAGGTGCAGGTGAAGGTCCAGATGAAGGTCCAGGTGGATGAAGGATCATCTGAATTCAAACATGGATGTAACCTGTTCTGTTATAGGTTTAACTGAAAAAGTGCTGGTTCAAGGAAAGACAAGAAAACATGGATACATGTCCACAGCTGAGTTAATTAATGTTTAATGAGTCAGAAGGTTGAACACATTTCAGCGTTTACGTCTTATTTTATTAAAGTTGTCAGTCAGGACGGATGTGTAACAGTTTACAGGGAGAGAGAGAACAGAAAGATTCATTATGACTAACGAGAGCTGTCACTTATTTATCTGTGACATCAAACTAAGAATTAAATAGACCTGGACGATAATGAGGATGGAATTAAACCTCAGAACATGATGTTTGGAGCCAGAACCATCTCTGAAACCAGTAACTCCAGATGTCCTCACAGGGACGGCAGTAATCATCTCTGTGATCCTCTTCTGAACTTCTTCCTTCTGTTTCTTTACGCTGTAAAAACCAGAAGTTTGAAGAACTGATCTCCAGTGTGGCTGCAGTATCAGGATCCAGAACATCAGGTTATCAACTAACGAGGAGATGTATTTACAGAAGAATGACAGGAGCAGTGGCGTACGCTGGAGATCTGGAGACATGATCATCACATTTATGAAGACGAGGAAGAGGAGCAGTGTGACTACAGTTCAACTGAACTACAGGTCTATAGAACCACGGTTTTATAGAACCACGGTTTTATAGAACCATGGTTCTACTAAACTACGGTTCAACTAAACTACACTTTTACAGAAATACAGTTCTACACAACTACAGTGCTTCAGAACTATGGTCCTACAGAACTAAGATTCTACTGAACTATGGTTCTACTGAACTATGACTCTACTGAACTATGGTTCTACACAACTACAGTTCTACTGAACTACGGTTCTACTAAACTACAGTTTTACAGAAATACAGTTCTACACAACTACAGTGCTTCAGAACTACTGTCCTACAGAACTACGGTTCTACTGAACTATGGTTCTATAGAACTATGATTCTATAGAACTACGGTTCTACTGAACTATGGTTCTATAGAACTATGACTCTACTGAACTATGGTTCTACACAACTACAGTGCTTCAGAACTACTGTCCTACAGAACTACGGTTCTACTGAACTATGGTTCTATAGAACTACTGTCCTACAGAACTACGGTTCTACTGAACTATGGTTCTATAGAACTACAGTTCTACTGAACTACGGTTCTACTGAACTATGGTTCTACTGAACTATGGTTCTATAGAACTATGGTTCTATAGAACTACGGTTCTACTGAACTATGGTTCTATGGAACTATGCTTCTACTGAACTACGGTTCTACTGAACTACGGTTCTACTGAATTACGGTTCTACTGAACCACAGTTCTATTGAACTACGGTTCTACAGAACTGCGGTCCTACTGAACTACGGTTCTACTGAACCACAGTTCTATTGAACTACGGTTCTACAGAACTACGGTTCTACTGAACTACGGTTCTAAATAACTACGGTTCTACTGAACTACGGTTCTGCTAAACTAAGGTTCTGCTAAACTACGGTTCTGCTAAACTACAGTTCAACAAAACTACAGTTCTATTGAACTACGGCTTCATAGAACTTCGGGTCTGATGAGCTCTGAACAGTCAAACTACTAATAAATTAATTTAAATCAACTTGAAATGTTCTGCTTCACCTCATTAACGCCAAATACTATTTAATAATCATGGAGTTTAAATAATTACCTGCACATTTGTTTACACACAACAATGAAAACACGACAGTTGACGACTCCAGATATGAACAAATGGCTGAAGGTGTCTTCTGTGTTAATTAAACATTTTACTAACGTTAACAAAACAATCAAACGTTAGAGGTTTTCCCTGTCTCTCAACATATAAATGACCTGTAGATTATATCGTTAGAAAGATGAAAACTAGTGATGCTTAACAACAGTAACTTCAAAAGAAAATGAGACAACTGAAGATGAACCTTAGACGACAACAGAAGAACAGGTTTGTCCAGTTAATGCAGATGAACTGCTGCAGCTGAGCTGGATAATCTTAACCAGCCTGTTGTGGCTGCGGTAGTTTAATTAATTTAACAAGCCATCAGGTAAAATAACTACCTCAGGTTAGCTCCACCAGCTTCTGGTTTCCATGGTAACACAGGTGTGTTAGCTAAGCTGATTCTAACTGAGATAAAGTTGCTAAGCTATTGCAAAACAGATGAACAAAGTTAGCTCAACTAGCTTAACTAGTTTGTGCTAGCTGAGATAAAGTACAGAATTTAAGTTAAAACAACCTAGCTAGGTTAGCCCAATTAGCATCTAGTAGCTGAGACAAGGTAGCTAAATTACATCATAATGGCCTGTTTAGCTTAACTAGCTTAACTGAAGCTAAACACCTACAGCTAAATTAAGCTAGACTGGCTGAGCTCACTTACCTAGCATGGAGAAGCTCAGAGGAAAGAGCTAAGCTAAGCTAATACAGTGTAGCCTGTCTAGTGCGTGCTAACTGAGTTAAAGGAAGACAACCAGGTTGAGCTAAAAAAGCTTAACTCTCTGAACTAGCTTGGAGGTAAAGAGGTAAAGCAGTTCAGCTAAAACAGCTCATCCTGACTTAGCTTGTGGTAACTGACTTACAGCTAGGCTAAAACAGCTGAACTAGCTTTTAGTAACTAAGATAAAATACAGAAACTAAGCTAAAACAGCTTAGCACATGTCATTAGCCGTGAGCAGGTAATGAGGGTGAATTAATCCAAAACTTTGTCAATTAGCTGAAAAAAGATTAATGTTTACACACAGAAACATAATGTCAGTGTTTACTTTATTTGTTTGTTCAGATCATCATTGTTTCTTAACTCTTCCCTCAGAATGGAAGAGCTCCTTCATCTGTGAACCAGTGAAGACCACAGCAGAAGACCCCTGGTGGCAGCTGAGGTCCAACTGCTTCTCTGAAGCCTCAGAGACACCAGGAGGGTTCGTCCAGTCTCTGCAGGACCGGTGAAGAAGCAGCATGAACCACTCTGGCTGGCTTTTCAAGGGAACTTTAAAGACCTTCTTTCTTTGTTTCTCTTCTATAAGAACCATTTTTGAACCAATGGCATGATGTTCTTGTGGTGTTTCAGAACAGCTCATCTGTTCTGGCCTTTGGCTTAAAATACAAGAAAATATGAAGAAAATACAAAATATCCAGAACTTTGCTTGGAACGTTGGAGTAAAGGGTACAAAAACCTTTATTGGTCGAGTTTCTCTTCACACTAGTGGTTAACATACTTGTATATATTACTGTTGAGGGACTTTTATCTGTTTATACATTTTAAGATCATTTACAGGCAGTGTACATTTTAGGCAGGTAAACAAGCTGTCAAAGGTGCTCTTATTTTGAAAGAGCACTTTTGTTTTTTTTGACCAGAGTTTAGAAAGTAGCTGTAGGAGGCACTTGGGTCCATCTCTGTGTTTCCAGAGTGAAGATCTGTCAGGTTCTGGTGGAACCAGAGATCCTGCTGAAAACACCTGGTTCTGTCTCACAGACCCGGGACTGACCAGGAGGGCTCAGAAACCGAGTTGATGGAGTCTGTTACCGGGGCAGCCGAGTCTGAACCTCTGAAACCTGAGTTTCTCTCCGTCTCCTCCCTTCATTGACTGGAAACGGTTTCATTTCATCAGTCGATCTGAAACAGAGACGTCTGAACGACGACGGGTCCATTATTGACCGGAGCGGCTGCTCTGGTCTGGAGAACTACGTCCAGGATCCGAAGCCGAGATGAAGCTAGTTGGACCGTCCTGCAGTTACAGAAACCATACGAGATCCCGACCATCACCAACATCCCGCCTCATACGTCGAGTTTACCAGTTATCTATTTACAAGCTTCAATTCTCTCTGCTCTGACGGTGCTGAACCCCGACCCTGTTAGAAACGGACCGGTAGGGTTCTGAGATCCATACGTCAAATATGGACCAGACATCAGGATCTCTTCTGTTTACCTGGTGGTGCCGTGGTGGATCACGGTAACTGGGAGTCAACATACGGACCAACTCTGAACC
>JAGFBZ010001709.1:0-23440 GCA_018398805.1 Hirundichthys speculiger
TCCATTGTAAGCCTTAAGTTTAACCTTAGCTCTTTCTAGTGGCATGTGTGAAAATGCCTCCTGTATACACCTCTGACGACACTTCTTCTGGCCCCGGTACAATTTCCATTTAACATTATATCATTGAATGAAAATGTTGCTTTATATGTATCAGCTTCCTCACTTGTAACAGTTAACACCCTGAACATTTCAATGTCTGAATCAGCTTCAGCTGTCACATATTTAGTACTAGTAGTGTTTTTCTTTTGCTGACCAGTTTCTCTTGGCTTAATGCGCTCTGCACTCGCCTTTGAACGGCTTGCTTTTTTAATGTGCCCAATCTTCCCACGATTATGGCATTTCGTGTCTTTAAAATGGCACTCCGTGGCGTGATGATTTTTCCCTTTACACCGGTAGCAGCTCCCGGCTCCCTGCAGCTTCACCTTGTGGACTCTGGCACCGGTAGCTCCCGCCGTCTCGCTCTCCATCCCTCTCAACTGACGTGCATCCCTGTCGGCCGTCTCCATGTTGAGGGTGATCTCACACGCCTTGGCAAACGTGAGATCATTTTCCGAGAGTAATCTCCTCTGGCAGGCTTCATTCCGCATTCCACTGACGAACCGATCTCGTAGTGATGCGTCCAGGTTTGCGCCGAATTCACAGTTGGCTGCACACTGCTCCGCCACGTATTGTGCTATTAGCTGGTTAGCTTTTTGATTGCACCGGTTGAAACAGAATCTCTCTGCTACCAGCAACGGCTTCAGCTCAAAGTGTCCCTTTAACACAGTCACGATCTCATCAAACGTTTTGTCTTCTGGCTTGTCGGGCTGCACTAAGTTCCTCAAAAGTCTGTACGTGGATGCGCCCATTACACTCAGCAGCGTAGCCACTTGCTTTGCTTCTGCTACATCGTTAGCTTCGAAAAACTGTTCGAGCCGCTCCACATACGCCGACCACGGTTCATTGTCCGGCTTAAAGTCTCCCATTACTCCAAACAGGGCCATTGTACTCACTAGTACCGACACAGTGTGTCTCTCCTTCCCCGTGAAGAAAAAAGGAATTTATCCTCGTCGCCAAATGATATGTTTTATATCTGTTTTAATAATATTGAGGAGACCGACGCCGGCAAGCTGCTTACTTCCAGTTTATTCACTAACAAACGGTTTCCATGACAACATACGGTTTCTATAACAATGCGCATGCGCGCTACAACAACTCTCCTAAACAGGTTCTATTAGTATGTGGTCAATACACCACAAAATCAATCAAACCTGTAGTATTATGGTATAATATATTGTCGAAACCAGTGGTTCTCAACCTGTTTTGAACAAACGCCCCCCTGAGCCACCATGATGCTTAATGCCCCCCCCCCCCCCCCCCCAAGAAAAAAAAAAAAAGTGTGTGTGTAAGCGTGAATTTTAATTTGTGGAAATGGAAATAATGGAGATAACGTGGAAATATTACTATAATACAACCTCCTCAGTTGATCTTCTGGACTGTGAGGCTGAATTTAAATCAAATTGATCTTTCTACAGAGAGAAAGGCCACACCGCCTTTTATAATTTTTGAATTCATCACATTTGTAAATAAATTCTTATAACTGAGAAAAAATACCACCACAGCAGAATTAGCTGTAAATCTGTTTTATGGGTCGGCTAACTGAAGATGCCAACAACATCATGCACACTTCACGTGTTCACCAAGCCCTGGTCTTGGTGGGCTGCTGCCAGCTGTTTCACATCTGGACACATCAGCTTCAGCCTGAGTGGACCAGAACTCACCAGGTACAGATTTCAGTATTTTGTCTGCATGTGCGGAGTTTGGCTGAATCCCTGTTCAGTAGCCGAGTCTTTAGATGTCTTGAACGGCTTCATGGCTTCATTGTAGAACAGCTGTTCACACAGCAGCACATCTGCAGATGTTCACTGATGACGGTGATGGAATACATCCATAAATTATATCATTAACTTTGTACTGCCATCACTTTTTCTTGTTTTCTGCCATTTTTGATCGTACTGTAAATGTTTTTGATTAAACGTTATTACGTGGTCTTAGGGATGCCCGATAACCGATAACTTTCAGCTCCTTAAGACCGATATCGATAACCGATAACACACGCACATATACCTAAGATCATTACATCAATACTATGAACAAAACCAAAAACAGTTATGACTCCTTTATCTTCTTCGGAAACTTTAACGAAGTTCCACGCCGCCATGTTTGTTGTGATCAGCGCTGTGCTGCAGGCTGCATTCAAAGTGGAACGTAAATTCCCACGTTCCCTCGTTTGCTTGTCGTTCTTTCTTCCTTTTCTATTTTTTGTATTTTTATGTGTAACATGAGGGGAAATATTGTGAATATCAATTAAAGTCAGCAACTACTAAAATTATGACCGAGTTAACGAGTTGTTTTCTGGCATGAGGGGGTATTCTTGATTTTCCTGATTGAGTAATCGTTTTTCTGATTATGCCGACGTCACTTGAACATAACATTCACTGCCGGTCATTCAAGGCTCAGAGGGAGCGAGACACTGCTGTGTTGACAGAAATATAAATGTTATCGGGACTATTCGTCGTGATATCGGAGTTATCGGGATGACGTCATTATTTCCTGTTATCAAGATAATTATCGTGCACCCCTACGTAGTCTTGATTGTGTTTTTGTTTTTTTATTGGTTGTTGAATAAATGTGTTGGAAAGAAGTTTCTCTGCTGCTGTGTGTTTTTTATGGGCGTTACTATGGCGACCGATCCCACTCGGCTCGTCTGATTGTGACGCAGAGAGAAAGCAGATTTTAACCGGGTCATGGAAGCAGCAGACTCAGGGTTTTAGTCTCAGACAGCAGCTTTATTTTTGAAAGGAAATCTGAGCACAACATTTTGGTTGTCATGTGCATGCAGTTGAGGTTGAGGTTGTGATGGGGTCTAGTAGACACATGGATGGTTCATCTTCTCTGATGGTTGAGGTTGTGATGGGGTCTAGTAGACATGTGGATGGTTCATCTTCTCTGATGGTTGAGGTTGTGATGGGGTCTAGTAGACACATGGATGGTTCATCTACACTTATGGTTGAGGTCAGCTCAGAGAGGTCTACAGGAGAGAACCAGTCCAGAGTCCGGTCAGGATCAGAGGAAGTTACTGAAGCTGGAGAAACGTCCATAGCTGTTGGTGGTTGGTCTTGGTTGGTTTTCTTTGATTCTGATGATTTTACTTCTAATTAAGAAACTCTAGACCAGCACCAGCAGGGTGCGCTACACTACCACTAACTAGACTGGTTTTCTGATCTCCAGCTCTGGATGGTTGGACTGAAAATGAGGCTGCTGAACGGATTACAATCACATTTACATTTACAATCACAGTTCTTGGTCCTTGTCCCTGACATACAGAGATATCTCCATTTTCTCTGAATCTGTAGATGATGTTCTGGACTGGAGATGAGGAGATCTGCAGAGCCTTTGAGGAACATTATTTTTTTTCTTTTTCTTCCTTTTTTTTTTTTTTTTTTTTACTTTTTTTTTTCCAAGGTTGTAAGAAACAATACAAGAACAAAGGAAACACACTAACTATAGTGATTGGCCTAAACAAAAACATAGGGGAATATTAATAATAACAATAATAATAGTGATATTAATAATAACAAAATTAATAAAAAAGATGCACATTCAATCAAAGCAAAATCCCTTAAGTATAAAGATGAAAAAAAAAAAAAAAATAATAGGCTTTCTTTGTGCATAGTCACGATCCGGCATACTAAATTCACTTCTCCCAACGTCTCATATACATCCTCCCTTAGCCTCAGTCTATAGGTTAAACTCTCCATCAACTGTATCTCCTCAACAGTAGATGCCCATAGCTTCACTGTAGGCACTTTCGGGGATAACCAGTTCTTTGTAATGTTCTTTTTACAAGCAATGAGGAGTACATTAAGCAAGTATACATCTTCTGGTGCCACACTTTCATCCAATTTTCCAAGATACATCACTTCACATGTGAAGGGAACATCATATTGAATTATCTTACATATAATACCATGTATCTGTTTCCAGAAAGATTCAATTATTTTACAACTCCAAAAAACATGTGTGTGGTGTGGCGCTATTTCCCCACATCCCCTCCAGCAAGGCTGTAGTTGAGAAGTTTGTCTGCTAGTTATTTTGGGTGTAATGAAGAAACAAATTTGGTTTTTCCATGCGAATTCTCTCCACTTGTGTGACTGTGTTGTGGTTTGGTGGTTTTCCCACATCTCCATCCACTTTTCCTCTGTAATGTTTGCCCCCAGTTCCTTTTCCCACTTGGCCTTAACATACGTTGTTGAGTGCTGCTTACTACTCTGTAGATTTGAATAGAGTTTGGAAATCGCTTTGGTAATAGCTATCTGGTAAGATAGCTGAAAGATTTTGATGAGGGGATGAACATCCTTTTTTCGTATCTCTCTTGTGTAGTAGTCCCTCAATTGTAAATACCTAAAGAGGTCTGCATTTGTCAGGCCTATAAGGTCTTTCAATTCCTGGAAACTAAGCATGTTTCCATCATGTATTATGGTACACATTGCAGTTACGCCTCTATCAATCCAATGTCTAAAAGTTATGTCCATTAGACCAGGGGTGAAATTCCTGTCATAGGCAATCCACCTCAGGAAGTTGAGACCATCAGCGAATTTCAATTGCTTCGCAACAGTATGCCAGTTTTCCAGAGTAAACCTTGTTATCGGATCTATTTCCTCTTTTATATTGGGGGGGAGGCTCTTCTCACCTATGTATGTTTGGATAGGAGGCACACTATTATTTATCTCTATGTATTTCCAATGAGCTATGTATTCTGTGCTGCACCAGTTGAGCAATGGGCGAATTTGGGCTGCATTATAATAATCTTTAAGGCAGGGGAGAGCCATGCCCCCACTGCTTTTAGGCAGCTGGAGAATGGTGTAACGTACCCTGGGTCTCTTACCTCCCCAGATAAATCTAGATATGTGTTTGTCCCATTTTGCAAATTGTGTTTGTGGGATCTGTATCGGTAGAGATTGAAATAGGTATAATAGCCTGGGTTGAACATTCATTTTAATTACATTGATCCTGTCAGTGAATTCCAATGGGTAGGTGGACCAGTGTTCCAGGTCAGGTATGGGGGCATACGCTGCGGCAGCGCTTTGCTGCATCCACCTTCCTCCGGGACTCCTTCGGTCTCCGCTGGGCGGTCCACCAGGCAAGCGCCAGGCCCGTCCCCATTCGCCCCAGTTCCCGGCCATCTGACGCAACCACGAGGCATGTGGCTGCCCCACCGGCCTCTTCCATCCAGTCGGATCTCTACAAGAGAGAATACGATGGACGGGGTCGGACAGTGGAAACCTAGCCACATGTCCGTAGAGGCGTAGTTGGCGCTCTCGGATCAGGCAAGTCACCTGCCTCATGCCAGCCTCCCGGAGCACGCGATCGTTCAACACGTAGTCGTTCCATCGGTACCCCAGGACCCGACGCAAGGCAGTCGTGGCGAACGAGTTTAACCGGTTCCTCAGCTCAGCGGTCAGGGTCCAAGTCTCGCATCCGTAGAGCAAGACCGGGAGGACCAGTGAGCTGAAGACCTGCAACTTCGTTCTCCTGCACAGATGCCGAGATCGCCAGACACCCTTGTCCAGCGAATTCATTGTGCCCCACGCGCAGCCCAGACGTCTTTTGACTTCTGCTTGGCTGCTCGCGGAGGAATGAATTACGCTGCCGAGATAAGTGAACGTCTCCGTGATTTTGACCCTCTCATCCCCCACAAGGACATGCTCGGTGGCTGCATCCAAGATGTCACCGAAAGCTTGGGCCTTGGTCTTGACCCAAGAGACACACAGCCCGATCGGTTCCGCCTCCTCGCTCAGCTTAACAAGTGCGTCAGCCAGGATCTCCATTGTCTCCTCGAAAACCACGGCATCGTCCGCGAAGTCCAGGTCAGTGACCCGGAGATCCCCGAACGATACACCGCAGCCAGATGCAGTGACAGTCCGTCCCAATATCCAGTCCATACAGGCGTTGAACAGTGTGGGAGCGAGAACACATCCCTGCCTCACACCAGTATCTACTGGGAATGAGTCAGAGACATCGCCCCCACACCGCACAGCGCTCTCTGTACCAGAGTAGAGGGCGGAAATCAGCTGCACCAGCTTTGGTGGGATTCCGCGCAGACCCAGAATCCTCTAGAGCACATCTCGGTTCACTGAGTTGAACGCTTTGCGAAAGTCCACGTAGGCTGCGAGCAGCCCACGCCGGAATTCGCGCATGCGTTCAGTGAGGACACGGAGCGCCAGGATGCGGTCCACGGTTGACCTCTTGGGTGTGAAACCGGCCTGTTCAGGGCGTTGGTGAGCGAGCAGTTGGTGGCGAACTCCATTCAGGAGAATCCGAGCCAGCACCTTGCCTGGCACTGAGAGGAGCGTGATCCCCCTGTAGTTGTTACACTCCCGTACGTCGCCCCTTCCCTTCCAGATAGGGACAACAATGCCCTTTCTCCAGTCGGTGGGGACGACGCCTGTGCGCCAAACGGCACACAAGAGAGTGTGCAACCACAGGAGGACTGAGTCCCCACCAGCCCTGAGCATCTCCGCGCGAACCCCGCACACCCCGGCCGCTTTCCCATCCTTCAACTGCTCCACCGCCTTCCGAGTTTCCTCGAGAGACGGCGGATCGCAGTCTACGGGTGGTTCAGGGGCTAGGGGCTCGGTGTCCGCACAGGGAAGCCCACGGCTCGGTGGGTCCACCCTGAATAGCTCCTCAAAGTATCCAGCCCAACGAGCCCGGATCTCGGACGCCTCTGTCAGAATCCCTCCATCCGCTGCTCTGACTGTGGATTGGCGCGACGTAGGACGCGCGGAACGCAAGGCCCGTATAGCTCCATATGCCGGGCGAGAGTCACTCGACCACAAGTGGTTCTCCACCGTCTCACAGATCCCACGGACCTGCGCCTTGCGGTCCCGTCGCACTGCTCTCACAATCTCACGCTTCAGTTCCCTGTACCTGTCGGCCCTGCCAACGAGCAACGCCCTGCGACTCTCCTCGATGAGGTCCTGTGTTTCCCGGGTGAGGAACCCTCTAGTCTTCCGGGGAGAACTTCCAAGATAGGCATCTGACACTTCAAGGATGTTGGTCTTGAGACCCGGCCAGAGATCTTCAGGTTCCGCCGCAAGACATTCCCCAAGCCTGCGAGCGTACTCGTCGGCTACGCCTTCTTCCTTCAGACGACCACATCCAGACGACGTCTAGATGGGGGTAGCCTTTGGGATTTCAGCCGCAGTTTCAGAGTAGCAACAACAGGCTTGTGGTCTGCCGAGAGAAACGTTGCACTGCGAAAGACTCTGCAGTTCTGAACAAGTCGCCAGCGACCGTCCACGAGTATGTGGTCGATCTCCTTCTTAGCACGCCAGTCCCTGGCGTACCAGGTCAGGCGGCGAGAATCCGACCTCTGGAACCAGGATCCAGCAATCATCAGGCCGCGGCTTTTAGCAAAGCCGACGAGCAATGATGAGCTTTCATCCCTGGCTCCAGAACCGTGAGGACCAACGCACAACTCGTAGCCATCCCGATCAGTCCCAGACGTCGCATTGAAGTCCCCCAGAACAATAAGGGTATCCCTCCGGGGACACGAATCCACCACCGCGTTGAGTTGGGAGTAGAAGGCTTCCTTCACGTCCAGTTCACTCTGCCCAGTCGGAGCGTATACTGAGACCAAGGAGATCACACCCAAAGAGTGTGTGATCCTCAGTCTCATAACACGCTCGTTGACAGGGGTGACCTCTGATATCATTGGTGTCAGTCGGTCAGCAACGGCCACAGCCACGCCCTCCGTGTGCCAGCCGTTGGCGCGTCCAGACCAGTAGTAGGTGTATCCACCTGAACTGATCTCGCCGCTCCTGGGCCTCCTCACTTCCGACAGTGCCGCGATGCCGATGCCGAGCCGACCGAGTTCCGCAGATACCAGGGGCAGATAGTCGTCGTCATGGAGCGAGGTGACGTTCCAGGCGCCCACCCGGATGGACCTCCTCAGGTTCAACCTTGGAGACCGGTTTCCGGTGGACGTCACCTTAGCGCCGCCCCTACGCCGCCGCCCACGCCTGACCTGGGTGCTCAGTGGTTTCAGGTGTTCCAAATCGGCTCTTACTATAGCATTTACACTGGGTCTTCATAATGTTCAGTCTGTAACCTGAAAGATCACCAAATTCCTTCAAGATTTGTAATAAACTGTCAAAGTGGTTATCTGGATTTCTCAAATATATGAGGACATCATCTGCAAAGAGGCTAATTACATGCTTTTTACTGTTGATTTCCACTCCTTCTATAGTAGGGTCGTCTCTAATCATCTGGGCCAAGGGTTCTATATATATGGCAAATAGAATAGGGCTGAGACAGCAACCTTGTCTGGTTCCCCTTTCTAGATTGAATATATTTGAAAGAGAACCATTAATCTTAATCCTGGCTGTGGGGTCTTTGTATATTGCTTCGATACACTTTATGCTTTTCTCTTCAAATCCAAACTTTTCTAATGTCAAGTAGAGAAAATTCCAGGACACCAAGTCAAACGCCTTCATAGCGTCTAAGCTGATTAGTGCTGTTGACAGTTTGAGTTTATTAATTTTATTTATTATTAGCAGCGTCCTTCTAATATTGTCTTGGGTTTGACGTCCCCTGACAAAGCCTGTTTGATCTTCATCTATTAAATCTGGTATAATTTTTTGTAATCTACGTGCTAGTATGGAGGTGTATATTTTTATATCAACATTAAGGATTGAAATGGGCCTGTAGCTTTCACATAGTTCTATATCTTTATTAGCTTTGGGAAGTACTCATATAATTGCTTCTTTCCATGATGGCGGTGTGCTATTATTATTTTGGATCCAATTGAGAGTGGTGAGAAGTACTGGGGATAATACGTTATTAAATTTTTTTATACCACTCTGATTGGAAGCCATCACTTCCTGGTGATTTTAATGTTTTTAAGTTTCCTATAGTACTCTTTATTTCCTCAGAGGTTATGGGAGAAGTTAATTCTATGTTTTGATTGTTGCCTATGGAAGGCAAGTCTAAATGATCTAAAATGGCTTTTGTTTCTCGTCTATCAAATATCTACCTTCTGTGAGTATAGGTCTGTGTAATAATTCTTGAATATATTTTCTATTTCTTTAGGATCATATTTTAATTCATTGGAGGAGGGGTCTTTTATCTTATGGATTGCCCTTTCCGTCTGTTTTTCTTTTTCTTTTTTTAAGATTTTTTTTGCACTAGTGGCCTTTATTGATAGTGGAGAGAGACAGGAAGGGGGGCAGAGAGAACGGGGAAGACCCGCGGCAAAGGGCTGAAAAGCCGGGAGTCGAATTCGCGACCCCCCCGCATTAAGGAGTGTAGCCTCTGTATATGGGCCGCCTGCCCTAACCACTGCGCTACCGGGGCGGCCCAGGAAAGTTGTTTTTAAAGTATTCCTCCATCCATCTGTTGCTTCTGTCCAACTATTCAGAGACCTGCAGCTGGAACCACATCTGGAATGAGCTCATTTACTGGAGAGATATGTTATCTATGTTTCTGTTGAGAATAAAATACTGGATCATGTGATCCAAAAGTCCTTTAGTTTCACCAAGTTGGATCATCAATGGTGGAATCACAAGCAGATGACTGACGCGGATCATTCACACGATCTGAAGGACTTTAATGTCTCCAACATCTACAGTTACATTCTTCATGTCAGAAGTGCTTTAACTCTGGAGGAACTGCAGACCTCACAGTCTCTGGAGGTTCACCACCAGTCTCTGGAGGTTAACCATCAGTCTCTGGAGGTTCACCACCAGTCTCTGGAGGTTCACCATCAGTCTCTGGAGGTTCACCATCAGTCTCTCTAGGTTCACCACCAGTCTCTGGAGGTTCACCATCAGGTTCTCAGTCTCTGGAGGTTCACCATCAGTCTCTGGAGGTTCACCATCAGTCAGGTTCACCTCAGTGGAGGTTCACCATCAGTCTCTGGGAGGTTCACCATCAGTCTCTGAGGTTCACCATCAGTCTCTGGAGGTTCACCATCAGTCTCTGCAGTTCACCATCAGTCTCTGGAGGTTCACCATCAGTCTCTCTGAGGTTCACCATCAGTCTCTGGAGGTTCACCATCAGTCAGTTCTCTCTGGAGGTTCACCATCAGTCTCAGTCTCTGGAGGTTCACCATCAGTCTCTGGAGGTTCACCATCAGTCTCTCTCTGGAGGTTCACCATCAGTCACCATCAGTCTCTGCAAGTTCACCATCAGTCTCTGGAGGTTCACCATCAGTCTCTGGAGGTTCACCATCAGTCTCTGCACCTCAGTCTCTGAGGTTCACCATCAGTCTGGAGGTTCACCATCTCTGGAGGTTCACCATCAGTCTCTGGAGGTTCTCAGGTTCACCATCAGTCTCTGGAGGTTCACCATCAGTCTCTGGAGGTTCACCATCAGTCTCTCTAGGTTCACCATCAGTCTCTGCAGGTTCACCACCAGCCTCTGCAGGTTCACCACCAGTCTCTGGAGGTTCACCATCAGTCTCTGCAGGTTCACCATCAGTCTCTGGAGGTTCACCATCAGTCTCTGGAGGTTCACCACCAGTCTCTGCAGGTTCACCACCAGTCTCTGGAGGTTCACCATCAGTCTCTACAAGTTCACCATCAGTCTCTGGAGGTTCACCATCAGTCTCTCTAGGTTCACCATCAGTCTCTGCAGGTTCACCACCAGCCTCTGCAGGTTCACCACCAGTCTCTGGAGGTTCACCATCAGTCCCATCTGCAGGTTCACCATCAGTCTCTGGAGGTTCACCACCAGTCACCATCTGGAGGTTCACCATCAGTCCCTCTGGCAGGTTCACCATCAGTCTCTGGAGGTTCACCATCAGTCTCTGGAGGTTCAGGTTCACCATCAGTCTCTGGAGGTTCACCATCAGTCACCATCTCTGGAGGTTCACCACCAGTCTCTGGAGGTTCACCACCAGTCTCTGGAGGTTCACCATCAGTCTCTGGAGGTTCACCATCAGTCTCTGGAGGTTCACCATCAGTCTCTGCAGGTTCACCATCAGTCTCTGGAGGTTCACCATCAGTCTCTGAAGGTTCACCACCAGTCTCTGGAGGTTCACCGTCAGTCTCTGGAGGTTCACCATCAGTCTCTGGAGGTTCACCGTCAGTCTCTGAAGGTTCACCACCAGTCTCTGGAGGTTCACCATCAGTCTCTGGAGGTTCACCATCAGTCTCTGGAGGTTCACCATCAGTCTCTGGAGGTTCACCATCAGTCTCTGGAGGTTCACCGTCAGTCTCTGGAGGTTCACCCAGTCTCTGAGGTTCTCTGGAGGTTCACCGTCAGTCTCTGGAGGTTCACCGTCAGTCTCTGGAGGTTCACCATCAGTCTCTGGAGGTTCACCATCAGTCTGGAGGTTCACCATCAGTGTATGGAGGTTCACCACCAGTCTCTGCAGGTTCACCGTCAGTCTCTGAAGGTTCACCACCAGTCTCTGGAGGTTCACCATCAGTCTCTGGAGGTTCACCATCAGTCTCTGGAGGTTCACCATCAGTGTATGGAGGTTCACCACCAGTCTCTGCAGGTTCACCATCAGTCTCTGGTGGTTCACCGTCAGTCTCTGGAGGTTCACCACCAGTCTCTGGAGGTTCACCACCAGTCTCTGCAGGTTCACCACCAGTCTGTGAGCAGCTGGATGAAGGATGTGACTACATTTGATCAGGACACGTAGGTTTATTGGAATTAATTTAATGATCTGAGCTGATGTGTTCTACATTCCTCCAGAATGGTTCATCCATACATTAATCCAGACCTCCATATTTGATGTTCAGATGTTGGTCACCTGATTTATTTAAAAACAGCTAATCTGTCCTGAAGAACCTCCTCTCTGGTCAACCACCAGTCCAGAACCAGTCAGGAGCTCCTGGTCCAGGTGGACCTGTCCTGAAGAACCTCCTCTCTGGTCTTTGCTCCAGTCTCATCAAATCACCAGGCTGAATGAGACACCAGACTTTTCTGACACTTTATTGAGCTTTGAAGAACAAATGATTGAAGGAGAATCAGAGGAGCTGTGGATCAGTGACAGAGATGATTACATGAAGACATTAGTCCAGATCACACCTGATCCAGGACCCTCACTCACTGGGAGGGTTCTGGATCCGGTTCTGAACTCACAATCAGAGTCTCAGATCAGGTTTAGAAGAGTCCAGGAATCATCTGAGCTGGAAACAGGAAGGAGGTTCAAGCAGCAGCTGCTGTGTCTTCATCTGAGAGCTGACAGGACCAGAAACTGGACCAGGACCAGGACCAGGACCAGGACCAGGACCAGGACCAGGACCAGGATCAGGACCAGGATCAGGATCAGGGTCAGGATCAGGATCAGGAACTGAACCAGGATCAGGATCAGGAACTAGACCAGGACCAGCACCATGATCAGAACCAGGACCAGGTCCAGTCTCAGTTAGAGGGAACCAGAATTCGTCCTGGAGAACAGAGAAACAACAAATACTGAAACCAGATCACTGAAACTGGTCTGAACGTGGAGTTAAAACTGAAACTGGTTTCATTTGGTCTGAACTGGTCTGAAGTGATTCCAAACTGGTATCAATCAGTCTGAACTAGTCTAGAACTGGTATAAAACTGATGTTAACTAATCTGTCCTGTAAAATGGTCCAATACTGGTTTGAACCAGTCTAAATGAGTACAGGTCTGAACTGGTCTGAACTGGTATAAGACTGATGTTAACTAATCTGACATAAACCAAAGCCCTTTAAATGGTCCAAAACTGGTTTGAACCAGTCTAAACTGGCATATAACAGGTCTAAACTGGTCTAAACTGTGTTAGTTTAGTTAAACAGCAGGTTGTTGTGGAGGAAATTTTCATTCAGTTTATTTCATCTTGTAATTTTGTTATTTGTCTTTAACAATATGTTTAAAAGTGATGTCTTTCTTAACAAGACCAATACACATCATAGCCAACGAGACCAAATGTCTAACAAAAGGCAAAGCACGGGGGTCGGCTGTGGCTCATTGATCTAGGAGACACAGCAAGGGGCCTAAATTCAATTAGCATCAACTAAATTACTTCTTGATCAAGGGACTGTTTAACGTTGCTAAACTCAATCAGTCTGTTTTAAGGCAAATGCCTCTTTGCTTCCACCACCACCTGCTGTGTCTACACTTTGTATGCAAACCTGTAACACCTTGGTGTCTTGGTATAAGAGACAGCCTTATCTTTGTATCTACAGAGCGACCAGCCAACACTCTGCGGAGTGCTGGCTGGTCGCTCTCCTTGTGCGCACAAGTATCTTGTATGTCTGTCTTTTTTCTCTGTAATAAATTCTATTCTGATTTTCTCATCGAGATCGGATCTTATTTTTTCCACAACAGTTGTCAGGACGACGTCTGAGGACAAACTGGTCTTAGACTGTATACTGGTCTGAGCTGGTTTTAGACTGTATACTGGTCTGAACTGGTCTTAGACTGTATACTGGTCTGAACTGGTTTTAGGCTGTGTACTGGTCTGAACTGGTCTTAGACTGTATACTGGTCTGAACTGGTTTTAGGCTGTGTACTGTCTGAACTGGTTTTAGACTGTAACTGGACTGGTTTACTGGTCTGAAACTGGTTTTAGACGGTGTACTGGTCTGAACTGGTCTTAGACTGTATACTGGTCTGAACTGGTTTTAGGCTGTGTACTGGTCTGAACTGGTTTTAGACTGTGTACTGGTCTGAACTGGTTTTAGACTGTGTACTGGTCTGAACTGGTTGTAGACTGTGTACTAGGTTCTGAACTGGTTTTAGACTGTGTACTGGTCTGAACTGGTTTTAGACTGTGTACTGGTGTCTGAACTGGTTTTAGACTGTGTACTGGTCTGAACTGGTTTAGACTGTGTACTGGTCTGAACTGGTTTTAGACTGGTGGTACTGGTCTGAACTGGTTTTAGACTGTGTACTGGTCTGAAACTGGTTTTAGACTGTGTACTGGTCTGAACTGGTTTTAGACTGTGTACTGGTCTGAACTGGTTTTAGACTGTGTACTGGTCTGAACTGGTTTTAGACTGTGTACTGGTCTGAACTGGTTTTAGACTGTGTACTGGTCTGACTGGTCTGAACTGGTTTTAGACTGTGTACTGGTCTGAACTGGTTTTAGACTGTGTACTGGTCTAAACTGGTTGTAGACTGTGAACTGGTCTGAACTGGTTGTAGACTGTGTACTGGTCTGAACTGGTTTTAGACTGTGTACTGGTCTGAACTGGTTTTAGACTGTGTACTGGTCTGAACTGGTTGTAGACTGTGTACTGGTCTGAACTGGTTTTAGACTGTGTACTGGTCTGAACTGGTTTTAGACTGTGTACTGGTCTGAACTGGTTGTAGACTGTGTACTCGTCTGAACTGGTTGTAGACTGTGTACTGGTCTGAACTGGTTTTAGACTGTGTACTGGTCTGAACTGGTTGTAGACTGTGTACTGGTCTGAACTGGTTGTAGACTGTGTACTGGTCTGAACTGGTTTTAGACTGTGTACTGGTCTGACCTCGAGCCTTCCTCTTGTAGTAGATGAATCCAGCCAGAGACAAGATCAGACCCAGGATCAGTCCTGAGGCCCCGATGGCGATCTTGTTCCTCTCTGACTCAGGCATGGACGGGTCTGAGGACGGATGGGACAGACAGGTGAGACAGGGACAGGAGAGACTCATGCAGGTGAGACAGAGACAGGTGAGACAGACAGGTGTTTACCCCAGTCTATCTGGTGAGGGCTGCTCAGGCTCTTGTGGTGAACCACACAGGAGATCTTCTCTCCAGACCTGCATCAACAGAGAAAACCATCACTGACTGACAGACCACCAGGACTGGACCAGACTGGACCAGACTGGGTCTAACTGGACCAGACTGGTTCTGACTGGACCAGACTGGACCAGACTGGACCAGACTGGACCAGACTGGGTTTGACTGGACCAGACTAGGTCTGACTGGACCAGACTGGACCAGACTGGGTCTAACTGGACCAGACTGGTTCTGACTGGACCAGATTGGGTCTGACTGGACCAGACTGGACCAGACTGGAGCAGACTGGACCAGACTGGGTCTAACTGGACCAGACTGGACCAGACTGGACCAGACTGGAGCAGACTGGACCAGACTGGGTCTAACTGGATCAGACTGGGTCTGACTGGACCAGACTGGGTCTGACTGGACCAGACTGGACCAGACTGGAGCAGACTGGGTCTGACTGAACCAGACTGGGTCTGACTGGACCAGACTGGACCAGACTGGACCAGACTGGGTCTGACTGGACCAGACTGGAGCAGACTGGAGCAGACTGGGTCTGACTGAACCAGACTGGGTCTGACTGGACCAGACTGGACCAGACTGGACCAGACTGGGTCTGACTGGACCAGACTGGAGCAGACTGGAGCAGACTGGGTCTGACTGAACCAGACTGGGTCTGACTGGACCAGACTGGACCAGACTGGGTCTGACTGGAGCAGACTGGAGCAGACTGGACCAGACTGGACCAGACTGGGTCTGACTGGATCTAACTGGATCAGACTGGATCTAACTGGATCAGACTGGACCAGAATCTCTTTGAACTGGAAACACACTGAACCATAATGATCTAAACCTCTAACAGAACTGGAAGTTTTTTTTTTTTAATTCCAGTTATATAAATTATGCTCCAGAACCTGGACCTGGACCTGGACTATAACCTGGCCCTGGCCTCACCTGGGCGTGTACTCCAGGTGTGAGTGGAACTGGTAGTACCAGTCTCCGTCCTCCAGCTCATCAGTGTAGCTGACATCAGTGGTGACTTCCTGTCCGTCCCTCATCCAGACCATCCTGATGTTTTTAGGGTAGAAGTTGTAGGCGCTGCAGATCAACATGGCAGGATGGCGACCAGGAGGAGGACTGGTGGAGCGAAGCTTGACCTTTGGTTCAACTGAGACACAGAAATGGTTCTGGTGGTATTTATTTAGTTAGTCAGTTCAGATGAAAGAGTCTGTTCACCAGCAGTAGAAACAGTCATGACTCCATATAGCAGTTTACAGATTGTGATAAAATCCGCCTTCTGGATCAGATCTGGATCAGCCTTTGAAATTTTATAGAGGTTTCCATTGTCAATACCTGAGTGAAATTTCATGAGTTTAGGTCAATAATTAACTGAGATATTGAGAAACAAAATTTTCGGCCCCATCGACCACAATGTTATCGAAAATTAGAAAGTGATCCAGAAGGGGGCGTGGTTATGGTGCTGAACTAAGCACACGTATTTTGGTGAGCTCCTGGCAATATATCTGTAAAATCCTGCAAATTCTCCTTAAACTACACAACAAAGGATAATTAATATTTGTGTTGATGTCTGGTATACCCGCGACATTATGCCACCGAAGAAAGCTAAAAATAAAACTTTTAAATGTGAGGAAGACAACGTCCCAGATGCTAACAACCAAGCTAACACACCGGGGGATGCTAGCTCCATGGTCCAAGAGGAGGAGGATGATGCTGATAATACTACGGCACGCAACATGGACCTCAAGCAGGTACTCGACATTATAAGAAATAATTTTGGCGCAAAGACCAACAAGGTTCTGGTAGCAATTCAAGATGTTAAAAAAGACTGCAGGACTTTTCGTCATGCATGGATGAAGCAGAAGTGCGCATTAGTAACGTGGAGGACACAGTTAACTCAGAGAAAACCGAGTCTGATACGCTTGGTAAGCAAGTGACTTTCCTCACAAACAAACTTGACGAGCTCGAGAACCGCTCACGTCGATCTAACCTTCGGATAGTGAATCTGCCAGAGAAGATGGAGGGAAACGACGCCGTGGCTTTCCTGGAGAAATGGCTCCCCGAAGCGCTGGGACCGGCGACATTTCCGAGACCTCCGCTCATTGAGAGAGCTCACAGACTGCCCGGCCGCACGCAACCTAACCGATCTACAAGACCGAGAGTCCTCATCGCGAAGTTTTTAAACTTCCAGGATAAAGTCCGAGTGATGCGAGCAGCCAGGGCCAAGGGCAAGGTGTTCTGCAGCGATCATGAGATCATGTTTTTCCCGGATCTCTCCCCGGAGCTCCACCGGCGAAGGAGAGGATTTGACCGGGTGAAACAACAACTGATGTCAATGAACATTCGATATACGGAATAATTTACCCAGCTAAACTACGAGTGACGTCTGATGGACAATCACGTGAGTTTTTGAAACCCAGCTGAGGCTGAAAAATTCATCCAGGATTTACAGTGCACAAAAGACTCGGGAATAACTAAATGATCTGCTGTATCATTTACCCGCCTGTAACAGATTGATAATTCAGGCCTTATGAGCCACAAATGACATGTAAAGCATTTTTTCTCTTTTTTCCCCCCTCTCATCTTTTATCATGCGGAGGGTTTCTGTTTTGTTTTATCTCTGTAATTCCTTCACGCTCCCTAGTCTGGTGGCTCCTTCATTTATTTATTTACTTTGTATAGAATCCACCACGCCATCTTCTTTAAGTGGACTTTAACATGGCCGTTAGAGGGTCTGTTCTCCTACTGTTAGTTTTTTTTCTAAAAGAGAGCCAAGATACAATTTGCCAAGGGTGTACATTTTTTTTCTTCTCTTTTTTAAAACCTGTTAGTGTAGATTACCCTTTTTTGCCAGGAGACACAATAGTCTGGCTAGTTCTGTTATAATGACAGCTTGTGTTAGTCTAACTGCTCCCTTGTTCACATTGGATCAGTGTGTGCACTTAACTGCACCTCAAGGTCAGGGGGAGGGGCGGGAGAGGCAAAGGGTTGCCCTGTTCAGTTTGGCAGCTCAGGAGTTCTGTTTTTGGCAGTTTTTGAGTTTTTTGGGTTCTGTTTTGTTTTGTTTTTTTTGTCTGTTTTCTCTTTTCTTTCTTTTCTGTATCTTTCACAGTTTGCTTTATGCTTGTGCACTCATGATACTACATATACTGATAAGGTTCACCTACAACTAAAAAATGATAATATGGGGTACAAACTAGTTTATTATTAAGACTTGATGACCGGAATTTAAGATATTAAATTCACTTCTTGGAATGTTAAACTAAAACAAGTAATTACAAGGATCAAACAGTTCAAATCCTCAATAGTATTTATTCAGGAAACCCATTTACTCAATGACGACTTGATAAAAATACGAAGGAGATGGCCAGGGAAAGTGCTAGCTTCCTGTTTCCCCTCTCATTCTAGAGGAGTGATGGTATTAATTCACAATAGAGTGCCTTTTCAAGTACACAACTCCATTCCTGATAAAGCTGGTAGATTCCTGGTGGTCCAAGGAACACTCTTGAGAGAAAATTCTAGCTAAATTCCTTGTATGTGGAAACGTACCTGGCAATAAAACTGTTTCTGATTCTGATTCTGAAATATTAATTTGGTTAATGTATATGGCCCCAATGATGATAATCCATCATTTTTTGAGAATTTATTTTTATTGCTGGCCAGCTTGCCTGGTAAAATTATACTGGCTGGTGACTTAAATTGCACCTTAGACCCCAAGCTTGATCACTCGTCTGGGACGGACTCTTCCCACTCTCAGACAAGGAAAAAAATTCAACAATATATGAAAGACCTGAAAGTATGTGACCCCTGGAGGATGCAAAACCCCAGTAAAAGGGAATTCTCACTCCAGAATAGACTACTTCTTAGTCTCTGCATCTCTCCTACCCAATATAACTAATAGTGTATATGATAGCATTGTTTTGTCAGATCATGCTCCAACTTCATTATGTTACAAAATTGAACAAAGGAAACAGGCATTCGACTACTTGGCGATTAACACCAAAGTGGTTACAGGATTCAGACTTTTTTAAATTTATAGGAGAGCACATTGACCTCTACTTCTCATTAAATACAGACCAAACTAACTGCAGCCATTGGATGGGATGCATTTAAAGCGTATATTAGAGGGCAAATAATAAGCTTCACCAGCTCTAAAGTTAATAAATTCAAGCAGAGAATGATGGAACTAAATGATAAAATTAAAGAATTAGAAGGGAAGTTATTCATAGATGATTCGCCACAAAAGAGACAGGAATTGATGACCCTTAAAGCAAATATGAGGAGCTTTCTTTGCTTAAAGCTGAAGAGGGTCTTATAAGACTGAAACAAAGTTTTTATGACCAGGGCAAGAAACCCGGTAAATTACTGGCTTGGCAGATAAAAAGATTGAATCTGAGAGGGCTATTAACTCAATTAAGAATGAACAAGAGAATTAACAACAGATCCTACAGAAATTAATAACACATTTGTATCTTATTATAAAATCCTCTACAGCTCAGATAGTCCACCGAATTTGGTTAACCAAAACAGTTTTCTTAGATGGATTGAATATTCCCCGCATCTCTGAAGATTCAAAAACTGAACTAGACAGGGAACTTAATTTGAATGACATCTCCAATGCCATTGCAAACATAAAGGAGGTAAGGTTTCGGGCCCAGATGGACTTCCTATAGATGTGTACAAAATATTTAAACAAAATTGATAACCCCTCTATTGGAGGCCTATTTGGAATCTTTTAAAGCAGGTTGTCTCCCCACGTCACTACGAAGTGCACTAATCACTCTCATTCTAAAACCAGACAAAACACCATCGGAACTGGATCTTACAGACCCATATCACTGTTAAATTCTGATGCGAAAATAATAGCTAAAGCTCTCGCTTCGAGATTAGAAAGGTTCTGCCATCCATAATTCATATAGACCAAATGGTTTGTGCAAAATCGCCAGGGGTTCCACAATGTAGGAGAGTTCTTAATATAATTCATAATTGTGAGCATCCCCTGACACGCTATACTTCAATCGACGCAGAAAAGGCGTTCGATCGTGTCGAATGGCCTTATCTCTTGGAGGTACTTAAGCGATTGGATTTGGTAATAGCTTTTGTAAATGGATCGAAATTTTACTTATGGACTCTTCTTCTGCAATGGTGTCTACTAATAATCTCATCTCCCAACCTTTTGAACTATTTCCACGGTACTAACAGGATCACCAATTTCACCTCTTCTTTTGTAATAGCCATGGAACCATTAGCTATAGCCATTAGATCACACCCCTCAATTGTGGATTATGACTGGAGGTATGAACATAACACAGCAATGTACGCTGATGATACTATTGTGTTTTTATCACATCTTACAAATCGATTCCTTGTCTATTAGAGCTTTTTGGTGAATTTGGTACCTTCTCTGGATTCAAAGTGAACAGAAAATCATCTATCATGTTCTTGAATGCTAAGAGAGGAAGAACCCCCCTGTAGTGCACCCGTTTATAAATGCCACTGAAGGATTTAAATACTTGGGCATCAATAACCCCAAAATAAACAATATCGCTCAGCCAACTACGATCCCTTGTTGCGGAGGTGGCAGAGGAAATTACTAGATGGACAACACTGCCTTTTTTCTATCCTAGGAAGGATAACATTATAAAGATCATATTACCTAAATTTTTATATAAGTTCCAGTCTATTCCACTGGCCCCTCCCCCGCATTCTTTCCTGAAGGCCAGAAGGCTTTTCTCTAACTTCATTTGGAATAATAGGAAGCCAAGACTAGACTGTCTCTATTATATTTGCCTCTAGGGGAGGGGCTGCAGCTACCTAACCTAGAATGGTACTAGGGCTCACAGCTAGGGCCACAATGTTTTTGGTTTTCTGAAGATGTCATTTGCCCTGGCTAGAGTTGAAAAGCTTAGCTCAAAAGGATTAGCACTGGTACCTATCTATTTTTCCGCTTCCTTCAAACTTTAAATAGAGCACCACTAATCCTTTTGTAAAACACCATTGTTGTTTGGAACGCAGTTCAGAAACTGTTAGGTTACTCTCCAGCTATCCTGTTTTTTTTCCCCATTTGGGGTAATGAATCTCTTTTCTCCAGCAAAAAATGATATGGGTTTTTAAGCAGGTTGAATACAGGTATTAGAAACTTAAAGATTAGAAAGATTTACCCTAATGTCATTTACGAGTTTAAGGCTAAATATGATATTCCGCAAAAACATTTTTTGAAGTATTTACAACTTAGAAGTTTTATCCTGGCAAATTTAAACAATTCATTCACCAACCTCCACTTTCCATTTAAACCCAATTACAAAATTGTTTTGACAAAAGATTGATTTCTAGGTTCTAAACATGATAGCTGAAAATCATAAAGATAACTCTGACAGTAAGAGACAGGAGTGATCCGAGACTTACAAAAAGATTAACAAGCATGAATGGTCTAAAATATGTTGAAAATACACACTCAAACTATCACCACCGACTAAGAATGTACAATTCACTGGATATGCGTACTATATCTCTACATTAAAAATTTGACCCTAACATACCGACCGGATTTTATGTTATGAATGTAACAACATCAGGTACTTTATATCCACTCTTGTGGAACTGTGAAGAGTCCAAAATTCTGGAACTCTGTTTTAAAGTATCTCTCTCAATTACACTTCCCCTGTACCTTTATGCCCTAATGTGCATCTTAGCATCTATCCTGATAACTGTGTCTTCTTGTAAGAAAGAAAATGGTGAAGTATGTTTACTACAGGCCAAACGTTGTTGCATTATGCTGGAAAATGTTGGTTCCCCTCTTTTTCTCTGGCTAAACCTTAACTTCAGCCCGCTCTAGAGAAATTCACCTATATTATCAGAAGAAGGCTTCGAAATTTTATGAAATTTGGAAGATGTTTTTGGACCTTTTAGAGGTTGTGACATAGGGGGACAGTGGAAATAGGACAATGAATAACACTCATTTGTCTCATAGTGCATGATGTCAGACATTTGAAATTTTTGTTGTTGATGTTTTATTTTTTTTTATTTATTTATTTTTTCCTTTATTATTATAGAACAATTTTGGTGGCTACATAATGTTCTTTTATATCTCATGGTACATCCACACCAGACGGTACCCCCTTTAATTTTTTTTCTTTTTCGTTTTTTCCCCACTTCTGAATTAATTAATTATTATTAAACTTGTTACAAATGGGTACAAATTTATTTATTTTACATACTGCATGTTTTGATGTTATAAGTGTTTCTTAATGTTACTGTATTACAAAAATCAAAAATATATGTTGTCTGGTGGTCCAGTCGTGAAGTCTTGTGGTTGTTCCATGAAGGTCCGTGAGTCATGAAGGTCTGGTGGTCCGTCGTGAGGTCGTGTTCAGTCGTGAAGGTCTGGTGGTTCAGTCCATGAGTCTGGTGGTCCAGTCGTGAGGTCTGGTGTCCAGTCATGAAGGTCTGGTGGTCCAGTCGTGAAGGTCTGGTGGTTCAGTCGGAAAGGTCTGGTGGTTCAGGGTATGAAGGTCTGGTGTTCAGTGGAAGTCTGGTGGTTCAGTCCGTGAAGGTCTGGTGGTCAGTCTGAGGTCGGTGGTTCAGTCTCGTGGTCTGGTGGTCCAGTTGGTCCGTCCGGAAGGTCTGGTGGTTCCGTCAGAAGGTCGGTGGTCCAGTCGTGAAGGTCATGGGGGTGGTCCATCATGAAGGTCTGGTGGTCCAGTCCGGAGGTTGGTGGTTCCAGTCAGAAGGTCTGGTGGTTCAGTCAAAAGTCGGGTGGTCAAGTAAGGCTGGTGGTCCAGTCGGAAGGTCTGGTGGTCCAGTCGGGGGGGGTCTGGTGGGGTTCGTGAAGGCTGGGTGTTCAGTCCTAAGGTCTGATGGTCCCGTCGTGAAGGTCTGGTGGTCCAGTCATGAAAGTCTGGTGGTCCTATCGTGATGGGTCTGGTGGTCAGTCATGGTCTGGTGGTCTGGTCTGGTCCAGTCATGAAGGTCTGGTGGTTCAGTCGTGCAGGTCTGAGGTCAGTCATGAAGGTCTGGGTCCAGTCATGAAGGTCCAGTCGGTCTGGTTCTCCAAAGGTCTGTGAAGTCTGGTGGTCCAGTCATGGTCTGGTGCCAGTCGTGAAGGTCTGGTGTTCACTGGTCATGAAGGTCTGGTGGTCCATCGTGAAGGTCTGGTGGTCCAGTCCATGAGGTCCAGTTGGGTCGGGTGGTCCATGAAGGTCTGGGGTCCATCATGACGGTCTGGTGGTTCAGTCTAAAGGTCTGTGGTCCAGTCATGAAGGTCTGTGTTCCAGTCTGAAGGTCTGGTGGTGCAGTCTGAAGGTCTGGTGTCCAGTCCGTGAAGCTGGTGGTCCAGTCATGAAGGTCTGGTGGTCCAGTCGAGGTCTGGTGGTCAGTGGTGTCCAGTCATGAAGGTCTGGTGGTCCCATGAAGGTCTGGTGGTCCAGTCATAGTCGTGTCTGGTGGTCCATCATGAAGGTCTGGTGTCCAGTCATGAAGGTCGGTGGTCAGTCATGAGGCTGGTGGTCCCGTCGTGAGAAGGTCGGGTGGTCCAGTCATGGAGGTCTGGTGGTCCGTCGTGAAGGTCTGTGGTCCAGTCATAAGGTCTGTGGTCTGGTGGTCCAGTCCATAACGGTCGGTGGTCCAGTCATGAAGGTCTGGTGGTCCCAGTCTGAGGTCTGGTGGTCCAGTCATGAAGGTCTGGTGGTC